>CM032005.1:15232038-15731192 GCA_018804465.1 Populus tomentosa | reverse complement strand
TAACCACCTGTAGACTTTCTATCCTCAATACTACCTGCCCAATCTGCATCTGTAAAACCGTGTAAAGCAAAGGAAGAGCTGCGATTACTATGTAAACCATGTGATGTCGTACCACGGAGATAACGCAAGATGCGTTTCACGGCAGCCCAATGGGATTCTGTAGGAGCATGCATAAATTGACAGACCCGGTTAACAGCAAAGCAAATATCCGGGCGTGTGAAAGTGAGATATTGGAGAGCACCAACAAGTTGCCGAAAACGAGTAGCATCAGAAAACAATGGATCCGGCATAATGGTGGCTTTGGATGCCGAAATAGGAGTATCAACTGGTTTACAGGATAACATACCAGCTCGTGTGAGGATATCAAGTGTATATTTATGTTGACAAAGCATAAGTCCCAGACCAGTACACTGCACTTCAATACCCAAGAAATAATGAACATCACCCAAATCCCGAAGTTTAAATTCTGAGCTCAGTAGCTGAATGAGTCGTTGTAGCAGAGTTCCATTATTACCCGTAAGCAGAATATCATCAACATAAACCAAGAGATAACAAATATCACTACCAACCGAGAAGATAAACAATGAGGTATCCACTTTAGAAGCACGGAAACCAATGGATAATAGAAAATCATTCAGACGAGTGTACCAAGCCCGCGGAGCCTGTTTTAACCCATATAGAGATTTATGCAATCGACATACATGACCTGGGAGTGCAGAATCAACAAAACCTGAAGGTTGTTTCATGTAAACCTCTTCATCAAGGACTCCATTTAGAAATGCATTATGAATGTCAAGCTGATGAATTTTCCAACCACTCGAAACTGCAATGGAGAACACTAAGTGGACTGTTGCCTGTTTGATAACAGGACTAAAAGTTTCTGAGTAATCAATACCTTCTTGCTGAGTGAAGCCCCTAGCAACCAGGCGCGCCTTATACCTCTCAATGCTACCATCAGATCTGCGTTTAATTTTGTAGACCCATCGGCTACCAACAACATTCATAGACGGATGAAACGACACTAAAGTCCATGTTCTGTTTGCGCGTAAGGCCTGAATTTCCTCTCGCATAGCATTATGCCACGCTTCATATCTGTTAGCATCAGGAAAAATAAGTGGCTCATGCTATCAGTGTCGGGAAACCAAGTCGTTGCAGCAGAATCATTCGCAACAGCAAGGTGAGCAGAGGGCTGCTATGTGCTGCTGCGAAACTGATAGCATTGAAGAGCTGAATGGCCAGGAGTGGAACATAATTGGCTGCGGACATGTCCAGACCACTGCCCCTGATTTGGCCGAAAATCTGCAGCAGAGGTGCGCCTGTTTTGCCACTGATTTTGCCTCCAATCTGCAGCGGAGTGACCTCTGTTTGGGGCCTGAAATCGGTTGGTGTTTGAGCGCCAATTACCTCTAGAACGTCCCCTGTTTCGGCTGTGATTAGTCATGGCATAATAAGCAGAATTCGGAGGTGTTGGCAGCAATGGTGGCTGTTGCGGCAGAGAAGAAGAAGACAGCAGTGATGAAGAGGATGAACCGACAGCCATGGAGTGAAAGGAGTTCTTGTGCAGAAACTCATGGGTAAGGAGATGGCTATGAAGATCAGCATACGATAGCGGTTCAGCCTTGGTTATGAGACTAGTTACCAAGTCTTTGAACTCACCGCGAAGTCCACGAAACACATAGAGATTGAAATCTTCAAGGGACATTGGGCGACCAGCAGCAGCCAATTCGTCAAATAACGATTTGGCTTGCTGCATATACATACTAACCGATGCATCACCTTGCCGAAGGTCTTGAAAGGAGCCATGTAGTTGCATGATCCGAGAATTAGATGGAGAGGCAAGTGCCTTCTCAAGCGTGCGCCAAACACAATGTGAAGTAGAACAATCGACTACAAGATGCAGCACATCCACGGAAAGAGAGGAGAGTAGA
The DNA here is from genome assembly GCA_018804465.1 of Populus tomentosa. Lineage (NCBI taxonomy): Eukaryota > Viridiplantae > Streptophyta > Magnoliopsida > Malpighiales > Salicaceae > Populus > Populus tomentosa. Next base: position 15,729,264 of record CM032005.1, on the reverse strand, counting down.
GCACTCAAAATAAGTTGATCTTGTTGCTTCCAACGAAGAAAAGAGGGGCTGATGGCAGAAGAAGAATCAGCCGAAGCATCAATAATTTGAGATGGAGGACACGACAGGGAGCCGTCAACAAACTGAAAAACACCTTGACCAAGGAGATATGGCTTCATCTGCATTCTCCAATAAAGATAGTTTGTGTTCGTAAGTTTCAACGACACAACATGGTGGGTGTTTGATAGAGGAACCATTGTTGTAGATTGTGTTCCCATAAGAGGCAGAGGAACGGCAGAGCCAGCAGCAGGAAGAGGGCTGGCCGGTGATGATGCATCACCGGTGGAGGGAGAGATTGGATCAACGGCAGCAGGAGGAGAGTCCATGGGGAGAAAATTAGGGCCGGCTGCAAAGAGAAGAAAATATTAGGAGGCTCTGATACCAAGTTGAGAATAATTAGGAGGCTTAACCTAATAGGTTAGCCAACCCTTTCTATATATATGAGTAGGGCAATATACAATAGTAAAGGTGGAGATTACCACATAAGAATATGACTACAATATTTCCTATATAATTACATTCTATAATAAAGATAATATTTTTTATAACTTGCTTTTTAAATCAATACATCAAAACTATTAAAAAACAATAATAAAAACGTAAATTTAATTTGTTTTTAAAAAATATATAAAAACAAAAGCAATCTCATTGTTATGGTTAGAATTATCAAGGACAATGTAGTTAATTTTAAAGGCATGTTTAAAAGTTGATAAATATTATTTTTTAAAGTATTTTTTATTTAAAATTATATTAAAATTATATTTTTATTAATTTTTAAAATTTAATTTTATATCAAAATGATTTAAAAATATAAAATATAATTTAATTTCAAACTAAAAAAAATTAAAAATTTTAGAAAAATGTTTCACACAGTTACGTTTGGCATTGTGGTTGAACCTGCTTTTGAGAAAATTTCAATTTTTTTTTTACTAAAATTAAGTGCGGTTTGTACTTTTTGGATCGTTTTGATGTGCTGATATCAAAAATGATTTTTAAAAAATAAAAAAAATATTATTGACATGCTTTTCGGTATGAAAAACTATTTGAAAAGCAACCGCTATCACACTCCCAAATACCTTAAAGAGACTGTGGTCCAGCTCGAACCATAAGAAAAACTGAGTGAAGACAGAAAAGATGCAAGTGGGGCAGAGAAATTGGCGTTGAGGAAGACAAGCTATGAGTATGTTTATGTTCAAGAGACAAGAAGGTCAAGCTACTTTAAAAGATGAACTTTCCACGAAAGTTGTCAGTCAAATTTAAATTTTAGACTTGGATCCAAGGCAAGAATTAAAGGAACGGTTGGTATGCATCAATGTCATGATAAATAGGGTTTCCATTACTAGTTTCTTAGTTATTTGGAGATTTTTATTTATTTTATGCACATAATAATTTCTTTTTAATTGTTGATATTATAATAATTTTTTTAATTAAAACTCTTGGAATTTGTTTAACATTTGAACATAGGTTATTAAACTGATTATCATATCACACATGATATGTCACTTTAATATTATGCATCTAGTTGTCACATTTTTTTCTCTAATTTATATCTATCATAAATTTTTATTGCCAATTTTAAGAATTTCAATACAGGTTAAAATTTTCTAGCAGGCATCTCGAATTTTCCACGTCGGCTTACTTGGCGCAGGCTAGGCATCCTTGGATCCGAGTTTGAGGCCTATCGCCCCCTCCCGTAAGCAAATTGTTGGCAACTTCCCTGAGACTCTTTTAACCATGTGACGTGAAACTTGTAAGAGTAATTTGTATATTGATGGAGTGTAGGTACTGATGAGAAAAATGCTCACTAATTACTGCATTTCTTGTTCCGCATACTGGAAATGTTGATGGAATTATTGTTTTGTTCATTATAATTGTAATATCAAGAAATTGCAGTGCTGTCTGGGGATCATGTTATATTATATGGTATCTTTTCAGCATGTCACTCAAAACCAATTGGACCACCCTAAAAATTATATTATATACATATGATTTAATGAACCCAATTGTTAATAAACGTTTCTTGACAGTAATAACATGAATTCAGGTTTTCCCACTCATCAATGATATAAAAAGGAAAGTATATACGAAACTTGTATAAAAGAAAAAAGTTCAATATTGGAGAGGATCTTTGCCAATTTTCCAACTTAACACCCAGTCCTTGGACTTAGATGAGATCACGTAATGATCTTATACACTGATGGCAAGCCCGATAAATATTCTAGAATTGCATATGTGACTCTGATGTGAATGGAAAAATGGATTCTACAAACTTGACATGACGTGAAACAAATACTTTGGTAGTGGATGGATCATAGCAAAGATATGCACTCTGAGTTATGGAGTATCCAAAAAATATGCATGGTTTAGAACGAGGTTCTAATTTATGAGAGGTATAGGGGCGAAGCCAAGGGTAACAGAGGCAGCCGAACACTTTCAGTTTTGAGTAATTGGGAGATGAACCAAAGATTTTTTCATAAGGAGAGCAGAGATGTAAAGTTGGTGTGGGCATTCTGTTGATTAAGTAAACAACAGTGGCAAAGGCATGAGGCCAGAACCGTAAAGGAATGGAAGCATGAGCAAGGAGAGTGAGGCCAGTTTCCACTATGTGAAGGTGCCTTCTTTCAGCGAAGCCATTGTGTTCTAGTGTGTGAGGAGGAGTAGTGAGGTGAGATATACCATGAAGCACTAACAGACTAGTGAGTGCAACGTATTCTCCTCCATTGTCTGAATACAAGGTATGAATTTGCTGATTGAAGTGTTTTTCTGTGACAGCTTTGAAGCGAAGGAAGACATCTTTTACTTGTGATTTGTGGGTTAAGGGATACAACCAGATATATTTTGTAAAATGATCAACAAAGATAACATAATATTTGTAACCATCGGAGGACAGAATGCGAGATGTCCATACATCTGAAAAAATAATTTGAAGGGGACGGGTAGAAATAAGAGTGGACATGGAAAAAGAGAGTTTATGGCTTTTATTGCAGTGACATGCATTACAGGAAAATTGTAACATGCGGGAAGATGTTGTATCAAGAGCATGGGTAGAGATGATATGTTTTAAAATTGGAAGTGCAGGGTGGCCGAGGCGATGATGCCAGTTGAACGAGGTGGTTTTGATGCTGGAAAAGGCAATCAGCGGGGTAGATGGTGGCCACTCATATACACCATCTGTAGCTTTACCCTTCAGGAGTATTGTTCCCGTGTGGAGATCCTTAACAAGGAAGAAAAAAAGGTAAGAATTCAATGGAAGCATTGTTAGATATGCAGAATTTAGAAATAGAGATTAAGTTTTTGGTGATGTTGGGCACAGAAAGAACATTAGTTAAGGAAAACTCCTTATTGGAGTGCAAGAGAGAGGTAGAACCAGTGTGTGTGATTGGCAGTCCCGTGCCATCACCAATCATAATATCATCTGGTCCATTGTATGGAGTATGAAGGGAGAGGTTGTTGAGATCCGAGGTGACATGGTGAGATGCACCACTGTCTAGGAGCCAGGTGTTGCTGTGAGGAGCATTGGTTGCATAATGCGCCTTTGGTTGCCAGGGTGGTTTGAGCAGTCCTGAATTGTTGTTGTGAGGAGCTGTAACCGGTATGAGTTTGTAAGAAGAACAATACTTGGTAGTGTGGCCTTGGATTCTGCAGATTTGACAAAAGCCAAGGTATGGTTTCTGTGAGGGGCGAGAGTTGTGAGGGCCAGGTGAGGTAGGATTAGAGAATCGAGAGTTATATGAGTGGGTTGGGCGCCAGCCAGTGTGTCTGCCAGGTGGGAAGGCTCTTGGACCAGAGAAGGCACGATTGGCTAGATGTGCAGAGGCAGGAAAATAAGGTTGAGCTGTGTGATTGGTATTGTGAATTGATGCTTCAAAATTAAGGAGTTTTTCATGTAGCTCATCAAAGGAGATTGGAGTGTCTCTAGCTTAAACAACCCTGGCTAGTTTTGTGTATTTAGGACCAAGTCCTTCAAGAATTTTTTCTGAGATGTCTTCACTGCCAAATATTGTCCTTCTTACAAGTATTGCCATTCTTGGAGCACCAGTTGACAGTGAAGACATCTCAGAAAAAATTCTTGAAGGACTTGGTTCTGAATACACAGAACTAGCCAGGGCTGTTCAAGCTAGAGACACTCCAATCTCCTTTGATGAGCTACATGAAAAACTCCTCAATTTTGAAGCATCAATTCACAATACCAATCACACAGCTCAACCTTATTTTCCAGCCTCTGCACATCTAGCCAATCGTGCCTTCTCTGGTCCAAGAGCCTTCCCACCTGGCAGACACACTGGCTGGCGCCCAACCCACTCATATAACTCTCGATTCTCTAATTCTACCTCACCTGGCCCTCACAACTCTCGCCCCTCACAGAAACCATACCTTGGCTTTTGTCAAATCTGCAGAATCCTAGGCCACACTGCCAATATTATACCGGTTACAAACAATAAGGATCAAATTTAATAGATAAAAAATTTCAATTAAAAAAATAATAAGAGAAAAGCAAATAACAATCATAAAAATGATAATCAAAGTTAATATAAAAATCAAATTAAATCAAATTTTAAGGGATAAAATTGAAAGAAAAAAAAGATTCAAACAAAATATATATCAATCAAAAGTTTGAGGACCAAATTTTATGTAATTAGCAAATAATATAATATTTTAAAATTTTTCACAACTTTTGGAAAGTGTTTTTTGCCCAAAATAAAAGGAAAATATTTTCTTGAAAATCAAGCCAAATGTTTTTTACTGAAAAATATTTTTTGTTGATCAACTTTTTTAATAGCAAAAAACCACATGAAAGTTTGGAATTCCGGACAAACAAACGCCCTAAATTATATTCTCTATCAATAAAAAAGAGATTCCTTTTGGTTGTATAAATTTTTTAAAAGTATTTTTTTTAAAAAATTAAATTTATATGTATTTCAGTGTTTTTAATGGTTTTGATATATTAATTTTAAAATAAAAAAATTTCAAAAAATATTATTTTAATATATAAAAAAAACATTTAAAAAATAGTTCAAACATTCACCAAATCTCATGCAATTTTGTCTAGTAGCTAATTAATGCATAGTAACTTGTAAATACTACAACCTCGAAAGTCGAAAACACTTCAAAATTAAAATACCAACTAAAAATTAAACGCCAACTAAAACAAAATTGGTATGAGGTGGTGACAGTGTAGACTAGCAAGAAGGGGTGGTTGAAATTTCCTTTATCTTGGCGTTGGGGCAAATTTGATTGTGTTTCTTGTATCACCTTTGGCTTTGAATTTGTATCCTCTGGCTCAGAGTTATGCGATTAAGATCTGATTTTTATGGATGCTGAAGGTTTTATTGGGCGTACTAATTAAGAATGCTATAATTTTATTTATTTGTTTGTTTTTTGGTTGTGGTAAAGTGCATTCTAATAACCATACACTCCCGCCCACTGTGCTAATTCAAATATATCACAGTGAGCTCAAGGAATGCAACCGCCCATGCAATACATGCAGGAGCTGTAACAACCAAGACCATGCACCAGATATAAACCAAAACCATGCAGCATAGTGTGCTCATCAATATAAACACTCATGCAATGCAACAGGTGTAACAATCACTTGGTTTAGTCTGCTAACAAATCTGTTAGCTCAAGATTAGGAATTCTGTTATAATATTATTTCCAACGTGTATATATATACCAACATGATGAATACGAAATCAAGCTTTTATCAATATTACTGTGTGTTACTCTTTATGGTATCAAAGCATTAATTTTTCTTTTCTCTGCAGTAGACTTCTCTTCTTCTTCCTTCATACTTTCAATGCCTGTCAACACCACCATTCTTAACACAAATGACTCTCACAGCACATTGATTACTATCAATGTCGCAGCCCAAACACCACTAAAACTCACCTCCACAAACTATCTAGCATGGAAGCTTCAATTCCAGACTCTCTTCATAGGATATGATCTCAATGGCTTCATTGATGGATCACATCCCTGCCCAAACACTTTTCTTCAAGGAACAACTACACCAAATCCAGCACATCATCTGTGAATTAGACAAGATCAATTACTACTTAACGCCATCCTTGGCTCTCTTTCCCCCACCATCATGTCATTCATTGCTCAAGCACACACATCACAGGAAGCTTGGACAATATTAGCTAATACATATGCTAAACCGTCTCGAGGCAAGATCAAACAAGTCAAGAGCCAATTCAAACACCTCACCAAAGGATCCCTGGGCATATCTGAATTTCTTCAAACCATCAAAACCAGAGCTGATGAGCTTGCCATTGCTCAAGCGAAAAACACTTTCCAAAAGTTGTGAAAAATTTTAAAATATTATATTATTTGCTAATTATATAAAATTTGGTCCTCAAACTTTTGATTGATATATATTTTGTTTGAATCTTTTTTTCTTTCAATTTTATCCCTTAAAATTTGATTTAATTTGATTTTTATATTAACTTTGATCATCATTTTTATGATTGTTATTTGCTTTTCTCTTATTATTTTTTTAATTGAAATTTTTTATGTATTAAATTTGGTCCTTATTGTTTTTATTGTTACTTATTTTATTTGAAATTATTTATGAAAATATTATTATTATTTTAATTTCATCATCTTTTAAATTTTTTATTTGTTAGATTTGATTTCTATTATTTTGATTATTATTTATTTTATTTGAGATAATTTATGAAATTAGATTTTTTTTTAATTTTAATTTTATTCAACTTTTTAATTTATAAGATTTATTCTTCATTATTTTAATAAACTTGAAAAAAAAAACATTAATAAGTTATTTTTCAGTTCATTTTCCATAACATAACCAAACACTGAAAAATATTTTTCTATTTATTTTTCATTATACTACCAAACATCATAAAATAATTTATTTTTTAAGAATTTAATATTTTGAAAAAAAAACCACTTTATAAAAAAAAATTCAGCGCTTTAATTTCAAACTAAAAAAAATAAAAATTTTAAAAAACATGTTTCACGCATCTGACTTAAAGATAAGGAGATTGTGGTCCAGTTCTAACCATAAGAAAAACGAGTGGACAAAAATGATGCAAGTGTAAGCAGAGAAATTGACGTCGAGGAAGAAAAGCTAGGACAATCATACTGAGTATGTTCATGTTCAAGAACTTCTGCAATACATGAAGGTTGCCAGCCAAATTTAAATTTTAGCCTTGGATCCAATGCAAGAACTAAAGGAACGGTTGGTATGCATCGTTGTCATAAATAATGAGTACCAATTTTTGGTTCCGCTTTTTCTGCCACTTTGAATTTAAGAATATACCTGGCTGAATTGCCTCTGAATTTATTGTAATTGATCATCCAACTTTATCTTGTCTCGTAGCCTTTGTCACATGTTCACACGGTGGAAAGTATGAATGCACTTGGACAAAAATAACAGCAAAGACAAAGAACACAAGTCTATTATTTCCTAAGCATGTAATTTAACTTCTTAAGAAATCATCTCTACTCAAGAAGTTACATTTGTTCTTACTACTCTTATTTAATAAAAATATTAAACAACTATTTCAACTTAAAAATTTAAATTTATTTTTATACTTTGTTTTACATTTTTTGAACATATAAAAATTTAAATTGTTAGTGAAACTTCTAGAATCATTTTTATTCTATTCTCTCACAGAACTCAGACAGCTTCCTCTTCTTTATTTATTTATTTTTCCATATTGATGAATTAGTATAAATACGCTTACAAGCCTAGCTAGTAAATGGAACTAGCCAAAATTGTTACTTCTATCAATAACCATTTTCAACAAACAAACAGTCATACAAGATGACTTCCTCTGATCAACAAATGAATAGCATCTCTTACATGGAACCAAAATTGTACAAAGCTGCAGAAGCAGGCAACATCAACCCATTTAAGGATCGTCTTCCAACTTCTCTCATTGAGCTATTGACTCCACAAAAAAACACAATTCTTCATGTTTACTTCGAAAACCAACGTAGAGGATGGAAATCCACTGATTTTGTTGGCCAAATTATTGATATGTGTCCACAACTGCTATTGCAAGCCAATACTAAAGGCGATACTCCACTACATTTTGCGGCAAGATATGGGCGTTCCAATGCAGTGAAAGTCCTGATTAAGTGCGCGAAAGCTAGACCTACTGATCCAGAGAGCGGAGTAACAGAAGCAAAAAAGATGTTGAGGATGACCAATGAAGAGCAAGATACAGCGTTGCACGAGGCAGCTCGACATAGGCGGAGCAATGTGGTGGAAATATTGACTAAAGAGGACCCTGAGTTTTCATATTCTGATGAATTTGCAATAGCAGAATGTATCTTTTGCTTGTAGAAGCAGAGAAAGAATGAAAAGAATAGGATTTCCTATGAGAGAAAAGAAAAAGGAAGGAAGATATGTTTAGAAAGTCTGCAATAAAAAATGCAGCATAAGCTTCTCTGTATTTCTTATATCTTTACAGTGGATATCAATACATATATATATATACAATTTCTAACTAACGTCTGTTAACAAACGTTTAACTAATTGTAACAGAATATAACTAACTATATTATATCCATAATATTACAATGTGTTTATGATATTAAGGCCAGTCTTCAAGAGTCTTCTGGTGTAGGAGAGTTGGCTGCAGGAGTGGCTTGTTCTGCAAGTATTGAAGATTTGTTTGCAGCGTCAGCTTCTGTGGGAGCATGTGCTATGTTCCAATATCCCCCCGCAAGATGAGAATGGATATTTATCATTCCCATCTTGTCAAGTAGAGGTTTAAGCATATGAGAACCAAGTGGTTTAGTGAGGGCATCAGCTAATTGAAACTTGGAAGGAATGTGAATGATGGTAAGGAGTCCTGCTTGTAATTTTTCACGAACAAGATGACAGTCAATTTGGATGTGTTTGGTGCGTTCATGATGAACAGGATTGTAAGCTATTTCAGAGGCTGGTTTGCTGTCAGTGTAGAGTAAGGCAGGTTGAGAGTGAGGGATGTGGAAATCAGCCAGTAAATAAAAAAGCCATTGTAGTTCACAGGAAGTCGTTGCCAATGCCCGATATTCTGCTTCTGCAGAGGACCTACTTACAGTAGGTTGTTTCTTTGATTTCCAGGAGATTAAGGAATCGCCAAGGAAAACTAGATAGCCAGTAACACTTCGACGAGTGTCAATGCAACCTCCCCAATCACTGTCAGAATAAGCTTTTAAATGAAGGGGGGAAGCAGCTTTGAGTAGTAAACCTTTGCCTGGTGTGGCTTTAAGATACCGAAGGACTCTCTCTGCTGCTTGCATATGGAAGGTGTGAGGATTTGACATGAATTGGCTAAGGGTTTGGATGGCATAGGATAAGTCAGGTCGTGTGAGTGTAAGGTAGAGAAGCCTACCAATAAGTCTACGATAAGGTGCAGGATTAGACAAGGGAGGGCTAGTATCATGTGTGCTGAGTTTGAGTGTGGATTCCATTGGAAAAGTGACAGGTTTAGCACCAGAAAAACCACTGTCCATGAGGATGTCCAAGGCATATTTTCTTTGGCAAAGAACAATGCCTTTGGTAGATCGAGCTACCTCAATGCCGAGAAAGTATTTGAGGTGTCCCAAATCTTTGATGGGAAAAATTCTGCGAAGATAGTTTTTGACTATAGTCAATGCTGGAAGATCATTTGATGCGATGAGAACATCATCAACATAGATTAAAATGGCAATGAGGGTGGTTTTAGATTGCTTGATGAAGAGGCTGGAATCTGAATTGGCTTGTAGAAAACCAAATTGAAGAAGAGATGCAGAAAGTTTGGAAAACCATTGTCTTGAAGCCTGTTTAAGGCCATAGATACTCTTTTTGAGTTTGCATACGCGAGGGTCATTGTGATTGGAGTAGCCAGGTGGTAATTGCATATATACTTCTTCATGTAAGTCCCCATGTAGGAAGGCATTGTCTACATCAAGTTGATGTAAATGCCAATTGTTTGCAGCAGCAATGGTGAGAAGAACACGCACTGTAGTGATTTTTGCAACAGGAGAGAAGGTGTCAAAAAAATCAATTCCCTCTTGTTGTGTGTATCCTTTTGCTACCAATCGTGCTTTATATCTCTCAACCTGTCCATCAGCCTGAAATTTAACTTTGTAGACCCATTTACATCCAATGACAGTTTTATTAGGGGGCAGAATGACCAAGTCCCAAGTTTGGTTTTTCTCAAGGGCTGTTATTTCATTGGTCATAGCATACTGCCAATGAGGGATAGAGCTAGCTTGTTTGTAAGTTTTCGGTTCATAAATAGATGAAACAGAAGAAGTGAAAGCACAGTGGGGTAAAGATAAATGTGATGTAGATAAGTAAGGAAGGATAGAGTAGGGCTTACCAGGCAGGAAGCAAGGGGAAGAGTCTGGTGTTGCTGAAGCAATCTGAGCCATATGTCCACAATAATACTGTGTTAAGTAAGTAGGTGGATGTTTAGTTCTTTCAGATTTTCTAAGTTGAGTAAGAGGAGGGGGCAGGGTAGAAATGTGAGGAACAGAAGGTTGGATAGGAAGTGTGGGCTGTGTTGCAGGAACAACAGAATCATGTAGAGTTGTGTTTGATGGTTGACAAGGAAAAGGGTCAAAGTGTTGAGGATAGTCAGGGAATACAAGAGGTGTATGAACATTATTTGGAATAGATGGAAAGTTGGATTCATGAAAAACTACATTGCGGGAGACAAAAGTTTTGCAAGTGTTTAAGTCAAGAACTTTGTATCCTTTAATGTGTGGAGGGTATCCAAGAAAAATACATTTCGTGGCTCTTGGATGAAATTTACCTCTATTATGAGTGATTGTGCTAGCAAAGCATAAACAGCCGAAAACTTTTAAGTAATTGTAATGTGGTGGTTTTTGATAAAGAAGTTGGTAAGGTGTCTGGTTTTGGAGAAGGAGGGAGGGGGTACGATTAATGAGGTGTGTGGCTGTTAATATGCAATCTGTCCAATAAGATAAAGGTAGTTGTGTTTGAAACAGAAGAGATCGAGCTACATTGAGCAGGTGTTGATGTTTTCTTTCAACCCTTCCATTCTGTTCAGGTGTTTCAACACATGTTTGTTGATGTATGATGCCATGTGTTTGGTAGAAGATAGGCATATTAAATTCTTGGCCATTGTCGGATCTGAGTGTTTGAATATTTGTGTTAAATTGAGTATGAACATATGCTAGAAAATTGCTGAGAAGATGTCTTGTTTCAGATTTGGATTTCATTAAGAACAACCAAGTAAATCTACTGTAATCATCTACAATAGTAAGAAAGAATTGATAACCAGAATAAGAGGTGACAGAGAAGGGTCCCCAAATGTCAATATGAACTAATTGAAAGGTTTTTGTGGATTGATGAACAGATAAAGAAAAAGGCAAATGTTTTTGTTTAGCTAAGGGGCAAATATCACAAAAGCTATTGTTGCTGATAGTGACTGAAGGATAAGTTTTGTTCAAAAGGGCGATTTTGGATGGAGGTATGTGGCCTAAACGTAAATGCCAGATATTTGTGGCAACAACATAGGATTTGATGTTTGTTATAGGAGGTGATTTTGTAGCATTTGCAGCAGGAGGTTTGTGAAGTTTGTATAGACCAGACTCAGCTTCAGCAAGACCAATCATCTTCCATTTGCTTAGGTCCTGTAGAATACATTTGGTGTGAAGAAAAAATAAACCAACAGTGTTAGCAGCAGTTAATCTAGAAACAGAAATAAGATTGATATTAAAAGCTGGAACATAGAGTGCATTGTATAAAATGATGTCAGGGGAAAATCTAACTGTTCCAGTGAAGAGAATTGGTACACGTTGACCATTAGGCAGATGAACGTTATTCTGAGTTTTAGGAAGAATGATGGATTCAAAAAGAAGAGGACTACAGATCATGTGATTTGTGGCTCCAGTATCAAGAATCCAAGAAAAACTGTTATGAGGTGAAGATGCTGTATGACATGAAAAAGATATACCTGATGTAGATACTTTTGTAGCAGTGTTATTTAGTATTGAGCTGGAAATGCTATTTGCTAGAGTAAGTAGATTCTGCATCTGTTCTTGAGAGAAAACAATGTTAGGGGTATCAAGATGTGGTTGCAAGGTAGTAGTATGATGTGCACTAGGTAATCGTTGAAAATTCTTGCTGGTATGTTGCATGGTAGCCAATCTTTTTCCTCCTGGTCCCTTCCACCCAGGAGGGTATCCAATGAGTTGGAAACATTTATCAACAATATGTCCAGGATATCCACAGTGGGTGCAGGTTGCCTCAGTTTTACCTTTGTGTTTAGCAAATCGTGTAGTATAGTTGGAACCTGATTTGGAATTTTGATTGTGGTAGTGTTCAGCAATCATTGCTTGGCAATCAATTGGAATGCCTGCTGTATTTGTTAAGGATCTCTGACTCTCTTCTTGAAGAAGCAGGGAGAAGACTCTGCCCATAGATGGCAAAGGAGTTTGCAGCAATAGTTGGCTTCTAACTGATGAGTAAGAATCATGAAGGCCAACCAGAAATTTCATGATAAAGTCGGATTGTTGTCGATCAGTTAGATGTTTAAAAATATTGCATGAGCAGGAATCAAGATGTCCACATTTGCAGCTTGGGATTGGGCGATAACTGCTGTATTCATCCCATAGTGCCTTGAATTCACTGAAATATTTAGTGATAGATTTTGAGTTTTGTGCAATAGAACTCAAAGATTTTTCTAAACTAAAAACCCTTGGTCCATCACTTCTAAGATATCTGGTTCGTATTTCTTCCCAGATATCAAAAGCTGTTGTGAAGTAAAGAAGGCTGCTGTGAATTTCTTTGGAAATTGAATTCATCAGCCATGATAGGACCAAGTTGTTTGATCTCAGCCAAGCCATACGAAGTGATTGATTGGTTGTATTTGGTTGAACTAAAGATCCATCAATGAAGGCAATCTTGTTTTTCACTGTCAAGGCAATTGTCATGGATTTGCTCCATGCAATATAATTTTCGCCAGTGAAGATTTCTGAAACCAGAAGAGCGCCAGGATTATCAGAAGGATGGAGATAGTAGCAGCTGGAAGAATCATCAGAAAGATTCAGAGTAACGATATTGGATGAATCTTTATGTGCCGTAGAAGCACTTTCTTCAAAATGATCAGACATTTTGAAAAAGAATCAAGAAGTTGATGACAGAAAGAAAATATTCAACTAAAAAGATCGTGAATCTTTAAAGAAAATTATAAGAAGAGTATATGTTTTCAGAGTTTTAGAATATAGCAGAGATATTATAAAATCTTGATTTCTTCTATAGCTCTGATACCATGATGAATTTGCAATAGCAGAATGTATCTTTTGCTTGTAGAAGCAGAGAAAGAATGAAAAGAATAGGATTTCCTATGAGAGAAAAGAAAAAGGAAGGAAGATATGTTTAGAAAGTCTGCAATCAAAAATGCAGCATAAGCTTCTCTGTATTTCTTATATCTTTACAGTGGATATCAATACATATATATATACAATTTCTAACTAACGTCTGTTAACAAACGTTTAACTAATTGTAACAAACGTTTAACTAATTGTAACAGAATATAACTAACTATATTATATCCATAATATTACAATGTGTTTATGATATTAAGGCCAGTCTTCAAGAGTCTTCTGGTGTAGGAGAGTCGGCTGCAGGAGTGGCTTGTTCTGCAAGTATTGAAGATTTGTTTGCAGCGTCAGCTTCTGTGGGAGCATGTGCTATGTTCCAATATATTCCGCCAATGTTCATGGAGAAACTCCACTTTATATTGCTGCCAATATGAGGTTTGTGAACATGTTTTTTTGTCTCAAGCAGAGTTAGATACCATTTCGATACTATATGTGACCAACATCTTCTTCTTCTTTTTTCTTTTAATATATACTAGATTAATCAATTTTTTACTAATCTATTTATCAGTCTAGAATACTATCATTTTAAGATTATATAAATGTAATTGTTGATTAATTTTAATTTGTTCAGCTTTATAATGTTAAAGTAAATCTGTTTTTGAAATTATCATAAAAGATATTAGAAAAGCAATGCTTCTATAATAATAGGATTTTACCTGCTTATTTTTTTATGCTATATATGTTCTTGAACTCGAGACATATTAATTCAATATGAATAAGTTCACTTATCTCCCTGATTGGTTTTTTAAGAACAATAAAAAATAGCAAAATTTAATGGTTTTTAATTCTCTTTTATAAAGCAAACTTCCCAGAAAGGCAAGCGAGTTTTGAAGGGGAAAAAATGATGAAAAGGAAAAGAATTTTGATAATAGTAGCATTTTTTTTTATCTCTTATAAAAGAGAATATTTTGATAATGGTACATAAAAAAATCTCTTAAATATTGGACTTAAAGTGTAAATAAAAACCACACACACACACACACACACACACACACACACACACACACACATATATATATATATATATATATATATATGTGTGTGTGTGTGTGTGTGTGTGTGTGTGTATATATATATATATCTAATTATGATTATATTGCTGCCAATGTAAGGTTTAATAATTGGAGGTTTAAAAGACATGAAGAAAATAGAAAAAAAGTGATCGACGAAATCTTGAGTAATTGCGAGTCACTGGAATATTGTGGTTCTCATGGCAGAACCGCACTCCACGCGGCAGCCATGCATGGTGATCATGGTAAGATTTTATTCTGAACTGTAAAGCTTTGAATTCATAAATTATTATCGGAAACCATAACCGTGAGAAGTGTGTTCTTATCTTAAATTGGGTTAAAGAAAGAACACTACTAATGACCTCTCTTAACACGATTGTTTGATTTTAATTTAGCAATTCTAAAGCGGATGGTTTAACTAAGCAAAATTCAGATAGACAATGATAAGATGACACAACACCATACATAACACCGGTCTAATTACACTTCGTCATAGGATTAATAGAATGTTTCTCTGTTCGCCATTTTATTGTACTTTGTCTTTATAATCTAATAGCAAATTTAAAGTGTTTCTAAATTTTTACTCAATACAAACAAATCCTGATGTAACTTATAATTTTTAAGTAGTCCCTACATAATTTAAGGTGTACACAAAAAAAACTAAATTCGTTTTCAATTCAAGAAAAGCCCTTATCTGTTCAGTACACAATATATTGTATTTTTTATATTTTAGTTTCTTTTTATTTAAAGTCATTTATTTTCATTTTCTTAAAAAATCTTATTTTAACCTTTAGGATAATGTTCTTTTCATTTATTGTCCATTTGTCAAATTCTTCGTTTACTCTATCACATTTATTTGATATAGAAGTTAGTAAAGGAAAAAAAAACAAAAATATTCATTGTATGTTTGTTAAATTAAAGGTTAAATTGTATTTATTACTTATATAATTCATTGAAAGATACAAGGGAAAGAAAATACATAATAAGAAGACAATGAATTTCCTAGTCTATTTAATTAAGGATTTACATGCATGATTATAAGATTTTAGGACCAAGATGTTCTTATACACGTTTGCATGTAAGGAATCTATATGAAAAGTATGTGTGGGAGTATCATTTCCCTTGCATAAATAAAAAGAAGAAAAAACACAAATGAATTATTAGATTAGTAAGACTATTAATTTGATTCTACGTTAAAATGATAATTTAAAGGCTCATAATAATATTGAACTTTATTCTTGTTGTTTATAGTTTTTCTTAAAAACTTTGTTCATCTAGTTAAATGAAGTTGGAGTTGTTGACATTTCCATATTACAGTTAAAGAACGTAGAAAGCAAGAAAGGGCATTTATAATACCATTGAAGAGAGAAAAATGCCAAATTAAATATTAACTTATCACTAAATTAGTAGCGTAGATTACCCATTAACCATAATATTATTCATATATTACCTAATATGTACTATTTTTATTTTTTTATGGTTTATTGCAGAGACAGCAAGAAAGATATTAAAAAAAAACGCGAGTTTGACGAGAAGAACCGACGATGACGGGTGGTCCCCACTTCACTACGCTGCCTTTTTCTCTAAATTTTATGATGTGTCAACAGTAAGAGTACTACTAGAATATGATGTGTCCGCAGCCTACATTGTTGATTCAGAGAAGAGAACAGCCCTTCACTTGGCCGTCGTTCGAGGCAATAGCGCAGCGATGAAAGAGATTATGAACACCTGTCCAACTTGTTGTGAACTAGTGGATAGCAGAGGTTGGAATGCCCTTCACTATGCTGCCATAACTCTAAAAAGAGCACTTGCAGCTATGTATTTCCCTCGATTGATTCCTAAATTTGACATACTTATATACGAGAAGGATAACGATGGAAACACACCATTGCATCTGTTTGCTGCTTTCGGCAGTTACTCCCAGAAGTTTTTGAGTAGTGATTGTAGACATGCGTACAAGAAGATGTGTGGCCTTAACAAGCAAAACCTCAGCGTTGATGACATCTTGGTAGGAAATTTTCCTGAAGAAAAGGTAATTCCCTCGATTTGACTTTTTAACGTGTCTTTAGATAGCACATCAATCAAACATAAATTCACTTGGTTTGTCTCCTTTTTTAAAAATAAAATAAAAATAGAATACAAATCCTTTTGGCAATATAACAAAATCATACCTTCAACTTCAACACTTATTTTTAATTGATTAACACTATTTGCGTTGTCCCCTAAACTGATGTTGGTTTCTTTATTTGTTTGTTTTAGGGTGTGTTTAATATTGTAGTATAAAATATTTTTTAAAAATATTTTATATTTAAAAATAAATTAAAATAATCTTTTATTTTTAAGCATCAAAAATATTAAAACACCAAAAAAAAATTAATTTGATTTTTTTCCAAACCAGACACTTTTAAATCATACATATATTGTTGCGAGCTAAAAGAAACAAAATTACTTGATTTCAAACTCGCTGGTTATGATAACAAACAAAGTTTGAGAGTCTACAGATGATAATGGAAAAGAAAGATTCGTTTAATTTCACAGCCGAAACTTGTTGCAGAAAAGGATTTTGGAATCATTGAAAGATGTACGGAGTGGACCGCTTCAACGGCCCATACCTATGATGAAAGTAGAGGACTTCTCTATTACTGAGAGAGGAATAGAGGCTCATATAGTTGTAGCGGCACTCATAGCAACAGTAACATTTGCAGCTGCTTTCACCATGCCTATCGGTTTCAAGAACGAGAAAGGCACTCCAGTTCTTCTTAAAAATGCTGCTTTTGCATTCTTTGTTATATCAGATGCAATAGCAATGGTTCTCTCAACTTCTGCTCTCACCATGCACCTTTATTGGGCACAGCTTGGAAAAAGAGGTCAAGTGGAAGAGGATTTAAAAGAATACTTCTCTTATTGGACATCTACTTTAATCATATATGCCATCCCAGCAATGGTCCTCGCATTCATCACAGGATGTGTTGCAGTGCTAGCTCCATCCAGGCAATGGTCATTGCTTGCAAACGTGATTCTTTTCAGTGGTACAGCCTTCTCATTCTTTACGTACAAGGCAAGCATAAATCAATTACGCAGGTACTTTATAAAATACTGAAAATAAACACTTCACAGCAGACTTTAAAAGAGTCTGATATTGAAGAAGATTGATTCTCATTTAGCTCGTGTTATAAACTATCTTCTCGTCATCTTCTAGATGGCATCAGCTGTAACGTTGGTTTTATTTATCAAGATATTTTACCTTGCTTTTCACGAGTACAATGATCGAAAAATTCAATTTTGGCACTTGGGAAATGCTAACACCTTCAATATAGAGATTGTTGCTATCCAATTTTTGATCCATGTTTTAATAAATTTTCAGAAAAATTCGAAAAAAAAAAATCCAAAAAAATATGTTTTTTTAATATAGAGATCATAAAATGAAGGCTAATAATTTCACCATTGATTCTTGATGGATGGTACTGAGCAATAATTTTCGAAGGACTTGAATTTCAAATGTATATATTAATTAGAATTTCCATTAATTGCTGAATGGTACTTAGGACTTCAATTTCTACATATTGCGACTTCATTAACCTTCCCAACTTTTTGTTTAACCGAAATCATTCTCATGAACTGCAAAACATTCTTTTACGAGAACAAAAAAAAAAAAAAGTAACAAAGGAAAATTTTACGACAGGCACAAGAAAAACCATAATAAAAAAAAAAGAGGAGGAAAATGGGTATAGAAAACAGCAGAACATAAACATTTTGAGAAATTAATGTAGTGCTATTATTTAACTCCGATCCGGTGGGTCATGAAGGAGATGAAGCTGATGACAACAGAGTTTTTCAGACCCTAATCCCACTGACAAGGTGTAAAGAGTGTAGTTAAGACTCAATTTGAACAACAGAGATAAAAGAAATTCAATTTATTTATTTTTTCCATGATTAATGAGCTATAGAAAACGCTAAGCTAGTTTCGGTGTATTGGATAGTTTTGATTGTCTTGTTTTATCTTTGGTATGCTTTGGATTAAATAATTTGTTTTATTTTATATTTAATTACCACTAAACAAGAAGTAGATAACCTACGGCTACATCAATCCATATTAAAAAAAAAATAGAAGAATTGATCCAACTTAATCTAATTAAAAATTTAAGTTAATCAAAGATAAAACATGGATAAAAAACTTATAATATTTTTAGGTTAAAATAAAATTATTTTGATTTTTTTTTTTGTTTAGATCAACTTGGGTCAGTAATCAACACAATCCATGATCCAGACATTACCCCGAATCCACTACTATTCTAATTTTAAAACTATAATAATAAATAATTTTATTTTAATTTTTATATTAATAAAAAACCAATACTGAACAAGCTTATTCTACTCCTTTTAATAAACAAAAATTTCTCCACTAGAAAAGTCGAGAAATGATTTTTATAATATAAAGATACCCCAAACATCTTCATCCTCCAATCCATTTTTTACAATGTATCAAACACTACATAAATTTCAAAATCAAATTACCTCAGTTAAATCCATTAATATCATCGTAATGTAGCTTCCACCAAGTAGGTTCTCCCTGATAAACAGGGGCATGGCTCCACTACACCTTAAACAAATTGGATTATATCATCGTAGGCAATCTTACATTACAATCAAAACTTCATTGATTTCTCTCAGGAGAGCGATAAATCCAATATAATAATCGCCAACAAATTCAATAACATAAGACAATCAAAACTTGATGAATTCGGAAAGATTTTTTAGAGGCAAAACCACTGACACAAAGGGCATAAGCCCCCACGTGAACACCACCAAAAAGACTCAATTTTTGCCTCAGTGACTAGCTTAATTTTCACCATAGTTCTCAAAAAACAAGCTAGAGGTATACAGAGGCAACAAAAAAAACACCTACCCAGATGAAAAAAAGAGAAATTTTAAGAAATAAAAGATGTAGTCGTTGATTTGACACAAATAAGCCGTGGAAAAAGGTACAAAAGGCTAAACTGCAACACTGAACGGCAGGTGTTTTAGCACGAGCATTAGGGCTTTCTATTTCAGTGAAATTAGGGGTGTTCAAAAAAACCGATAAACCGAGTAAACCGATAAAAAATTAACTGAAAAACCGAACCAAAAAATAAAACCTATTAAACCAATTAGATTATGTATAAAAAAACCCTGGTTCAGTTCCGTTTTTGGTTTTGTAGTGCAGAAACCGGGTTAACCGGACCGGACCGAACCGGTTCAAAAAAAGGGTCCCTAGGCTGGTATAAATAGAAAACGTTGTCACGCCGTGCCCCTCTCTTCTCTCCAGTTTACTCTCCGCTAACCCTAAACATTTCAATTTCAATTTTCAAACAATCTCTCCTCTCACTACTCAGAGCCACCCGTCGTCCCGCCCCCTCCCCCCCGCCCTCTCCGGCCTCCGCTAAGGCCGCCCCCGTACCAGAGCACTTGCAACCCGTCACCTCTCGCCTCTCCCTCTCCACTCTCCTTAGACTAAGAAAACATAAACCCAGATCGACCATCGACGTTTCCTCAATCTCAACTGGACCAAAATAGTTTGTGTTTCCATCAGATCGATGTTTCCTCAACCTCTCAAAACCAGTGAGTTTAATTTTTTTTTTTCTCATTTCTAATTAATTAATTCGGTTAAGGTTATTGTTATTTTTAATAAAGTTAAGCTTATTGTTTATACGTTTCTTCCTCAGTCTCCACTGGATCAACACAGTTGGTGACTCGATTTTTCCATCAGACTGACGTTTCCTGATTTCCTCAACCTCTCAAAACCAGTGAGTTTTAATTTTTTTTTCTCCTTTCTAATTAATTCATACAGTTAAGCTTATTGTTATTTTTAATAAGTTTTGTTGGGTGATGAATTTTGGTTTAGGTTTAAATTAGAATTTAGAGTTATTTGGGTGATTAAAGCGATTTTTTTTTCCTTTGTTTGAATAGAAGGGATTTAGCAGTTTAGGATTATGATTATTTTTAATCAAAATTTGCGTTCTTACAATTGTTTGCAGTTTAGGATTAGAGTTTTCTTGTACATGTAATTTCAGAATCTTACATGTAATTTTGCAGTTTATTTTGTTGTTTTATAAATGTAATTTCAATATCTATTGCTATAAACTTGTGTTGATTCTGTTGTTGTTGCCATGTTGATTTTGTTGTTGTTGTTGTGTTGATTCTGTAGCCTATTGTTGTGTTGATTTTGTTGCTTTGTTGGTTCATTACTAAAAACAGACGAATTGTTGATTTTGTTGCTGTGTTGGTTGATTTATAAGGTCACGCCAAGTAATTTGATTAAAATCATATTTACAAGCCTGTGTTGATTGACTTGATTCTGCAAACTAGTTTTGTTTTGATTGGTTTTTTTTATTCGATTTTGTTTTGTCATTTTGTAAAATGTATTCATTATTTTGTTTTGGATGATCTTGATTGGCATTTTGTATTCATTAAAATCATGTTATTCTTGTATTTATTGTTCTGTTACTTCTGTAATTATTTTTCCTCCATTAATAGATTTTCTAAGCTTGTTTTGACATGTTACTTCTGTAATATTTGTTTCATTTTCATTTTCAAACATGATTTTAATCTTTATGTTTATTAAGTGCTGAAAAGAATTGTGCAAGTGATAATAAACATGTTTGCATTTGGTAATTACAAATGGAAAACCTTCAAAATCAAAATGCTTCATCCACTAGCATTACCCCAACATCAACCAATGCCCCAGCTTCAAACACTAACCGAACATCAACCAATGCCCTAACTTCAAACACTAACCCAACATCAACTATTGCAGGATTCACCACGGATAATAAAGGTAAACAACTTCAAGTCCTTGCATCTAGAAAAACAAAATGTTGATGATAAAAAAAAAGTCACAAATTTAGGATCATTTTACTAAACTTGATGGTGATCCTACAACCCTTAAAGCTTAATGTAATTATTGTGGAAAGGATTATGCATGTCATACTATTATTAATGGGACAAGTAATATGTGGAGTCATTTGAAAGTATGCAAAAAGCTTTCTTTTGTGGTTGATAAGAAGCAAAAAATTTTGGTATTAGAACCTAATAAAGTAGGGGGTGAATTAGGAGATCGAAGTGTGGAAACTCTTAAGGCAACAGGTTATGATTATGATGAATACAGAAAGGCACTAGTGAAAATGGTTATAATTGATGAGTTGCCTTTTAATTTTATGGAGGGTAAGTGATTTAGATTATTTTCTAGGACCTTGTAGCCTAGATTTGACATTCCTTCTCTTTTCATTGTTATGAAAGATTGTTTGAAACTTTATGTTGAAGAGAAGGAAAGATTAAAGAGAGCTCTTAAGGGTCAACGATTATGCTTAATAATAAATACATGGACATCAATCCAAAACATTAACTATATATCCTTAACGGCTCATTGGATTGATAATGAATGGAATTTGCATAAAAGAATTTTGAATTTTTGTCAAGTTTCCAATCATATGGGTGAGACAATTGGTCAAGTTATTGAGAATTGTTTGTTAGATTGGGGGATTGATAAACTTTTAACTATTACAGTAGACAATGCAAGCTCTAATAGTGTTACTATTTCATATTTAAAGAATGTGATGAAAGATTGGCCAACTAATATATTGTCAAATGAATATTTGCATGTTAGATGTTGTGCATACATTGTAAACCTCATTGTATATGATGGTTTGAAAGAGATGAATGTTTCGGTTATTAAGATTCAAAATGCAATTAGGTTTGTGAGATCTTCACCCTCTAGGCTACTTGCATTTAAGAAGTGTGCAAAAAAGTTGCATATAGAGTGTAAAAAATCATTGTATTTGGATGTTGCAATTCGAAGGAATTCAACTTATCTTATGTTAGAAGTTGCTAAAAAGTTTAAAAAGGTGTTTCTAAGGTTAGGTCAAAGTGAACCTAGGTATGTGAGTTACTTTTTGGAGGTTGATTCAAAGGGGAATAAAAAAACATAGGGCCACCTAGTTTGGAGGATTGAGAAAATGCTAGAACTTTGCTGAAGTTTTTAAAGATCTTTTACATCGTTACATTGAAATTTTCTGGCTTATTGCATGTTACATCAAATTCTTTTGATCTTCAATGAATTGATTTACATGCATACCAACTTGTTGCAATTGTGTAAAAGTAGAGATAATCTTTTGAGTGGAATGGCGATGAACATGATGAGTAAGTTTGAGAAGTATTGGGGTTGTGGAGCAAACCAGAATTTTTTATTGTATATGGCTAATGTTTTGGATCCACGTCTTAAGTTGAAATATGTGAAATTTTATTTTGGCGAGTTGTATGATTATGACAAAGCACAATTGCTAACAAAAAAAGTGAAAGATAATTTGGTGAGCTTGTATGAGTTTTATTTGAAAGCCGATGAAGTGGTGGATGATAATATGCATAAACAAGATGTTAATGATGCTATTGATGACATGGAGGTAGATGTTAACATTTTAGCTCGGTTCAAAAGACACTTACTAGAGGAAGATAGTGTGGAAAATAGAAATGAGGTTGAGAGGTATTTGATTGATGATTATAAGGATCCTAATGATGATAAATTAGATATCTTGGGTTGGTGGAAGATTAATGCTTCAAAATATAAGATACTTTCAAAAGTTGCACAACATGTTCTGGCTATTCCTATATCCACAGTGGCTTCCGAATCAGCCTTTAGCACAGGTGATCGTATACTCGACCAATTTTGAAGTTCTCTATCTCCAGCAATAGTTCAAGCACTTATTTGTTGACAAAATTGGTTGCATCATGGTCCAATTCCAACTGATAATACAACTTTGATGAATGATTTTGAAACCTACGAAAACCTTGAATCAGGTAATGTTTCTTAAAAACTTACACCTTTTATTTTATGATTTATTAATTAACACTGTCGCACGTCAAAAAATCCGCGCGCGGCATCGGGCTGGCGATTTTTCGTTAATGTTGTTTTTGCTTGATTCGGTTCTTTGGAGTCGCCACCTAGTATTTTATTGAGGGCTACTAGGAAACCTGATGTACTGGTCTTGTCAGAGATCGCGGGTAAGGGACTAGTTGTGGTTAGGGAAGGTATTAGCACCCCTAACGCACCCTACCTGAGGTAAGCTGCTTTGTGTTCTGATGTGATTTGAAAATTTAAAATATTAATTAAATTCTAAGGCTTGAATAAATCAGTTATTAAATCCCCGAATATATGTAGAAACTTGTCCTTACATTTTCGTGGAAAATACAACTTGATTTTATTTGTCCTTGAGATATTTAACCATATTTAAATTTAACAAATCATTCTTTTTGTGCTTTTTTATTTTTATAATTCAATAACATAAATAAATAAATAAAAACAAACACACACACAACTTTCTTTTTATTATTTATTTTTCTTTTCTTTTCTGTTTTGTTCTTTTCTTTTTGTACATCCACATTACAAATTAAAAAAATTCAACACTAAACAAAAATTCCATTACATAACTTAAAAATTACAGAATGGTCCCTAAAACTCCAGAATTTGCATTGAAGACCTTCTGGCGCCACAGCAACAGTGGCGGCGCGTCTCCCCACGCGCCACCGCAAGAAAAACCCAACAACAGGGGGGCTGGATCGACTCCCTCTTCTCAGTCTCCCAACGCCGGCGGCGACCTGCAAAGCACCCGAAAACAACACAGGTAGTTGATTTTAATTTTTTCTTAGTTTTTCAGATCTGTTTTAGTTCTTTCTCTCTCCTCCATTTTGGATCTGCCCCTCTCTGCCGATCGGTCTGCTATGTGTTTCTCCTTCTTCTCCGGAGGCAGCTCTGCTGTGGAGGACCGAACGTTGTGAGTGAGGAGGTGGCGTTGCTGCTATAGCCTGCGGCCGCTGGTGCTACTACGGAGATGAAGAAGGCGCTGTTGATGGCTTAGAGGAGCGCCACCGAGATGGAGAGAGTCTGGTGCTGGTCGGCCGAAGAAGGAGACTGTGGGTCTGAGGGGAGAAGCTACGGTTTCGGTCCGGCGTGTGGCTGAGCTAGGGCCGATGGTTTTGTTTCTTCGGTTTTGGCCGGGGAAGGGAGAGTCCGTAGGCGGTGGCTTGCTTCTGTGGAGGAGACGCCGCTGCAAGGCTGGTCGGGCGGAGATGAAGAGGACAGCGAGGCTGCTACTAGTGGCTTGGGTTCAGTGGAGGCCGATCCGGCCGCTGGTCTGTGGGGAGGAGAAAAGTGGGGAAGAGGGCAGGGGCTGCTGTTGGTTATGGCAGGTTTAAGGGAGAAGAGAAAAATCAAAAGGTGGGGGGGCTGGCGGCTGCCTTCGTGAGGGGAGAAAAAATTAGGCTCTTAGGGTTTCGTTTTTGTGTTGTCTCCCCCTCAAATATCAAAATTGCCCCCCTCTTGAATGTGTTGAGGAAACCAGTATTTATAGGAGGAAATATTGCTAGGTTTTCAAATTGGTCCCTCAATTTCTTTCTTTTTGTAAATTTGATTTTTTCTTAATTTTTTGTATTTTTTGAAAACGAGCAATATCAACGTCGACTCAATGAGGAAAATCAATGATTTTAAAAATGGCGCGTGAAAAGTCGAACGCGTTCGAAAGACTTTTAAAAATTTAAATTCTTTTTTTAGACGACGCTGAAAATGCTGAAATGATGAAAAAATATTAAAAAAACATGTTTTTTTTTTATTTTCATTGTTTTTATCTATTTTGAATTTTTTGAAAATAATCAAAAACATGGGTCAAAAAATGGGTAACAACAAACACATTTTTATTCTAACATGTTTAATATGTTATTTTGTAGAATTTGGTGGAAAGTTGCATTTAGCAACGGATGATAATTAGTTCACAAATTGTAATGCATTTATTGAAAATGTATGGTATAAATATCTTTTTTTATTTTTATATCTTTTGATTTAATTTATCATGTTATAATTCTAGATTATGAATTTCAGGAATCAAAGTGCAATGCTCTTGAAGTGCTTTTTTATTGAGACGATGTGCACATGAAGATTTATTTTTTATGGCTTAGAGTGTTTTATGATAATGTTATTTGTTGTTTTTTTGTTAAGCCCTTTGAAGGCAATGATTTGTAATTTGGATTTTAACTTATTGGTATATGATTGTGAGTGTGTGTTATTTATTTAAACTTTTCGGAAGTAGAAAAATATTAGTAAGCTAAAAAATATATTGAACACAAGATTGACATTAATAATTTCATATAAATGAATATTCATTGGCCAAAAAATTTAATAAACATAAGATTGACAATAATAATTTAATACAATTGAATATTTAGGGGTAAAAAAATTAAATATATTTGGAATCTTCAAAGAAAATGAGACAATATCAGCATTAATTGTAAGCCCAATAGAAATCCATTAGAAGCCCATTACAAAGCCCATTAAAAAGCCAATAAAAGCCCAAAATAAGCATATAGGCTATAAAACCGAACCGGTTTGGGTCGGTTCTGGTTTGGTTTCGGGTCTTTTTTTTTTCGGTTTGGTTGTTTTTTTCAGGTAAAAGCCGAACCGAACCGAAAATGATCACCCCTAAATGAAATGTAACAAGTGAAGCCTAGGAGGCATCATTCAAAGATAATTGTTTTTAAAGTAAGTTTTTGAAAGGATTTGTGTGATGAAAACAGGGCTTTTGGAGGTGTGGAGCCTGCTAATGAAGGAGAAACAGGGGTGTTAAGAAGTTATATATAGGCGGTAAAGAGCTATAAAACCCTACTTTTGTTATTTGAGGAGGTGTTTTTTGTTTTTTGGGTAGTTTAATTTGTTTAGGGAATTCGGGGTATTGATATTTGGGGCTTATGTTTTATTTTTTCATCTTTAATTACTGTATAATTTTCACGAGCATAAATTTCAATTTTTTAGGCTAAAAAATCAATAACAAAATAGTCCATGCATCTTTTTCATTCTTCCAAAAATAGGTTTATTAATAAAAATATGGAGTCGTCCATTTGGAAATCCAAAATATCATGAAAAATATAATAAATTATTATATATTTATCTATATTAAAAAAATATTTTAGCTCTGTTTTTTTTTTATTGTTGATATAATTATTTTGGTTTCTGGAGTGGTTATTGTTAAGATTTCTCTTGGGTATTAAAGGTAAAATAATTTTTGGACTAGATTTTATATATTATAACTAAATTTATTTTCAATTAGATTTTAAATAAATTATTTATATCAAAATTAATGTATATCGTAAAAAAATAATATAAAGAATCATTGATATTTTTACAATTTTTTATAGTTTATTGCCTCTGTTTCTTTAAATAATTTGTTTTTATTATTGTTGAGACCTTTCTTTTTTATTTTACTATTGTTACTACGGCTACTGTTACTAACAACAACATCAAGAATTAAGGAGAAATCACCTGCTTGCACTGTTCATGTAAACAATACAAGTAGGTTCCTCTTTTTTTTTTTAATTTAAATTTCATTACTCAATGATGCATTGCTTTTAAATTGTTCTTTATAATTTGTTTTGGTTTATTTTCTATAAAGTTATTACATCCTTAAACAAATGAGTCGATCTTTAATTGATGTTCAATTTTATGAGTGTCTAATTTTATCATCATAAAATTAAGTAAAAAATAATTTTAAAAAAATAAAGTTATTAAACTCAATAGAGTCCATAACTCGGGTTGCAGGTTTAGCGGGTTAAGCTACAAAGCTCAAAATATTATCGTCTTAATATTAAAAAAAATATCATATTAAAATTTTAAATTAAATATTAAAGACAAAATCACCGGAAGAATGATTAAAAATATTACTATTTAATTATCCGTCAGTAAAATCATCGGTAAAATGTCCCAATAAAAAAAACTAGAATCCCTCATTTCACAACAGATGGGCCTTTTCTTCTTCTTCTTCTTCTTATATAAAAAACATCAGCATTCCTTTCTTTCTCTCCTAAACTCCTCTTCTCCTTCACGCTCATGCATGCCTTTTTATTTTTTCTTCTTTTATCTTTTTAGTTTTTTTTTAATTAACATATTTTATGAATTTATTTTGTTTTTCTCTTCTCAGCTTCACTCGCAACTACATCGAGGTAAAATTTCTTTTTTCTTTTGTGTTTTTTTCATTATATTTGTTTTTTTATTTTATTTTTAAATTTTTATGTTCTTAATAATTGTATGAATGTTGTTGTAAGATTTTTTTTTTATATATATGAGATCAATTTTTAGTTGATTTATTTATTTGTTGTTGTTGTTGTTTATTTTTTTATTGCAAATTTGTTTGAGTTGATTTTTTTTTCTAAGCAACTCAGTTCTGAGTATTATGTAGTGTTGATTTATATTAATTTAATTTCTAGTTTTGTTAAATAAATTTTTTAAAATAATATTTTTAAACAATCACCGATAAAATTGCATACCATATTTTTGTTGGTTATATGACAAACTTCCCGAGGGAAATACCGATGGAATGAAGCGAATAATTTTTTTAGCGTGCTTTTCCCGTCAGTAAATCCATCAGTAATAATATTTTGTTATTACCGACGGATTTATCGATAGATAAAAAATTACTGATGTAACAATTTATCGATGGATTTATTGTTAAGATAAGATCATGCCATTAAATCTCAGGTTGAAAGGAAGTTGTTAAATGTTAACAAGAGACTCATAACAGTTGAATTTCATATGTGAGTAAGAGACTCATATACGATGATGAATTTATATTTCAATAGCCTGGATTATGATTTAAAGAAAGCATCCATCAACGTGTATAAATCCTTATGTGCATCTCATGTGAAGACGAAGGTGATCTCAGGTGCAGATTCTCCCTCATACATATATACGATGTAAATATTTATATCTTCGAAAACATGTTCAAGTGCCCTTCTGCCGCGCAGAATTCTGATTAATTTTGATGCCAAAATCGTTTCATTTTATGAATTAGTTTTGATTAAATTTTTTTCTTTTGGGTGAAAACTGAAATACATGAAAGATTTGTATGTAAGGGTTTCGTAAATTTAGACACATATAAGAAGATCTTTTCGCTAATTATTTTGTGATACTAATTTCTTTATTTTTTGTAATTAGGTTTTGTTTTTCCGATTCATAAATGTTTTTCTACGACTTGGATGCGCTTATGGTTTCTTAAGAAAAACATTGAAAATTAAAATAAAAATATATTAACTTTTAAATTTTCACTAAATATATTCTTGTTAGTATTCAAAAAATTAAATAAATTTAATTAGAGGAAATTTCAAGATATAATTTATATTGTTTTTTTAACTAATAATTGCTATAACAATCAAACACTAATTCGAATTAAAATAAAATAAAATCAGTGACATTACTTCTTCATGAGAGAATATATAAAAAGAACAGGATCCGATGGAATCGCTATATATCATGTGAAGTTTACATTTTCCACCACCGGTTCCAACGGTCAACTGACATGAGTTAACCATACTCTGTTCAGCATCTTAATTGTAAACTTGCTTGACACTTCTATATTATGTAATTATTTATTTTTGTCAATATTTATTAATACCAGGCTGCAAAGTCAATGCTCATAGGGGAGAATGATTAGCTATTTGCATGCCCTTGATTTATGAATTTGTCTATGACGACGTCCTCTTTAGCATGGTAGAGTCTAATTTTCTTAGATAATTAATTAATTATCGTTGGTCTTTCCTTCAAGATCCAACGTCCTATTTGCAAAGTACTTATATGAAAAGAAAGTCGGTCCAATATTAAATTATTTAATAAGTTACAAGTCCAATCATTCCAATTATTTTATCAAATTACATGTTCTATTTATAGAGAGCATATAGCACCTTGTTCGACATATTCATACTATCATACACTTCAACTCAATCGTTTTTCTCTACAATCAAATTCAGGCTTCAGCAGCAAAAGTTACAATGGCGGTAAGCGTGTATAGATGTCGTGGATGAAATTATATAACCGTAGGTTAATTAGTAAGAGTCTTCTATTAATTAATATTTTCTCGTATCATATTACAACTGAAAGGAAAGAATGACACAGTTGTATTGAAAATTTTCGTTGTATTTTACTCAGTCGATCATAGAAATGAGAGTGCATATGGATTGTGCTGGATGCGAGAGCAAGGTGAAAAATGCTCTGGAAAAAGTCAAAGGTAAGAAATCACCTCCACTAAAAACTTTATGCAAGCGACAATTTTCATCTTAATCATCCCTTTTTTTTTTCATGAATTTTTTTCTCTGTTCCTCTCTTTTTAAGGTTTTCTTTGGACATATTTTCTAGGACTATATCTTAAACTTTTGTATTTATTATATGTATGCACGCACAGACGTAGATGACATAGATATAGATATGGGGTTGCAAAAGGTGACGGTCACAGGATGGGCTGACCAAAAAAAGATTCTAAAGACAGTTCGTAAGACAGGAAGAAGGGCTGAGCTCTGGCAATTACCTTACAATCCACAACATCATAGCTATTCTGACCATTACTACAACCAACACCAAGTTAACGGTCCACTTACTTACCATGCTCCTCAGCCTTCCTCTTCTTACAATTACTACAAGCATGGATATGATAGCAACGACCATGGTTATTATCATCACCCTGTGCATTCCTCCATCTTTAACCACCAGACAGGAGCAGTTTTCAGCGATGAAAACCCTCATGGTCGTTCTATAATGTGAACAACGTAGTATATATTATTCTTACTATATATATATATATATATATGCTACGTTGTTTTATATGTACTGATTTCCTTTTCACTTTATGTTTTGTTAAACCTTGTTCACATGAAGCTATAAAATATAGACAAGAAATGCCTTTTTTTTCCTTATCATTTTGCAACTTATAAATTGTTTTATTCTGATTTGTGCCCTAGGCATGGTATTGTCTGCTGAGAAAACCGAGCTCCATTGATCTTTTCTTTTTACTAAACTAAATCGCCACCGATTGCAATTTAAAACTATGATCTGCATTAATATCATTCGGATAGGATTAGGATGTACTCCTCCATAAACTCTAATAAATCTTCTCCAAAGAAGAGATGCCTTGGAATGTTTTAGAAAGGGGATAATATTCTCATATTCACACCCAACTTATTCGCTATTACCCTTTCTTAGTTGTGTCCCTAACCTGCATATTTAGGCAATTGGGTCTAAAAAGTATCTAGGAATTATCAATCTGATCCTTTCATCCTCAAATATACTTTGAAGTTATCATTAGGTGTGGACTCAAATGAGAAAATTCTTAAGCAATTTTTTTATGGACAAATCCAATTGAGAATTCTGGGACTAGTTGGTTGAAAATTATAACTAGGTTAAGGACCAAATTTGGAAAACAATTAGAGATAGGGGACTAATATTATGTTACCCAAGAACCTCATAAAAATTAGGGATGAAAACGTCATCACTCAACAGATATCAAGAATACTCCTATCCAATTGAGATTGAGATGGGTTTTAACCCAGTTTGACTAGGATCCAACGTACCTAGTGTGGATATAACTTCTCTCGTTTTTATTTTTCAGCATACAAATGAGTGTGTGGTTTTGCCCAATTAATACCCAAATGGTTTTTTTATATTTCCTAAATATTCTAAGAATTTTTGGGATTCATAGTTTTCAATTTTTTATTTCCTTAATATTATGAAAAAATATATGGTTTTTAAAAATTAATTTTCAAAATTCTTTAAACTTTTCAAATATTTTTCTTAATTAAGAAGTTTCCATAACCTTTTTTTTTTGTTATTCCTCAAATTCATTTCATGCACTATTAAAAAAAAAAACATTATCGTTTTGAACGGCACTGTGTATCTTCTTCTTCCATACAAGCATAGAGACAAGGAAGAAGAAGGATTTTGAATTATTTTTTTTCCCGCTCTCTCTCTTCCCCCCGCTTGCACAAACCTGACAAAACACATACTCATGTGCCCATGCCACCATAATAAGAAAGAAAGACGACCCATACCCCGGTCACCACGCCCTGCACTTGGACAAGGTATGGTGACTCTCTCCCCTGCCTCCTACAAATACAGGGGGAGATTTGAGAGAAAGGGGGGAGAAAAATTATTCTGGGAGAATAGTATATAGAGAAGGAAATAGAAAGATAGTTTGAGAAAGGGCTAGGGAATTGTTTATGGGAAATAAGAAGGAAAAGAGGGGAGAAGCAGAAGAGAAAAAAAAGAGCCACCGCAGCGACCACCTTCATTCCACCACCAGCACCGCTGCCACAACGCTGCCACTGAGAATGACTACACTGAAAATAGAGTTAGCAAAAAGACAGAAAAGGGAAGAACGACCAATAGGAAAAACAAAGGCTAGGGCCCCTGCACAAGGAAGAAGAAGAAAATTGCAGCAACCGCTGCCTGTCGCTGTCTTGCCTCTAGCACCACCGCCTTCGCCTCTGCCTCCACCTCCGCCTTCAACTTCGCCTTCGCCTCCGCCTCCACTATAGAATAAAAAGAGAAGAACAAGATAAAGTAGAGACAAATAAGAGACTGAAAGAAGAACAAAAGAAAATAGAAGAAAATAAAGGAGAAGAACAGAAGGAAAATACGCAAAGAAGAAGAAGAACCGACCACCAACCAACCAACTCTCCGATCAGCAACCACCAACAGCACCACCCCAAAGCCACTGCAGGTCCGCCCCTCTTCCTTCTTTCTCTTTCTCCTCTTCATCTTCGATGGTTTCCTTCACTATTCACTGAGTGAATTAATTCTCCCTTCATTGTTAACGTGAGAGTACTCCACTGTTCACTTGGTTGGACAAGTCCGACCCAGCCCAATCCAATTTTTTTTATTATAAATGTTGCTACCTAATTTTTGACCTATTATTTTGGTAAATTTTCAGAAAAATCCAAAAAATAGAGAAAAACAACGAAAATTCAAAAAATATGTTTTTTAATATATTTTCATCATTTTAGCATTTTCAACATCGTCTGAAAAAGAATTTAAATTTTTAGGGGTCTTTCGAACGCGTTTGACTTTTCACGCGTTATTTTTAAAATCATTGATTTTCCTTATCGAGTCAACGTTGATATTGCTCGTTTTCAAAAAATACAAAAAAATTAAGAAAAAATCAAATTTACAAAAAGAAAAAAGTTGAGGGACCAAGTTTGGAGACCTAGCAATATTTTTACCTATAAATACTAGTCTCTACAACACACACAAGGAGAGGAAATTTTACGTAATTAAAAAAAATACAAAAAACCCTAAACCTAAACTTATCTCTACCAACACAAACTAGCTGCCCCCCTCACCAACAGAAAAAAAGCCACCGTCCTCGGGGTCCTTGGTTTGTTTTCAGAACGGAGCCAAGGACCCTTGCCATTTCGGTTCTCTAGCATCTCCCCTGCATAAGCAGCCTCCACACCGTTCCCCATCTTCTTTGCCTTTTCCAGCCAACAACACGGATCCCCTCCCTTTTGATTTTCTTCTCCTCTCCGCCAGAACCAGCCCCCCCCACACTGCCTCCTCTTCACATATCCTCCCTCTGAGCAGCCTCTGCCCTCCACGGCCTTAATTACCTCCGGCTCCTCCCCTCCGGCTTCAATTTTTTGGCCTCCACACTGTAGCCCCATCTCCTTCCTCCTCTCGAGAAACAAACAAACCAAACAGCCGCCCCCCTGGTTTTGATTTTCTTCTCCAGCCGACCGACCAGCAGCCATCATAGGTCGCTACCACCGACAGGGGTGAAGACCGTCCAGCAGCACGCCCCAGAGCCATCAGCACCGTCCACACCGTCATCCAATAGCACCACCATAGATCCACCGTCACCCTCGGCACACTACAGCGCCGCCCGATCTGCCATCCGAAACAGAGGAGAAGAAGACCAACCCGTAACAAACCGACCCGCCTGAAACACAGAAGGGAGGAGGCAGAGAAACGAAGCAGATCCGGAAAAAAAAAATTGAAGCAGATTTCAAAGACAAATGAAATAAAAACTAAAATCAACTAGTTGTTGCAGTTTTGGTTGTTTTTTCAGGTCACCGCCAGCATAGGAAGATGGAGAAGAAGAAGACGATTCTGATCCACGGTTCTTCTTCCTTTATTGGTGGCGGCGTGTGGAGAAGACTCGCTGCCACTATTCCCGCGCCCAAAGACCTTCCCTAACATTGCTCCGGCCAGCAGGAGACCTTCCCTGTAATTTCAAATTGTTTTGGGGCCATTTTGTAATTTTCAAATTGTTTAATGTAATATTTGTTTAGTTTTGAGCTTTTGTAATTTATATTTTGTAAATATAGAAGCAAAAAAAAAAGGAAAAGAAAAGAAAAGAAACAAAAAGATATAGTAATAGTGAATGTGTTGTTGTTTTTTTTTTTAATGAATATTTTTTTATGATGAAATTGCAAAGATTAAAGAAGAATTTAATATTTTGATTTGCTCATGGTCCAAAATAATTAACTTATACGTAAGTTGTATTTCTAATATCCGATGAAAAAATCAAAATTTTTAAAACTTCTTTAACACGTTAAAGCCACGAAGCAGCTTACCTCAGGTAGGGTGCGTTAGGGGTGCTAATACCTTCCCTAACCACAACCAGTCCCTTACCCGCGAATCTCTGACAAGACCAGTACATCCGGTTTCCTAGTAGCCTTCAATAAATTACTAGGTGGCGACTCCCAACGAATCAAATCAAGCAATAGATAACGAAAATATCGTTAGCCGATGCCAAGCGGATTTTTGACATGCGACAATAAAAATCCTCTCTAAATTTTTTTTGATTCTCCTGCGTATTTTTCTATCTATTTGATTATTATCAGTTTGTATTTTTATAACATAAAGATACAAATCCGATATTAAAATACTCGATTTTCATTGAAACATCAAAAAAAATTATAAACAACAATAAAAATATCTTGTATTCATGCATACGACGAAGTCTTTAAAAAAAAAAAAACCATATTGTATTTTCATACATCAAAAATTCAAAAATATGTTTTAGCATGCATTTCGATTTTAATAACCAGTTTATTAAAGTCATGAGAACTAGGTGAATATTTCAAAATTTCCAAAAATATCAATTTGTTTTCTTTCAATATTAAGGATTACGAGCTCATATGTAAAACGAATTCCTGATATTAAAAGGCTAGTTTTTTTATTGATTTTAGAATGATTATGTTTTACCTAATAAGATAATGATTTTCTTACTGAAAATGACTTTTTTTAAACCATAGACGAACCAACAATTAGACCTTAGCATATATCTCCTTGTTGATATCTTACCTTTACGCAACCAGTTCTCGTGTCTGATTTCTGAGACCAGTTAAGGTTCCTAGTGACCAAAATACTAGGTGGCGACTTTTATTAGCTCTTTTCACTAATAAAAAATAAGAATTCCTTGTCTTTTCTATTTTTCCAATTACCTAGACAAACCTATGAGAGTGGAAGACCCGTCACGACGCCACATACGTGCAACAATTTTATTCAGTCATTGAATCTTTGTAATGG
Source organism: Populus tomentosa (assembly GCA_018804465.1). NCBI lineage: Eukaryota > Viridiplantae > Streptophyta > Magnoliopsida > Malpighiales > Salicaceae > Populus > Populus tomentosa. The sequence goes on along the minus strand of CM032005.1, from coordinate 15,694,494 downwards.
AATGATAATAGGTATTCGCGGGTTAGGTTTTTGTATTATCTATACTTGAATTCAAACCCAAAACATTATCAATATCTGACTCAAAACTTGATGAGTGTAAATTTTAAATATCAAAATCTAATGTAATTAATCAGGTTTTAGTTATCAATTCAGATATTTATATATTACCTAAATGATACAGTCAAGTTTGTGGAAACTAAAAATTTTGATAATCTACATGAGAATTTGTCACATACAGACTATTTGAATGACTTAACATATGCTTTTATAAACTAGTACTAAGATAGGACTAAGTTTAAAATGATGTGTGGTCATGCTATATTAGAATAGTGGCTTTAAACAAAGATAACAAGTTTACAGTTGGTTTACATTAAATTTTTATAAGAGATTCTAAAAGTTCTTTTTTTTTTTTGTGGGAAGCTACTGTCATTTATTAGCCTACTCTAGATCTTTTAAAATTTGGCCAAAAAGTTGCTATCTAGGTCTAATTATTTTTTGATTGGTTAGGTTTTTTGGTTAAAAAATAAACCAAATAGTTTTTTAAAAAAATCACCATTGAACTAAAATAGAAATCAGTTCAAGCCAACTAGTTTTGGTTTGGTGTGGTTTTTTTTTTTTTAACAAAAACTGACAAAACCTATTTTGCTCTTACTGAGTTTTACTGAGTTTTTATGAGATTTTACTGAATTTTTATAGGTTTTTTTTCTAACTTTTTTGTTTAGTTTCATGGGTTTTTTTAAAAAAATTTATATATCTAGCTAATTTGAGCCCAACTTTATTAACAATGCATTCAAGGAGAAAAGTGAATCCAATAATGTTATCGAAAGCAAAATACTCACTACCAATCAATAAATCATCTGCACGCAACAATTATTTATTGAACCATGCTGGATTGGTTTGGTTTGGTTTTTTTTTTTTTGAATTGACGATCACCACACACACACATCTGTAGCCATTGATTAACTTTTAGCGTCAAATACATGGACAAAAGATCTGAAATTCTTTGAACAGAGAGCTGGAATTTATGCAGTGACAGTGATAGAAAAGCAAGCAATTATGCACAATTATCCAATTTGCAGTCAGTGCATCTAATTCCGACTTGCTTTTTTTTTTTTTTTCCTTAATCAATTATTCATTTTTTTTTAATTTCATTCTCTTCAAATAATTTTAACAGGGTTTGGACGTTTGCTTGTGGTGCTGTATTCATGATATAAAAAAAATACCATGGCATTAAATTGATCATTAATTTTATAAAACTTAATTTAATTTTATCAATTCAAAAAAATATATACAGTGCCGCCCAAGTTTCACACAAACAAAAAAAATCCTTTTTTTCTTTTTTATTGTTTATGAAGAATGGAAAATTATAGTTTATTCCCAAAGTTTTTTTTTCAGTTTTAGTCCCTATATATGTTTTCTAAGGTTTCATGTTAGGATTTCAATAGTTATTATAATTTGAAAGGAAAGAGAAAGTTACAAAAAAAAAAAGTAAATATAAAATATTTGACCATCCATATTTTGACAGTAAAAAAAACTGATTTTATTAGTAACACGCCTAGTAGCTGTATAGCGTCTGTTTATAAGTGCTAATAACAATAATGATTATTTACAACTATCATTTCTATTAATGGTTATAAAATATTAAATCAAAGTGTTCTATTTTTTAAAATATTTTTATCTTTTCTAGATATATTTTTTAAAAAAATTACGACAATAAAAAAAATGACTCTTGAATGCTACATGGTATGGTCCCAGAATTGGACCGTGCAAAGATTTCTTGGTCCCACAAATATTTCTGATCGATTAACTTTACCAGTAATTTAGCATTTGCTTGGCTGCTTTTGAATTTTTTTCCCTGACTTTAGCAAATTTTAATTCGAAATTAAATTAGTTAAGGAGTTGATCGTTTAACTTTTTAAAAAAAATTATTTAAACTAAGAATCAAATCTTGATAGCTTCTCTGTTTTAAATAAAAATGCTTTGTCAACACACTATATTAACACATTTGATAGAAATTGATTTTAATATTATATATTTATATCTGTAAATATTGTTTAAACCAAGAAAAAATGTTTAAATTACGGCGACTTGGGATACGTAAAGGAATTTTTGACTATCCTGTTGCACAAAAAATTATTTTTAAATTAATTTTTTAAAGTGTTGATAACTAGAACTAGTAGTGTCTAGAGTTAAAATTCTACTTTTCACTATTTAAAAGGCCTTTTGGTTCGGCCACTAGCTAGCATAGTTATTAAACCTGGCCCGGCCCAGCGGGTCGACCCGGTGGATGGACCGGTTCGGGTTTAATAAAAGACCGGCTGTGGCAACAGCCCGGGCAAACCCGGACGAGACCCGAGGTTTTTTTTAAAAAAAAATGTGGGATAAAAAAATTTTTGGTTTAAATATTTCAACTTAAAATGATAACATAGTATCTTATCAATGTGGGGTTTGAAGCCCTTTCATATATATACTCTATGTTCACATGAAAAAAATTATATTTTTTCAATGTGGGATTTGAAACCCATTAGTATATATACTCTATGTTCCCAAGGAAAAAATCATGTTTTTTCAATGTGGGATAAAAAACCTTTTAGTTTAAATACTTCAACTTAAAGGGATAACATAGTATCTTTTCAATATGGGATTTGAAGCCCTTTCATATATATACTCAATGTTCCCATGAAAAAAGTTATGTTTTTTCAATGTGGGATTTGAAACCCATTAATATATATACTCTATGTTCCCAAGAAAAAAATCATGTTTTTTCAATGTGGGATAAAAAAACCTTTTGGTTTAAATACTTCAACTTAAAAGGATAACATAGTATCTTTTCAATGTGGGATTTGAAACCCTTTCATATATATACTCTATGTTTCCATGAAAAAAGTTATGTTTTTTCAATGTGGGATTTGAAACCCATTAGTATATATACTCTATGTTCCCAAGAAAAAAATCATGTTTTTTCAATGTGGGATAAAAAACCTTTTGGTTTAAATACTTCAACTTAAAGGGATAACATAGTATCTTTTCAATGTGGGATTTGAAACCCTTTCATATATATACTCTATGTTCCCATGAAAAAAATTATGTTTTTTCAATGTGGGATTTGAAACCCATTAGTATATATACTCTATGTTCCCAAGGAAAAAATCATGTTTTTTCAATGTGGGATAAAAAACCTTTTGGTTTAAATACTTCAACTTAAAAGGATAACATAGTATCTTTTCAATATGGGATTTGAAGCTATTTCATATATATACTCTATATTCTCATGAAAAAATTTATATTTTTTCAATGTGGGATTTGAAACCCATTAGTATATATACTTTATGTTCCCAACAAAAAAAGTTATATTTTTTCAATGTGGAATAAAAAACTTTTTTAATTTAAATACTTTAACTTAAAAGCTTAACATACTATCTTTTTAATGTGGGATAAAAAACTTTTTAAAATATTATTTTAAACTTCATTATTTATAATATGTATAATCTATATTTACATGGATTTTTTCATATGAAATATTAATTTATTTATTCTTTTTTAATTATTCTGGGTTGATCCGGGTTGATCCATGAAACTCGAGACCCGACCCCTTAACCGGATCAATCCCCGAACCAGGTTTAATAACTCTGCTAGCTAGCACTCGGCCAGCACCCGTGCAGCGCCTTGTCAACATCCTAGGAAGACAACAAGCGTGCCTGCCTGCACTCACTTTCGGGCCTAAAGGCCAGGGATTTTTTTAATCAAAATCTTTAAACATTTAGATAATTCATATAATATTACAATACTTAAAAAGGAACGTATTGCAATTATAATAAAAGTTAAACGCGGTAGAGAAATCATGGTAAAAAAGAACGTATTGCAATTATAATAAATTTTTGCACTATTTTTTTTTTTTTTCAAATTAAGCATTTCATCATTTGGGTTTGGATTAATCATACTAAAACACTTTAAATTTAGTATGATTGCTGGATCCAAGTCTCTTGAATCTGACATGATTGTCAGATCTAATATCTATAAAAAATTAAAAATAATTAATTATAATTTTTATTTGAGATACTTTAAAAATAGTTGAAATATTTTTTATAAAAAAAATTCATTAGAATTTCTGTTTAAAATACTTCAAGTATAATTTAACTATTTTTTTATAATTTTTTTAAATACATCTGAATTTTATTTGATAGAAAAGTAAGAAATTTTAAAATATATATGATTTTGATAATTTTTAATTTAAAATAACAATACTTCTTAAAAAAAAATATGTTTTCGTAATTAAAAAAAAAAGAAACACATTAATAAAAAAATGGAGTTTTGATTAGATACATTGTTCACTTTTTATTTTAAATCAATACAATATTTTTAATTTCTATTGTAGTTTTCTTTATTTTTTATTCAATAAACTTTATTGCTATTAGAAAAGATATGTTTTTCAAATTAAAAAAATATATTATGAAAAGAAAATTTTAACTAAAAATATATTTTTCCAGAGAATTCAAATAACTATCTTTATTAAAAATATTCATTTTTTATTTTTATACAATTAAATAAAAAAAATCAAAAGCAACCATGTTACTAGGTTAAATATTTACACTTGCATTTATTTTTTGTTTTCTTATAAAAAAACAAAAAAACCCAACTGTTCTTGTTTCAAATTGTCTTTATGTGATTTATTAATTCAAATATTTTTATTTTTTTTAATACAAACATCATCATTTCAATTTTCAATTTAAAACATCATCATCATCATCAAAACACATGTCCACAGATCTGACTTGTCATCCAATGGAGTCGATGAGATTAGTCCAACCAAATATGCACTTCATGGAACTTGGCGTATCCCACTTTTGAGAGTAGTTTTTGTTACAATGTTTTGATTGTGGTAACAGTGTTTTTTAAAAGATATATTAAAATAATTTATTTATTTTTATTTTTAAAAATTTATCTTTAATATTAACATATTAAACAATCTAAAATTACAAAAACATTAATATAAAATTTAAAAAATAAAAAAATCTAATAAAACCTTTTAAACACAAAAACAAAAACTTTGAAAGTACAATTAGAACATCAAAGCAAATTGTACTTGGAAAATAAATTTAGTTTACCGACTAGTATTCGCATCACTAAATTTTAGTCATGAACAAGAAAAATAAATAAATAATAGTGTTAGAGTTTTCGATCACTTGACTTATGATGCGCATCAATTACAATAAAACAAATTAAAAATTAAAAATTGACAACTGATTTGGCAACCAACCACATGATTTCTGACCATACGACATCATATTTTTTTTTCAAAAACAATAAGAATGTCTTAAAAAATACATCTAGATTTTATTTGATAAAAAATTTAAAAAGTACTTCTAAATCTTTGTAAATGAACCTCAACACAAAAAACGTAAGAAAGCTAAAGTTCAAACCAATAAGACAAGTGCCGATGGCAAATCCCAATAAAGATTTTAGAACTGCATATGTACCTGTGATGAATGTGATAATTATTGTTCCCATGCCGATCATGGTCAACATCATGGCAACCCCAAATAATATCATAGTAGTCCCTCCCTTATCTATCTCTTTATCCTTGACTATTTCCAAATCTTTAATCAGCGAAATCAAAAAGTGGATAAAGACAGCTAAAATAAAGAGCTTTAATGAAATTATATCTGATATAACAAATACTATAAAAACAGTTTTTTTAGCAATTCAACATATATCATATATCAATTTCCGAGCCTTTGTTTTTGTTTTTACAAGTAGTTTGTTTGCAACCAAATCCTTTGTGTTAATGTATATATTAGCAGGTAAAAAAAACATTTTTAATGCCCATGCAACACTTACTGTCCCGTCCCCTCTGCAGTATTGTCCATGGAGCCCAAGTTTAATTCTGATGCAATCCTGTCTCAGTTTGTTTGAAGAGGGAGGGGGTCTATACTTTTAAGTGGTAGTATAAATCATGGTTTCCACACTTGATCGAGTAAAGCAGACTGATTTAGGGTTTAATCGGATTTTAATTCGAAATTAAATTAGTTAAGGAGTTGATCCTTTAACTTTTTTAAAAAATTATTTAAACTAAGAATCAAATCTTGATAGCTTCTGTTTTAAATAAAAATGCTTTGTCAACACACTCTTTTAACACATTTGATAGTTTTATTTTTAATTTTTAATTTTATTTTTTTATGTTTCCTTAATTATTTACTTTTTTTTCTCTTTCCTAAAAACTAAATTGTTCAATTATCCTTTTTTTTTTGTTAAATTAAAAATGTTCGTCATACTCAAGTTTCTTGGATCTAGATTGGCCATACTAAAATACTTTGGATTTAGCATAACTGCTAGATAAAAGGCTTTTGGATTTGGTATGACCGTTAGATCCAATATCAATAAAAATTTTAAAAAAAATAATTAGAATTTTTGTTTAAGATACTTCAAAAATAGTTTAAATATTTTTTATAAAAAAATTATAAAAAAAATCATTAGAATTTCTAATAAAAATATTGATAATTTAAATATTTTTTTATATAATTTTTTTAAATACATCTGAATTTTATTTGATAGAAAAGTAAGAAATTCTAAAATATATATGATTTTGGTAAATTTTGATTTAAAATAACAATACTTCTTAAAAAAACATGTTTTCCTAATTAAAAAAAAAGAAACACATTAATAATAATAATAAAAAAAGGAGTTTTGATTAGATACATTGTTCATTTTTATTTTAAATCAATACAATATTTCTAATTTCTATTGTAGTTTTCTTTATTTTTTATCCAATAAACTTTATTGTTATTACAAAAGATATGTTTTTCAAATTAAAAAAATAAATTATGAAAAGAAAATTTTAATTAAAAATATATTTTTCCAGAGAATTCAAATAACTATCATTATTTACAATATTCATTTTTATTTTTATACAATTAAAAAATAAAAGCAACCATGTTACTAGGTTAAATATTTACACTTGCATTTACTTTTTTGTTTTTTAAAAACAAAAAAACAACCCAACTGTTTTAGGCTTTAATTAGATTAACCATTCTTTATATGATTTATTAATGCAAATATTTTTAATTTGTTGTTTTTTAAATACAAACATCATCATTTCAATTTTTAATTTAAAATTTTTATGCTATCAAAACACATGTCCACAGGTCTGACTTGCCATCCAATATTGGAGTCCATGAGATTAGTCCAACCATACATGCACTTCATGGAACAAGCTAGCTAGTTGACACAGGAGCCAAAGAGGACTGAAACTTGGCATACCCCACTTGTTGGTATCTATTTTTGGATTTTCATAGAAAAAATAAGAAAATATATATAAAAAAAAAACAAAATTGAAGCAAGAAAAGGATACTATAATGCCGAATAAAGGTCAAAATTGGTTTAGGAGATTCAAAAATAAAAAAGATTAAAATTTAATAGTATATTTTTTACTGATAAGAGCCCTAGGGATAAGGAAAATTCAATTTGAGAAAGAAAAGTTCAAAATAAAATGTTTATGAACTCAATTAAATTTTATCCAAGGTTTAATTGGATTTATAGAGGGTTTGATTGCAAGAAAATTGACCTCTTAAGTCAATTTAGGTTTTTATTGAAAGAAATTAAAGTTCTGGGGTCCAATTATAATTTTGAAGAGTTGATTTGATTAAATCGGGGGCTTAATTGCATAATTATTGAAGTTTGATGGCCAATTAGGGACTTAATTGAAACAATCCGAAACCAAGGACCAAATCAGAAAAGGTGCTAACATTAAGGGACCCAATTACAATTTGTCCAGGGTTTGATTACAAATAGAAGAAACCAAACGGCGCCGTTTCCATTGAAACATTATTCATTGTCTTCTAAAACATGGTAGCTGTGGCGTTAAAGGCAGGAGACGTTAGCAGCGATAATAGAGCCGCTTCAATCAGGGGGCATGTCTCACGCCACCATGTACGCTGACCGTTACTCTGTTGCCGGAAAATGTCTGCATCCTTTGGCTATAAAAGCCAGAGGAAAGAAGCAGCCAAGGGGGAGAGAGAGGAGAAACAAGTGGGGCAAACTGAGACAGCAAGGGGAAAAACAGAGGAGGAACGAGGATTGGACAGAGAAAAAGAGAGAAGACAGAGAGGGAGAAAAGAGGACAGAAGAAAAAAAAAACTGAGATAGGGAATAAAGGGGGAGGGAAAAGAAAGAAAAGCTAAGAGAGAAAGAGAGAGTAGAGTGAATGGAGAAGCACCAGCAAAAGGCAGGAGGAAGAAGAAGAAAATACAGAGAAACTGAAGCAGCGTCCTCCGTGTACCATGTCCCGTCCTCCTCTTCGCCGCCACCAGCGGCACCGCTAGCACCAGTCGCACAGCCACGAAGTCGCTGCAGAGAGGCAAGAGTGTTGTTTACAGGGAGAACGAAAAAAAACAGGGGAAGAATAATAGCACACTAAAGCAGAGTAAAGAAGGAGGAGGACCAACGTTCGCCACCACAGCCGGTTACCGCGACACCAACGCCACCAGAACCGTGAACGAAAGCGCCTTCATTCTAGGTAGTCCTCTTATCCTTGTTTTTGTTTCCTGTTCATCGTCTTTGCATGCAGAATGTTTCTGCAAGGAAAATGAACATATAATTACCCTGTTACTGTGCACGAGCACAGTAACCGGGTAATTGTATTTGGGCTGGTTACTGTACACGGGAACAGTAACCAACCCGGGTTGGATTATCAACCCTCCTATAGGGTTGGGCTGAGTCCAGCCCAATAGGAGATAGTTTGCATTTTGTTGGGCTGATCTCGGTCCAATTTATGTTTTGGGCTGGGTCTAGCCAGTTAAAAAAATATAAAATAATTAAAATAAAAAAGTGAAATTTTTCTACTAAATTTTGCTTAGTATTTGGTTTGTATTTTTATATTGTAAAGATGCAAATCCGGTATTAAAGTACCTAGTTTTCATCAAAACATAAAATAAAGATTTTGTTTTCACGCATACGGCCTAGTCTTTCAAAAAATAATAATAAAAAAATTATATCATATTTTCATACAACAAAGATTCAAAAATTTATATTAGCTTGCATTTTGGCTTTAATAACCAGTTTATTAAAGTCACGAGAACTAGATCAATATTTCAAAAATTTCAAAAAAATTATTTTGTTTTTTCTTTTAAATATCTAGGGTTATGATCTTATACATAAGACATATTTCGGATATTAAAATTCTTTTGTTGACGTTAGAACAATTAGGTTTTACCCGATAAGATAAGGATCTCTTTACCGAAGAGGACTTTTCTTAAACCATAGACAGACCAACAACTATAAAACACAACAAAACCTTAGATTTTATCGGACAATTAAACAATGCAACCTACCTTAGGTAGGACATATTTGGGGTGCTAAAACCTTCCTTTTACGCAATCAATCCTCGTACCTGATCTCTGAGACTAGTTAGGGTTCCTAGTGATCAAATTACTAGGTGACGACTCCTATTTTATTTTTCCACTAATAAAAGACAAGAATCCCTTGTCTCCCCATATTTTGCCATGATAGATAAAATTTTGAGGTTGGATGTTTTCGCCGCGACGTGCGACACCACTTTTGAGAGTAGTTTTTATTATGATTGTGGCAAAGTGTTTTTTAAAATATTTTTTATTTAAAGATATATTAAAATAATTTATTTATTTTTATTTTTAAAAAAATAATTTTTAATATTAATATATTAAAACAATCTAAAATTATAAAAAAGTAATATAAAATTAAAAAAATAATCTAATAATACATTTTAAACACAGTAACAAAGACTTTGCAAGTACAATCTTTATTAATAAACAAACCATCAAAGCAAATTGTACTTGGAAAATAAATTTAGTTGTACCAACTAGTATTTGCATCACTAAAGTTTAGTCATAAATGAGAAAAATAAATAAATAAATAAATAATTGTGTTAGAGTGTTTTACCACTTGACTTGTGATGCCCATCAATTATAAAAAAAAATAAAAAATAAATAAAAAATAAAAAATAAAATTTAACAACTGATTGAGCAACCAACCACATGATTTCTGACCATATGACGTTACAATTTTTTTTCAAAAGCAATAAAAATATCCTAAAAAATATATCTGAATTTTATTTGATAGAAAATTTAGAATTGATTGTTTCACTACCAAATCCCTTCTCCTAAATTCTTGTAAATGAACCTCAACACAAAATATATAAGGAAGAAGAAGCTCAAACCAATTAGACATTCTATCTCTTTCTTTCTCTCAGCATTCTCTATTCTCAAAACTCGACTGCTAAGCGGTCCACTGCCAGCAACTTCAACGGATTCTAAGATCTCTTTCTGCAAAATATTTCGGGTAAAATATCCATTATTTTTGGCTATTTAACAAATATCATATATCAACTTCAGGGTCTTTGTTTTTATTTCTACAACTAGTTTATTTGCAATCAAATCCTTTTTGTTACTGTATATATTAGAAGGTAACAAAAACTAATTTGGTTGAAATTAAACCGCATGCTTTACATTAGCCCAATTATCCCAAGAAAAAAAAACTACGATGTGGACTTAATTTTATATACCATTAATTCTACATCATTTCATTCTAAAATTAATTTCCTAGAAGGGATAATCCAATATATTGTTGTTTATTGTTACTCTCCTTAATTGCTTGTAAGATTATGTTAAGTTTCTATTAGATTTTTCAAATTTAATTCTCAGATTTTTTAAATTTTAATTAATTGTATTTTTTTAAAATTCATTTTTACTACTTTTCATTTTTTTATTGAATTACATGTGATTCATTGCATAACCTGTTATTGTAGATGAAATACCTAACAAAATCAACAAAATGACTTGATTTCAAATAAAAAATAATATTATAGTTTTTGACTACTTAACTTGTGATCGCGTCAATTGAAAAATAAAATATAAAAAATTAACAACTCATTTAGTAATCAAATACATAATTTCTGAACCTATGACATCACAATTTTTTTTTTAAAACAATAAGAATTTTAAAAAAAATACATCGAAAGTTTTATTTGATATAAAATTTAGAATTGATTGTTTCACCAATAAATCTAACTTATTAAATTCTTGTAAATGAACTTACACACTAAATACACAAGGAAGAAGAAGCTCAGACCAATGAGACAAGTGCTGATAGCAAGCCCCAAGGAAGGCTCTAGAACCGTATATGTGCCCGTGATGAATGCGATAATCATTGTACCCATGGCAATCATTGTCAGCAACATGGCATACCCAAATAATATCCCAGTGGTATTCTCATCCATCGCTTCATCTTTTACCATTTTAAAACCATGAATCAGCGAAATCATAAAGTGGATAAAGACAGCTAAAAGAGAAAGCACCATTGACATTGCATCTGATATAACAAATACTATAAAAGCAGCTTTTTTAGCAAGAATTGCAGTGCCTTCATTTGGACCTTGGTTGCTCTTGTAACCGCCAGGGAGAGTGAATGCTGCTGCAAATGTTACCGTTGCTATCAGCGCTGCAACAACTAGATGAGACTCTCTTGCTTTACTCAAAGCTTCCTCTTCTCCTTTGTTTCTCTCCTCATTGTTTTTCTCTTCCTCTCCTTTCATAACAAAGGGACCACGACCAATCGGTCCACTGCCAACATCTTCAAGGGATTTTCCAAGCTCTCTCTGCAAAAAAATATATTTTGGGTAAAATATGGTAGATAATTGTTCTAAAAATTTAAGATGTTAAAGAGGATTTTATATTACTTTTTAGCATATATTTTCAAGTGAAAAGTTTTGAACTTCATTTCTATTATTTTGTATTTAATTTTTATTAATTAAAATAGATATAATGAGATTTAAATTTAAGAGGTTAAAGAGGTTTTAAAGATAATTTTATATTATTTTCTAGTATTTTTTTAAAGTAAAAATCTTTTGAATTTTATTCACATTATCTTATCTTTAATTTTTATTAATTAAAATAGAGATTGTGAGATTTAAATTTATAATCGCTTGGCCAATAAATCTATAATATTATTTTTAAAAAAGCATCTCAATATAAAAATTTAAACAAATAATAATCATTTTTAGCTATTTAACATATATCATATATCAACTTCCGAGCCTTTGTTTTTGTTTCCAGAACTAGTTTGTTTACAATCAAATCCTTCTTTTTACTATATATATTAGCAGGTAACAAAAACTAATTTGATTGAAAGTAAACCGCATGTTTTACATTAGCCCAAACCCGAAACGAAAACTAAGACGTGGACTTAATTTTTTATACCATTAATTCTACATCATTTCATTCTAAAATTAATTTCCTCGGAGGGGTAATATTCCAATATATTATTGTTTGTTGTTACTCTCCTTAAATGCTTGTAAGATTATGTTAAGTTTCTATTTGATTTTTGAACTTTAATTCTCAGATTTTTTACAATTTTAATTATTGTAGATGAAAAACTTAATAAATTCAATAAAATGACTTGATTTCAAATAAAAAAAGATTATTAAGTTATTCCAATGACTTCACTTTTATGTACGTATAAATAGTTTTTTAAATTTTTTTTTGTTAAAAAATATATTAAAATATTTTTTAAAATTTTATTTTATTTCTGATACCAGCTTATCAAAATTATAAAAAAAATAAAAAATATTAATTTAATTTTTTTAAATAAAATACATTTTTAAAACGAAATTAAAAACAGAAGATATATATATACTCGTAAGATGATACAAAACTGATCCCAACAGGCAATGATACAGTGAAACTAAACAAAAGTTATGGGGACCCATTTGGTGGATATGATTAAAGATGCGGAGCTAAAAGAATCGGAGATGCACAGGAAAACCAGTTTGCTATGATTTAATTGTATCTCTGCAAAATTTCCTTCATAAATGTCGTCGACGCTTAGCTGTCGCTTATTAAGACCACATATTATCTCCCTTCCACTATAACCATAACTATCGTTAAATAAAACACGTCTCCATTGCTTCTGCTGGTGCGCTAAAGCAGCAATTAGATGGAAGGGCGTGTTTCCTTTGTCATTCTTCTTCGTTCCAAGTCTTGCAAGCTCTGGAATCTTCAGACATTGGAGGAATGCTATTCTATCTTTACTTGCCACAGCATAGTGAAGGGCATTCCAACCTCTGTTATCAACTAGCTCGCAACAATCTGGACATCGAGAAACAATCTCTTTCATTGCGTTGACATGTCCTTGAATAGCAGCAATGTGAAGTGCTGTTCTCCTCTTCTCTGCTTCAGCAATGTAGGCCGCAGACGCATCATTTTCTAGTAATACTTGCACTATACGAGGAGACCAGTCATAACAGGCAGCGTAGTGAAGTGGTGACCAGCCGTTCTCATCGGTTGTTTGCGTCAATTTCTTTTCTTTTTCTAACAATTTTCTTGCTGTCTCTGAAACCAACAAAACAAGGAATAAAAGTTTTCCTTCATGAACAACAGAGATTTCGCATAGTCTATGTGAATTACTATATATCCAATACTTAAACTCACAAAGAATTTTAGTGGTATAATTTATTTTATTTTTTTAAAAAAGCTAATTATGAAGCAAACACGGATATATAAAATCAAATATACGTGGCTTTTATATATAAATTATTTAATTCTCCAGACTTGAGCACAAAATCCTACCATCATCTCGCACCCTGATTGCCGCGTTTAGAGCAGTTCTACCATTAGGGCCGCCGTAGTCCACTGAGATGCAATTTCCGAGGATTCCATCGACTACCTTTCCTCGTTCTTCCCTCCACCTCGTGATAATGGAAGCAGCAATATAAAGTGGAGTTTCTCCATGAACATTGGCGGAATATGGAAACTCAGGGTCCTCTTTAGTCAATATTTCCACCACATGGCTCCGCCTATGTCGAGCTGCCTCGTGCAACGCTGTATCTTGCTCTTCATTGGTCATCCTCAACATCTTTTTTGCTTCTGTTACTCCGCTCTCTGAATCAGTAGGTAGAGCTTTGGCACTGTCAATGAGGACCTTTACCACATTGGAATGACCATATGCTGCTGCCAAATGGAGTGGGATTTCACCTTTCTTATTGGCTTGGAATAACAGTGGTGGACACATTTCAAGAATTATAACAACAAAATCAGTGAGTTCCGGTTCCCTACTTTGGTTTCCTAAGTAGACATGAAGAATGGTGTTCTCGTCTGGAGTCAATAACTGATCAAGGCGGGTTTGATATTCTCAAAGGGATCGATATCGCCTTCAGCTGCAGCTTTGAACAAGACAGGATCCATATAGCTGATACGTTTCATTTTCTCAGAAGAACCCATTTTGTAGTTTAGAGAAACTCACTAAATGAAATGTAAACAAATGAAGGGGAGGAGAAAGTACTGTGGCACAAAGGGTCCACTCAACTGATCACAAGCTGCTGATTTCTTTGGTTTTTTACAAAGGAGAAAGCTAGATCACAATTACAAAAGGGCATAAAAGATTTTTTTCGCAAAGCATGATATATGAATCATGTTTAGGACTTCTTTAAATCATTGCCACTCTATTATTAGAAAGTCATTCAACTGCCCTATACGATGGCAAAACTTTGGATATATATATATATATATATATATATATATATATATATATATATATATAAAGATTTGGGGCTCTAACAAGATATTCATGCTAATCACAAATAGACTCATAATGCAAATAACTTCATCTTTTAGGTGATTGTTGAACAACATGGTTATGGATGGAGTAGGCTCTATTAATAAGAACTGGAAGTGTATTTCCCACAATTATTACAATATTTCTTCAAGCCAAAATGAAGTTGCTGACAAATTAGTAAGTAAGTGGCGGCTGTCATTAAGATAGAGTATTAATAAGAACAGGGGAATTGGTAGCCGTCGCTTTTGATCGTTTCAATGGGGACTGGTCGCATTAGCAGATTCTATCGCTAGAATAATCAAGTATAATTTCTAAATCTTTATTAAAAAACTTAATTTCCAAATATAGAGAGATAATCATATAGTACTTATAGTAAAATAGAATATACATTTATATCTAAGTATTTATGACTTTATTTTTCAAAAGTAGAAGTCATGAATTTTTTTTTTCTTAATTAATAATTCCTATTTATAAAGGGATATGCATTGATTTTTTGGAGTCATTTTTAATTAAATGGCAAGGAATCTGCATTGGTTCGTTATTTATTCTAATAAAATAGCATGCAATTTAGTCTTTTTCAACCAAGTTGCAAATTGGCTCTGAATTTTCTTAACTTTTTGGCATTGCCCATGGAATAGCTATCTGACAAGCGCACACGGATCGGATTTTTTTATTTTTTATTTATAAATAAATTATTTTAAAATAAAAAAAATCAAAAACCTTTTTACGTTTCGAGCAGAAACACAGAATATAGTAGGGGTGTGCAAAAAAACCAAAAAACCGAGTAAACCGATAAAACCGATAAAAAATTAACCGAAAAAACCGAACCGAATAATAAAACCGAGTAAACCGATTAGATTATATAGAAAAAACCCCGGTTCGGTTCGGTTTTGCAGTGAAAAAACCGGGTAACCGGACCGGTTTAAAAAAAAGGAATCCACTCCGCCCTGCTATAAATAGAAAATTTTGTTCACGCCGCACCCCTCTCTGCTCTGGCTCTCTTCTCTCTGCTAATTCTAACCCTAAAACAGTGAACAATAAACTTTCAATCTCTCGGAGTCTCGATTCTCTTTCTCTCCTCTCAGTCTCAGCTCTCAGACTCTCACTCTCACTACTCACCGACACCGACAAACTGCTACAGAAGAGAAGAATTAACAGCAACCTTTTTACACAAACAAACCTCAAGAAGGGGGCAAAACTTTGAAAAGCTAGACCGATAAAGGGAAGGAAAAGCCTCTCATCCACAGTAAGAACTCCGTTGTTAGGTACACAACCATCTAGAATGGCATATCAATGCTGTCATGTTTGATGACTTAACCTATGCTGTCACCAATTTCTTATTCTATGTTTTTTTTTTCCCTTTTCTAATTAATTAATTCGGTTAAGGTTATTGTTAATTTTAATATTGTTAACTGTTAAGCTAATTTTTTTTATGTTTCTTCCTCAGTCTCCAGACTCTCCACTGGATCACGATCGGATCAACACAGTCGGTGACTCGGTGTTTCAGTGTTTCTTCCTCAGCCTCTCAAAACCATTAAAGCAGTGAGTTTTACTTTTTTTTCTCCTTTCTAATTAATTCATACAGTTAAGCTTATTATTAGTTTTAATAAATTTTGTTGGGTGTTAAGCTTATTGTTAGTTTGAATTCTGGTTTAGGTTTAAATTAGAATTTAGAGTAATTTATTCAATGTTGTTTGCTATTTGCTCGATTGACTTCTGCCTTCTGGTTTGGGGAATTCTGGTTTGCGGTTGTATGTTGAGTACTGGATCATATTGGCTGAATTTGTCGTTTCTTGTTTTTGTTTTGTGAATTAAAGACTGGATTGCTTGCTTACCTGAATTAACTTGTTTTTCTGTGTTGGGCGGAGAATGTCATGGGCCACCGTGCTGTGAGGATAACCACCACCATGACGGGCAAAGCTGCATAAAACTTGACCTGCTGCAAGGGAAAAAAAGCCCTTGATTCAAATCTTATTATTCGATAAAATTTAATGAAATTCTGACCTGTTCTAGTTGTCAAAATATGGAATATATATATATATATATATATATATATATATATATATATATATATATATAGCTTGGAAAGGAACGAAAATGTAATTTCATGAACACTCTGAGCTCTCCACAAAATTTTATAAACCAAAAATCATGATTCTTTACTCTCTTTTTTTTTTAAGAGAAACATTATTTTCAAGTCAACTTTTACATATGTAAACTAAATCCGCTAGATTGGACCTTAAGCAGATGTTCTCGTCAGGACTTGTGTATTATCATCCACGGCTGAGCTGACCGGAGTGTGTGGAAAACTTTAGCAATAATCCAAGATTTTCATTTAATAAAAAAACCTTTAAGAACAAATAAAATTTATTTATCAACTATACTTTATAATATAAAATAATCTTTACCTAACAAAAAGCCTCAAAATTTATCTTCTTTGTATTTGCCTGCATGTTTAGGACCTATTCTTTTATTTGGAAAAACAATATGTAATGTGGAGTTAAAGAAAGCAGAATAAAAGGTTGTCTTAATACTGAATTCTCAACTTTAATGCCTTGGTGTTTGTGATTTTAGTTTTTGGACAATTCTGTTCTGTCTTGGTTTCATGTCTACTGAAATTTGCAGCCATGGAACATCATTCCAATATGGCATTTTGTTGTCTTGTTTATCATGAGATTATTTGATTTGAATTTGATTTGGGTAAACTGCTCTTTGAATGGAAGTATTCATTATTCTGTTTGCATTTGATTCTGTAAACTAACCAAGTAGTTTGTATTTGGTAATTACAGATGGAAAACCTTCAAAATCAAAATGCTTCATCCACTGGCACTACCCCAACATCATCCACTGCCCCATCTTCAAACACTAACCCAACATCAACTACTGTAGGATCCACCACGGATACTAAAGGTAAACAACTTCAAGTCCTTGCATCTAGGAAAAGAAATGTTGATAAAAAAAAGTCACAAATTTAGGATCATTTTACAACTCTTGATGGTGATCCTAAAACCCCTAGAGCTGAATGTAATTATTGTGGAAAGGATTATGCATGTCATACTATTATTAATGGGACAAGTAATATGTGGAGTCATTTGAAAGTATGCAAAAAGTTTCCTTTTGTGGTTGATAAGAAGCAAAAAATTTTGCTATTAGAACCTAATAAAGTAGGGGGTGAATTAGGAGATCGAAGTGTGGGAACTCTTAAGGCAATAGGTTATGATTATGATGAATGCAGAAAGGCACTAGTGAAATTGGTTATAATTGATGAGTTGCCTTTTAATTTTGTGGAGGGTAAGGGGTTTAAATTATATTCTAGGACCATGCAGCCTAGATTTGACATTCCTTCTCGTTTCACTATTATGAGAGATTGTTTGAAACTTTATGTTGAAGAGAAAGAAAGATTAAAGAGAGCTCTTAAGGGTCAACGATTATGCTTAACAACAGATACATGGACATCAATCCAAAACATTAACTATATGTCCTTAATGACTCATTGAATTGATAATGAATGGAATTTGCATAAAAGAATTCTGAATTTTTGTCAAGTTTCCAATCATATGGGTGAGACAATTGGTCAGGTTATTGAGAATTGTTTGTTAGATTGGGGGATTGATAAACTTTTAACTGTTACAGTAGACAATGCAAGCTCTAATAGTGTTACTATTTTATATTTGAAGAATGTGATGAAAGATTGGCCAACTAATATATTGTCAAATGAACATTTGCATGTTAGATGTTGTGCACACATTGTCAACCTCATTGTATGTGATGGTTTGAAAGAGATGAATGTTTCGGTTGTTAAGATTCGAAATGTAATTAGGTTTGTGAGATCTTCACCCTCTAGGCTACTTGCATTTAAAAAGTGTGCAGAAAAGTTGCATATAGAGTGTAAGAAATCATTGTGTTTGGATGTTGCAACTCGATGGAATTCAACTTATCTTATGTTAGAAGCTGCGGAAAAGTTTGAAAATGTCTTTATGAGGTTAAGTCAAAGTGAATCTAGGTATATGAGTTACTTTTTGGAGGTTGATTCAAAGGGGAATAAAAAAAACATAGGGCCGCCTAGTTTGGAGGATTGAGAAAATGCTAAAACTTTGCTGAAGTTTTTAAAGATCTTTTACATGGTTACATTGAAATTTTCTGGCTCATTGCATGTTACATCAAATTCTTTCTTCAATGAATTGATTTTCATGCATACAAACTTGTTGCAATTGTGTAAAAGTAGAGATAATCTTTTGAATGGAATGTCGATTAACATGATGAGTAAGTTTGAGAAGTATTGGGGTTGTGGAGCAAATCAGAATTTTTTATTGTATGTGGCTAATGTTTTGGATCCTCATCTTAAGTTGAAATATGTGAAATTTTGTTTTGGTGAGTTGTATACTTATGACAAAGCACAATTGCTAACAAAAAAGGTGAAAGCTAATTTGGTGAGCTTGTATGAGTTTTATTTGATAGCCAATGAAGTGGTGGATGATAATAGGCATAAACAAGATGATAATGATGCTACTGATGACATGGAGGTAGATGTTAACACTTTAGCTCGGTTTAAAAGGCACTTACAAGAGGAAGATAGTGTGGAAAATAGAAATGAGGTTGAGAGGTATTTGAGTGATGGTTGTGAGGATCCTGATGATGATAAATTAGATATTTTGGGTTGGTGGAAAATTAATGCTTTAAAATATAAGATACTTTCGAAAGTTGCACAACATGTTCTTGCTATTCCTATATCCACAGTGGCTTCCGAATCAGCCTTTAGCACAGGTGGTCGTATACTCGATCAATTTCGAAGTTCTCTATCTCCAGCAACAGTTCAAGCACTTATTTGTTGTCAAAATTGGTTGCATCATGGTTCAATTTCAACTAATAATACAACCTTGATGAATGATTTGGAAACCTACGAAAACCTTGAATCAGGTAACGTTTCTTAAAAACTTACACATTTTATTTTATTATTTATTAATTAACACATTTTTATTCTAACATGTTTAATATTTTATTTTGCAGAATTTGGTGGAAAGTTGCATTTAGCAACGGATGATAATTAGTTCACAAATTGTGAATTTGTGATGCATGTATTGAAAACGTATGGTATAAATATATATTTTTTTAATTTTTATATCTTCTGATTTAATTTATTATGTTATAATTCTAGATTATGAATTTCAGGAATCAAAGTGCAATGCTCTTGAAGTGCTTTTTTATTGAGATGATGTGCACATGAAGATTTATTTTTTGTGGCTTGGAGTGTTTTATGATAATGTTATTTGTTGTTTTTTTGTTAAGCCCTTTGAAGGCAATGGTTTGTATTTTGTAATTTGGATTTTAACTTATTGGTGTGTGATTGTGAGTGTGTGTTATTTATTTAAACTTTTCGGAAGTAGAAAAATATTAGTAAGTTAAAAATATATTGAACACAAGATTGACACTAATAATTTCATATAAATGAATATTTAATGGCCAAAAAAATTAATAAACATAAGATTGATAATAATAATTTAATACAATTGAATATTTAAGGGTAAAAAAATTAAATATATTTGGAATCTTCAAAGAAAATAAGATAATAGCAAATTTAATTGTAAGCCCACTAGAAATCCATTAGAAGCCCATTAAAAAGCCCATTAAAAAGCCAAAAAAAGCCCAAAAAATGCATATAGGTTTGTCCGGTTTTTTGGCTTAAAAACCGGACCGGAACCGAACCGAAACAGGCCGGTTTGGGCCGGGTCCGGTTCGGTTTCGGGTGTTTTTTTTTTTTTTTTCCGGTTTGGTTGTTTTTGTTGGGAAAAAACCAAACCGAACCGGAAATAATCACCCCTAGAATATAGTGTCTGGTTTTTTTTTAAGAAAAAAACCCTTAGTTTTTAATAGGGGAGTCCACCAAAAGCATCCTTTACAAGCTTTTTTTTTTTTTTTTTTCTTCAAGTAGTTCACGTTACTGTTTGTGTTGTTAGCATTGTGTTATATTTTTATTGAAATATATTAAAATAATATTTTTTTATTATTTTTAAAATTTAATTTTACTATCAAAACATTAAAATAATTTTAAAAAATTAAATATAATTTAATTTCAAACTATAAAAACAAATTTAAAAAAAAAAACATGGTTGACGCATCTTGGACTTGAAGATAAGGAGATTGTGGTCCAGCTCTAACCAGAAGAAAAACGAGTGAAGACAGAAAAGATGCAAGTGGGGAAGAGAAATTGACCTCGAGGAAGACAAGGAGATTGTGGTACTGAGTATGTTCATGTTCAAGAACTTCTGCAATACACGAAGAAAAAAGACTAAATAAATATATAAAAATCAAATAAGATATGGCACTATAAACCTCAATTTTTTCACCCATTGTAGATCATCATGCAATTATTCTAGCCCTTTCTTTCCTCAGCAGACCACATATGGATCTGGGATGGTTTCTTTGCAGATAATTTCAATAATGACAGCAAAAAATTGGTTCCTCAACCTGCCATAAAAGGAAAGCTGCCTTCTCTTAAAATGTCTTTTGCCCTGCTAGAAAGTTCTGCTTTACAAAATGGAACTGATAACCACAAATTTTTGCTTTGTCCTTGAAAGAAATAGAATTTTATTTGTTCTTCTTCAATCATCTATACAATAACTGAATATTTTTCGTAATTTGGTGTAGTTACTAATTTGAAGTCGGAGTAACAATGTATTGATGGTAAAAAAAATCAATTCCTAATGTTTTGAGGAGCAGAGAAGTATTTCCTTCCAAGTACACATTATTTGATGAGCCCGATTACCGTTATTTGCAGCAACCTAGACAAAACTGCACCCAACTTGGCATGAATCTCTTTCCCGTGGTTTTGAATTATCAGGGACAATGTGGCTTGAAGACTTGAAGATAAGGATATTGTTGTCTAGCTTTAACAATAAGAAAAAAGAGGACAGAAAACCCGTAAGTGGGGCAAAGAAATTGACCCGTACGAAGCCAAGTGAGGTTAATCATAATGAAGAGTATTGATGAATCCGTTTTAAGGGTCAAAAACCTCTCTTGGACTCGGTCAAAGGAAGGACCCATTTTTCCTTGAGCTAAGTTAAACAAAAGACCCTTCTTTATGAATATAGCTATATTTTCGACTTTATTCTTTCTACATCTATTAGATATATAAAATTCTTTCAAGAACCTATCATTTTCCCTCATTAATATACATATTAGATATATTTTTTTCTCATTAATACTATGAAGAAAATATTATGTTTTTTCTTCTCTTCGTCAGTAAAAAACTTATGGACTATAAATAAACTAGAAATCCTTTATACAAAGGGTTTGGAATCTCTATTCTCTAATGTATATTTATTTTTAGAATATTTCTCTGTAATATTAATATATTTTCTCTTCAAATTTATTAACTTAATCATTAGAGAGTCTCCAAAAATCATCAAAGGAAACCTTTTTACAGGTATCAGGTACTAGCCTCAATCCACCTTAAAGAGAGAATGGACCAGATTTTCAGAATAAAAAAATTAACCAATTATCCAAGACATAAGTCTTGCTCTTAAATTGCTTAGATTTTTTAGGACCTCATCATTGACATCGTTTGTGATAAAGTACAATCTCATTGGAAGAGGTTCTCTTTAGTGTGATTACACAATCTTCTTGGAAGGGGTTCTTCCTAGTGCGATTGCAAAATCTCATCGAAAGGATTCTCTCTAGTGCGATGACTCCACCCTCCATGATAGCTTAAAATAGTCCACCTTAACAAAGCAATAAGACCCTGTTCTATGGTCAAGTATATGTCACCAAGGCTAACTGGAACCCGGAGAACTAACATAACTCTCCAGATATGCTCTTAGACAGTATGATGTCTTTAGGGATGATCTTGAATCCCTCACTCTCAAGTTTGATCTCTTTCTGTCTCTCTCTTATTAATATTATCAAGGTAATATTATATTTTTGTCCCTCCTCATCACTAAAAGACTCATGAGTTATAAATAAACTAGAAATTTTTTATACAAATGGTTTAGAATCTCCATTCTCTATTGTATATATTTATTTTTAGAGTATTTCTCTATAATATTATTATATTTTCTCTTCAAAGTCACTGACTTAATTCTCGAAGAGTCCTAAAAAATCACCAAAGGAGACCTTTTTACGAGTATCAAGTATCAGCTCTCATCCACCTTAAAGGGAGAATGAAATAGATTTTCAGAACCAAGAGATTAATCAATTATTGAAGACATAAACATTTCCTCTAAAATGCTTGGATTTTTTAGGATCTTATCAAGTATGTTCAAGAGCATATGCAATATACAAAAATAGTGATAAAAACCATTGGTTTGAAGGGTAACCTACTCTTCCTTTATGTCTTACCTTTTCTTTGAGCCATGTTTTGTAATTATTTGTTCATCACAATTGGTGTGGTAAAGGTTTGTAACTCGTAAGACTATGAACCTTAGGCTTGGTTGAAGCAAATATATGGTGGATACATATTCCCAGTTCAATTTTGAGAACCATTGTAATGCAAACATAAGAAATCAATTAGCTAATGTGTTCATAAGAACACTATAAAACTTTTCATGGTTGACAAAACTTTAGGACAAGAATGAGTAATTGATCTCTTACCAAAAGAACTTCAGGTCTTCAGAAACTCATCCATCAAGTATAGGTACTCAACAATATTGTTTTAGCTATACGATAATAGCTTCTCACTCTTCCATTTCATCAATAAAAAATACAATATATTGATCCATTAGATGCACCAAAAGATAAAGACAACTCTAGTTTTATGAAGAAATAATGCACAATACTTTAACTCTTTGATAAAACTACTCCTGTTATGAAGAACACTCTATAACAGATCTTAGTCATATGCATGACTATCTCCATCAATCCTTCTTTGACTCTTGTTCGCATGCTTTTTGAGAAAAAAATATCTATATGCTAAACTTGCAAGATATTTTGTTGGTCTACTTGGATATGGTATCACAATATTGATCTTGGCTTCATATTTCATCTTTATATATTATATATTAAGCTAACCTTTTATTTTAGCACTAGCATACTAGATAAAAATAGCATGATTAAGCTCTTTATCATTATACAACAAGAGAATGAAAGCACAAAGTATATAATTAACGAATTCAACAAATAAATTGTAAACACAAAGAATCTATGTGAACTTATCGCCACTAAGGCTCTAATAAGTGGAATATTTTATAAATATTTATTATGGGAATGTTTTTATACTTTTCATGAGAAAACTTTTGTCAATAAAAATCATGTAATAAAAAATCATATTTGGGTGAAGGAAGCAAGTATAACTAGATAAGAATACTTTTATTTCTGGAAAGTAGAATCTCCACAATATCACTAGTCTTCTACTAGAATATTAAAGAAAAGCACCAAGTGATTCATTTATGATTTCTTAATATTTTTTGAGCTTTTAGCCATATCATTCACCAATATACATACATGGGTGTTGGATTCCATCCAGGGAAGAGTTTTTGGACAATATCCATTTTTCATGAAGAGTGGTATTAACACAAAAAACCCTAACATGTTTTTGTAATAATAATAAAAAAGAAACACATTAATAAAAAAAAAAAAGGAGTTTTGATTAGATACATTGTTCACCCTTTATTTCAAATCAATACAATTTTTCTAATTTCTATTTTAGTTTTCTTTATTTTTTATCCAATAAACTTTATTGCTAAAAGAAAAGATATGTTTTTCAAATTAAAAAAATTAATATGAAAAGAGAATTTTAACTAAAAATAACTATTTTTTTAATGAATATTCATTTTTATTTTCATACAATTAAATAAAAAAACAAAAAGCAAAGATGTTATTAGATTAAATATTTACACTTGCATTTATTTTTATTTATTTTTTACAAAAAAACCCAACTGTTTTAGCCTTTAATTAGATTAACCATTCGATTTATTAATTCTTTAATTTGTTTTTTTTTTTTAATACAAACATCATCATTTCAATTTTCAATCTAAAAATTTTATGCTATCAAAACTCAAAACACAACTCCACAGATTCATAGCTTCTTTTCTTATTTTTTTTTACACTACAACTTAGTTTTGGAATGTTACCCGTAACTAGTTGGTATATATTTAATGTCTCGTTTGTCAGGTCGATGAGAATATTCCAACCATATATATCCACTTCATGGAACAAGCTAGCCAGCTGGCACAGGCGCCAAAGAAGAATGAAACTGGGCATATTTCACTTTTCAGAGTAATTTGTTTTGTTTTTTAAAATATTTTTTATTTAAAAATATATTATTTTTTTATTTTAAAAAATTTATTTTTAATATCAGTATATTAAAACAAATTAAAATTAAAAAAAAATTAATAACACTATTTAAATACAATAACAAATACTTTACAAGTACAACCTTGATTAATAAACAAACCATCAAAGCAAATCATACTTGAAAAATAAATTTAGCTGTCCCAACTAGTACCTGTGTCACTGAATTTTAGTCACGAATAGGAAAATGAAAATAAATAAATAAAAAATAGTGTTAGAGTTTTTGGGCACAAATCTTGTGATGGGCATCAATTACAATAAAAAAAAAAATTGACTACTAATTCAGCGAGCAACCACATGATTTCTGACTATATAACATCATAATATTTTTTCAAAAACAATAAAAAGTTTTTTTAAAAATACATCTGAATTTTATTTGATAAAAAATTTAGAACGATTGTTTCACTAATAAATCTTATTTTTTAGATTCTAGCCAATGAACATAAACACTAAAGATACAAAGAAGAAGAAGCTAGAACAGTAAAACAAGTGTTGATAGCAAGCCTCAAAAAAATTCTAGAACCGCGAATGTGCCCATGATGAATGCGCCATCCTCTTCCCCTTTGTTTCTCTCCTCATTCCCTCTTCCCAAAACCTTGCGCCGGCGGCTAAGGGGTCCACTGCCAACATCTTCAAGGGATTATAGGATCTCTTTCTACAAATTATTTAAGGTAAAATATAATATATCATTTTTAGCTATTTAACAAATAGCATATATCAATTTCCAGGCCTTTGTTTTTGTTTCCATAACTAGTTTGTTTGCAATCAAGTCCTTTCTGTTAGTGTATATATTATATATAATTAGCAGGTAAAAAAAACTAATTTGATTGAAATTAAACCGCATGGTTTCCATTAGAAAATAATAGAAAAAAGAAAATAATACAGTGACAAACTGAACAAAAATTATGTGGACCCATTTAATGGATATGATTAAGATGCGGAGATAAAAGAATCGGAGATGCAAAGGAACTAGATGGATATGATTAAGCTAGCTAGCTGGCACAGCAGCCATAGAAGAATGAAACTTGGCATATCCCAACTTTTCAGAGTAGTTTTCTTACGGTGAAAGCGAGATTCTTTGTAATGTGATAATAATTGCATTTTTAATTATTATTTATTTAAAAATATATTAGAATAAGTTATTTTTATTTTTTAAAATCTATTTTTAAAATTAACACATTAAAATAATATAAAATCATAAAAAATTAATTTAAAATTAAAAAAACAAAAAAATTAATAATGTTTTTTTAAAACAAAAATAAACACTTTGCAAGTGCAATCTGGATTAATCAACAAACCATGAAAGCAAATTGTACTTGGAAAATAAATTTAGCTGTCCCAACTAATATTTATATCACTAAATTTTGGTCAAGAATAGGAAAGAGAAAATAAATAAATAAATAAAAATAGTATGAAGTTTATGACCATTTGCCTTGTAATGAGCATCAATTACAAAATAAATAAAACATTTGACAACTTATTTTTGCAACCAATAACATGATTTCTGAACATATGAAAATAAAAATTTATAATAATACATCAGATCGAGTTTTATTTGATAAAAAATTTAGAATTGATTTGATTGTTTCACTAGTAAACCTAATCTTCCATATCCTTTAAAATGATCCTAAATACTAAAAACACAAAGAAAAAAAAGCTCAGGCCAATGAGACAAGTGCTGATGGCAAGCCCCAAGGAAGGTTCTAGAACGGCGTATGTGCCCGTGATGAATGCGATAATCATTGTACCCATGCCAATCATGGTAAACAATGTGGCAACCCCCAATTGTTTCATAGCGACTTTCTCATCAAACAAGTCAAAACCATGAATCAGCGAAATTAAAAAGTGGATAAAGACAGCAGAAATAGAGAGCACCATTGACATTGCATCTGAGATGACAAATACTATAAAAGCAGCTTTTTTAGCTAGAATTGCAGTGCCTCGGTCGCTCTTGTAACCGCCAGGTAGGGTGAATGCTGCTGTAAATGTTACCGTTGCTATCAGCGCCGCAACTACTAGATGAGACTCTCTTGCTTTCATCAAAGCATCCTTTCCCTCTTTCTTTCTCCCAACATTCCGTCCTTTAAAAGCCATAGTCCGGCGGCCAAGCGGTCCGCTGCCAACATCGTCAAGGGATTCTAGGATCTCTTTCTGCAAAATATTTAGGGTAAAATATCATAGATATCCAACATTTTTAGCTATTTAACAAATATCATATATCAACTTCCAGGTCTTTGTTTTTGTTTCCGCAACTAGTGTATTCGCAATCAAATCCTTTCTACTAGTGTATATATTAACAAGTAAAAAAAACTAATTAAACCGCATGCTTTACATTAGCTAACCCAGTTATCCCCAAAAAGAAAATTAAGATGTGGACGTAATTTTATAAACCATTGATTTTACATCATTTCATTCTAAAATTAATTTCCTAGCTAGGAGGGGTAATCCAATATATTATTGTTTATTGCTACTCTCCTTAATCGCTTGTAAGATTATGTTAAGTTTCTACTAGATTTTTCAACTTTAATTTTCAGATTTATTGTTTATTACTGCTTTTCATTTTTTTTATTGAATAATATATGTTTTTTTAAGCAGTTACATGCTATTTATATGCATAATCTGTTATTGTAGATGAAAAACTTAACAAAATCAATAAAATGACTTCAAATAAAAAGAAGATTATTAAGTTATTCCAATGACTTCACTTTTATTTTTTAGTATTACGGTAGAAATGGTTTTTAAAAGTTTTTTATTTAAAAATATATTAAAAAAATTAAAAATTAAAAATTTTATTTTATTTTTGATTTCAGCTTATCAAAATTATAAAAAATAAAAAAAATATTAATTTAATTTTTTTAAATAAAATACATTTTTATAACGAAACTAGAAACAGGAGATACTTTTAAGATAATACCGGTTACAAAACTGATCCCAATAAAAAATAATACAGTGAGAAACTGAACAAAAGTTATGGGGACCATTTGGTGGATATGATCAAGATGCGGAGCTAAAAGAATCGGAGATGCGGAGGAACTAGAAGAAAATCGGTCATAGAAAACTAGTTTGCTGTGATTTAATTATATTCAAAACCCAGATTGAGAAATCGAGAAATTGATTCATTATATATATAAGTGGGGTTTGATGGATGCATTAATCATCACAACAGTTAATTCATAGAGGATTGATTACCTGCATTCCTGCAAAATCTCCTTCAAAAATGTCGTTGACGCGTAGCTTTCGCTTATTAAGACCATATATCTGCCATTTAGTATAACCATAACTATCGTTAAAAATAACACTTCCCCAACTCTGCGATAAAGCAGCAATTAGATGGAAGGGCGTGTTTCCTTTGTCATCCTTCTCGGTGTGAAGTCTTGCAAGTTCAGGAATCTCCATACATTCCTTGAATACTTTGCTATCTTTACTTGCCACAGCATAGTGAAGGGCATTCCAACCTCTGTTATCAACTAGCTCACAACAAGCTGGACATCCAGAAACAATCTCTTTCATTACGTCTACAAGTCCTCGAATGGCCGCAATGTGAAGTGCTGTTCTCTTCTTCTCTGTTTCAGCAATGTAGGCCGCGGACGCATCACATTCTAGTAATACTTCCACTATACGATTAGGCAATATTAAATAATAGGCAGCGTAGTGAAGTGGTGACCAGCCGTTCTCATCGGTTGTTTTCGTCAACGTTTTTTCCTTTTCTAACAATTTTCTTGCTGTCTCTGAAACCAACAAAACAAGCAATAAAAGTTTTCCTTCATGAACAACAGAGATTTCACATAGTCTATGTGAGTTACTATATATCAAATACTTAAAATCACAAAGAATTTTAGTGGTATAATTTTTTTTATTTTTGTTAAATAGCTAATTATGAAGCAAACACGGATATATATATATAAAATCAAATATACGTGGCTTTTAAATTATAGTTTACAATATTATATATAAATTATTTAATTCTCCAGACTCGAGCACAAAATCCTACCATGATCTCCCACCTCGATTGCCGCGTGTAAAGCAGTTCTACCATTAGGGCCGCCATAGTCCACTGAGATGCAATTAGTAAGGATTTCATCGATCACCTTTTCTCGTTCTTGACCCCAACTGTAATCATCAATATAAGCAGCAATATAAAGTGGAGTTTCTCCATGAACATTGGCGGGATATGAAAACTCAGGGTCCTCTTTAGTCAATATTTCCACCACATGGCTCCGGCTATTTCGAGCTGCCTCGTGCAACGCTGTATCTCGCTCTCCATTGGTCATCCTCAACATCATTTTAGCTTTAGTTACTCCGCTCTCCGGATCTGCAGGTAGAGCTTTTGCACGGTCAATGAGGACTTTTACCACATTGGAATGGCCATATCTTGCTGCCAAATGGAGGGGGGTTTCTCCTCTCTTGTTGGCTTGGAATAACAGTGGTGGACACCTTTCAAGAAGTTTATCAACAAAATCAGTGGATTCCGGTTCACTGCTTTGGTTTGACAAGTGGACATGAAGAATGGTGTTCTCGTCTGGAGTCAATAACTCATTGAGGCTGCAGGTTTGATAATTCTCAAAGGGACCGATATTGCCTGCTTCTGCAGCTTTGAACAAGACAGGATCCATACTATTTTGTAGCTTAGAAAAACTTAAATGAAATCTAAACAAATGAAGGGGAGGAGAAACCAATGTGGCTCAAAGGTAAGAGGTTCCACTCAACTGATCACAAACTGCTGATTTCTGTGGTTTGTTGCCTCCCTGGATAAAAGGGTATTTAAAGAGAGTTTTAGATTTTTTTTTAATGTTTTTTATTTAAAAACATTAAATCAGACAATGAGACAAATACTGATGGCAAGCACTAAATTTTTTTTTTTTTATGGAAAGAGAATTTTAATTAAAAATATATTTTTTTCTAGAGAATTTAAACAACTATCTTTATTATAAATATTTATTTTTATTTTTATACAATTAAATAAATACACAAAAATCAACCATGTTACTAGGTTAAATATTTACACTTGCATTTATTTTTTTTAAATAAAAAAATACCCAACTGTTTTAGCCTTTAATTAGATTAACCATTCTTTACGTGATTTACTAATTAAATTTTTTTAATTCGTTTTTAAAAATATGCAAACAGTATCTTTTCAATTTTCAATTTAAAAATTTTATGCTATCAAAACACAAGTCCACAGATTCATAGCTTGTTGGTTTCTTTTTTTCTTTTTTCTCTTATCTGGTTTGTCAAGTCTGACATGTTATCCAATGACGTCGATGGGATCATTCCAACCATACATGCACTTCATGGAGCAAGCTAGCTAGCTGGCACAGCAGCCATAGAAGAATGAAACTTGGCATATCTGACTTTTCAGAATACGTTGTTTAGTTATTTTTTATTTTAAAATATATGAAAATATTTTTTTTAAAAAAATTATTTTAATATTAGTATATTAAAATGATTTTAAAAAATAAAAAAAATTAATATCACTTTTTAAATAAAAAAACAAACACTTTACAAGTACAATCTTGATTAATAAACAAACCATCAAAGCAAATTGTACTTGAAAAATAAATTTAGCTGTCCTAAATTTTTGTCATGAATAGAACAATAAAAATAAATAAATAAATAAATAAATAGTGTCAGATTTGGTAACCACTTGACTTGTGATGTGCATCAATTACAAATAAAAAAAAATGATAAGTGATGGCAACCAACCACATGATTGCAGACCATATGACATCATAATTTTTTTCAAAAACAATTATTTAAAATGTTTTCACTACTAAATCTCTTCTCGTAACAATGATCCTAAACAATAAGTACACAAAGAAGAAGAAGTTCGACCAATGAGATAAGTGACAACCTCAAATAATATCCTAGTGGTTTCCTTATCTATCATTTCAACCTTATCCATTTCCGAATCTTGAATAAGTGAAATTAAAAAGTGGATAAAAATAGAAAAAATAAAGAGCACCATTGATATTACATCTAATATACCAAATACTATAAAAACAGTTTTTTTTAGCAAGAATTGCAGTATCTTCATTTGAATCTTGAACGCTCTTGTAACCACCAGCTAGAGTGAATGCTGCTGCAAATATTATTGTTGCTATCAATGCCGCAACTACTAGATGAGACTCTTTTGCT
This sequence comes from Populus tomentosa, assembly GCA_018804465.1. Lineage (NCBI taxonomy): Eukaryota > Viridiplantae > Streptophyta > Magnoliopsida > Malpighiales > Salicaceae > Populus > Populus tomentosa. The sequence goes on along the minus strand of CM032005.1, from coordinate 15,663,495 downwards.
TTGCTCAAAGCTTCCGCTTTCCCTTTGTTTCTCTCATTGTGTCCTTTAAAATTAACGGTATGGCGGCCAAGCGGTCAACGATCAACATAATAAAGGGGTTCTAGGATCTCTTTCTGTAAAATATTTTGGGTAAAATATTGTAGATATCCATAATTTTTAGGTATTTATTAGCAGGTAACAAAAACTAATTTGGTTGAAATTAAACCGCATGCTTTACATTAGCTCAATTATCCCTAAAAAGAAAATTAAGATGTGGACTTTTAGTCCAATTTTATATACCATTATTTTTCAACTTTAATTTTCAGATTTTTTAAATTTTAATTAATTGTATTTTTTTCATTCATGTGTACTACTCTTTATTTTTTTATTGAATAATATATGTTTTTATAAAGGAGCTATTACATGTGATTCGTATGCATAATCTATTATTGTAGATGAAGAACTTAACAAAATCAATAAAATGACTTGATTTCAAATAAAAAACATTATTAAGTTATTCAAATGACTTCACTTTTATATTTTTGGTATTGTATGGTTTTTAAAAGTGTTTTTTTAATATATGTATAAATATATTTTTTATTTTTTATACAAGCTTATCAAAACTATAAAAAAATCAAAACAGTATTAATTTAATTTTTTAAAAATAAAATACATTTTTAAAACAAAACTAAAAATAGACGATACTCATAAGATGTTACAAAACTATCCAAACAAGCAATAATATGGTGAAACTAAAAAAAAGTTATGTGGACCGATTTGGTGGATATGAATAAGATGCGGAACTAAAAGAATCGGAAATGCAAAGAAACTATTATAGAATGTACCTATATAGAAAATATTGTAGGCATATTATATAGGAAGTATTACAGTCATACTCTTGTATTGTAACTTCCACCATTATTATTGTATATTGCCCTACATATATATATATATATATATATATATATATATATAAAAGGTTGGCTAACCAATAGGTCAAGCCTTCTAATTATTCTCAACTTGATATTAGAGTCTTCTGCCTTCAAAATTCTTTTCTTTCTCTCCCCCTTGTAGTTGGCCTTCTCTTTGCTTTTCCTAAATAGATTCTACAGTTGCCGTTGACTTTTCTCTCATCATCGGTGGTGTAACATAGCCGGCTAGCCATCTACAAGCTGCTGCCAATGGTGTCTTTCCTCCACAACATAAGCCTCCACTTGCAAAGCATGTTTTTGATTCCTCCTCGCAAGTTTTGTCGTTCTTCTGCATATTATAAGAACACAAACTCCAGCTATTGTTGTTGTATCAAACACCCACCAAGTTATTAACTTTGGTTTCCTAAGTAGACCTGAAGAATGGTGTTCTCATCTGGAGTCAATAACTGATCAAGGCAGGTTTGATATTTCTCAAAGGGATCGATATCGCCTTCAGTTGCAGCTTTGAACAAGACTGGATCCATATAGCTGATACGTTTCATTTTCTCAGAAGAACCCATTTTGTAGTTTAGAGAAACTCACTAAATGAAATGCAAACAAACGAAGGGGAGGAGAAAGTACTGTGGCACAAAGGGTCCACTCAACTGACCACAAGCTGCTGATTTCTTTGGTTTTTTACAGAGAAAGCTAGATCACAATTACAAAAGGGCATAAAAGATTTTTTCCGCAAAGCATGATATATGAATCATGTTTAGGACTTTTTTAAATCATTGCCACTCTATTATTAGAAAGTCATTCAACTGCCCTATACGATGACAAAACTTTGGATATATATATATATATATCATTCCCTTTGCCATTCATGTGGGGCAATTGTCCGCTTGCTTCTTCAATACAAGCTTACATCGTGCAACTCTTCTAAGCTTACCATTCTGAAAGCATCTGTGGCCAAGTTTACAGGTACTTGCCAAACCTTTCAATCAACAGAGTCACCAAAGCACACCCTTGCTCACACCAAATGATCACTTCAACCAGATAGTCTGCCACTTCACATCTGAAGAGTGTTAACGCTTGTCTCTAGAATGATTCATCAAGCCTCACACCAAGGCTTACAACACCCCCTCAAACAGATATTCCAAGTGCGACAGTCATTATCTGAGTATCTCAATATGATCACTAGCTCACCACTCTTCCAAGAGTCTACTCATCCAGGAGTTGCGCCTGCCCTCTGTTCCACCATAGGAACCATGCCTTACTTCTCCATGAATCTCTCGCTCTTAGTCTCAAGAGTCCAGGTAGCTATCCACCTTAACCATGGGGACAACCCATTAGGGTTGATCCATATCTGTCTTCATACTCTGAGTATTACAATGCCATCACCGAGCTCACCACCTTGACAAGAGTCAACTTGTTCCCGGAACCTGCGCATGCCCTCTGCTCATTCATAGCAGTCGCGTCTTAATGCTCTATAAGTCACACATTTATTGTCCAAGGCAAATATCTTCTAGCTCATTGATCTTTAGCATGGGGCAATATCCATGAAAGTCAATCCTGCATTTGTCTTCATACTTATCATAGCCACTTCATTGGCTATCCATCTGTCCACTTATATCTAGCCATCATATCGGCTCTGGGTGTTCTGAATTGGGGCTCCTTCATGGCCCTCACACCTTCTCCTAAGGTGTCTCTGCTCATCGTCATACGACGGTCTGAACCTAGGGCTCTTATCATGGCCCTCACACCTTTTCCTAAGGTGTCTTTGCCTTTCATAAGCAGTCTCATCCTCCTTCAGCAGGGATGCTTCAGTGGCTCCAAGATTCTCTACCACCATGTGGACTTGGGAGAGATTACTGCCACTGATTACATAGAAAGAGAAAGTTGCGGTATACTCCTCGCAATCCTTCACCTCGATTTCTATGTTTGGAGCTCCTACGCCTTTCTGCTTGATAGCTCCATCTACACCACCTCTCTTTGGTGTCTTTGCCTTTCATAGATGGGTCGCCTTTATCACAGGCGTTCGCACCCCCTCAATTAGGTGCCTCTACAACAGCTCATCTTTCCATCCTTGCATGCATTGGAAAGGTCCTCGCGTGTTGTCTTCATCAAAAGCACAAGAGACTTCCTATTGTACATAGTCTCTGCTCTGAGCTTCATCTGGAAACTCTCCTTCTCCTTGCACTTGTTGTCTCATTACAGTACCTCGTTAGATCCCTTGGGTACTCCTGCACAATCTCCGTGTGCCCTCGTACAATTTCTATTCTCCAGATTTCTCCATATTCCTTGCTTATGTTTGACAGCAGCTCGTCCTGTCACAACACCTATCCAAGTCAAAATAGGGTGCCAATCTTTATCCCTTTGCTGTATTTCTCTTTCATTATCAGGGTCTTCATTAATTCTACCCTCAAGAAATCACAGTTACCAAATCTACCTTCTTTGGAGAAATCGCCACTCCATCAGATCCTTGATCATACGGAACCCAACTGTTCCCCTTGTGTCGTTATCCTGCTAGTCTTCACCAATTTCATTACAAACTGTTACATATACGAAAATAGTATCGTATGGATAATCCTTCCACTAAGAAAGTTCCCAGGAAAGATTGGAGGGGTCACAACGATCCCGCTTAAAACCTAATCTCCTATACAGAACTTCTTAGGCCATATCTATCCATCGTACTGTCTCTCCGTATATACAACCATTTGCTAGCTTTATTGTGGCTTTCCTTTACAAGTGATCTGGAATATACAGGTTTAATACATGATTTCTCAACATCTAGCGAGACTGCTAGTACTTAGATTCGTCAAGACTGATCTTCATCAGTTTTCACTCTTCACCTCAAATTGTCCACATAACCGGGTGTCCAGAGTGTCCCAATTTTGCCTTCCATCAAGGCATTATATTTCCCCATTTAATAGTTCAGCACATGTAATTGGGTAAACATGTGCACCTTCTTCTTCATCATCTCCATCGACCACCATAATGACCTTCAGATGCCTCCTGATCGGGCAATCTCTCTTTAATAATTCACCACTGTCATTTTTTGTCTCGAATCTCAACGATCGGACCGCCCCATTGCATCCGGAATGATCAAATTAGCTGGAAACATATCTTGAATCGTCCAAATCGCACTTCAGATGGCTAAGATTTGATCAAAACAATTCTAGCCTGAACAACGGCTCAGATTCAATCTCAGATCCGGTTGCACGTAGAATCAGCTATACTGGATCCTATCCCTCGGCTCACAGCTCGACCCGGCTCAACTCGGCTCGGCTCGTGGCTGATGACGTGGCAAGTGGGTCCTATAATGCTGACATGTATGTCGACTGGTCAATTGCATGCTGATGTCATCATTACATTAGGGTGATGTCATCCTTTGCATGCTACTGTTCCATGTCAACTGTCCATGATGGCGTCACTGTTCATGTCTACTGTTCATATGGGTCGGGTCAACTGGTATTCGGGTTGGGTAACTCATCCGGGTGAAGAAGACGCGTGGCACGCGTGGGGCGCGTGGGCAGACACCTTACCAGAGAGTGATGGAGAGTGCGGCCATGTCCGACATTCGATTTTGACGCCGTTTTCACCGGTGGCTTCGTCTCTTCCTCCTCTACAGAGTGGGATGGTCAAAACACCATTTTGACAACTTTTATTTTTGAGCAAAAAATCAAACATTAAACCAAAAGCTCTGATACCACTTGTAGGGACTATGGACACCATCTATCTCCACATTGGTATGATATTGTTCACTTTGGGTCTAAGCCCTCATGGATTTGCTCTTGGGCTATACCCCAAAAGGCCTCATACTAATGGAGATATTTGTCCATCCTTATATACCCTTGATCCTCCCCATTTCTAGCCAATGTGGGACTTTAGTCGTGTACCCAACAAAATATATATATATATATATATATATATATATATATATATATATATTAAGATTTGGGGCTCTAACAAGATATTCATGCAAATCACAAATAGACTCATAATGCAAATAACTTCATCTCTTTTAGGTGATTGTTGAACAACGTGGTTATGGATCGAGTTGGCTATTAATAAGAACTGGAAGTGTATTTCCCACAATTATTACAATATTTCTTCAAGCCAAAATGAACTTGCTGACAAATTAGTAAGCAAGTGGCAGCTGTCATCAAAATAGAGTATTAATAAGAACAGGGGAATTGGTAGCCGTCGCTTTTGATCGTTTCAATGGGGACTGGTCGCATTAGCAGATTCTATCGCTAGAAGATTTTATAATCATCTAACATGGTTAATAAATGTTATTCTCCTTAAAATAATAATCAAATATAATTTCTAAATCTTTATTAAAATACTTAATTTCCAAATATAGAGAGATAATCATATAGTACTTATAGTAAAATACTAAAAATATAATGATTACCAGTCTCTTATAAGGATATATATTATATAGCGTAGACTTTGAAGTCATTTCCAAGCAATTTAAGAAATCTTTACTAAGTCTTGTCTGTTATGGATCTGCATCGATTTTTAGGAGTAAATGTGAATTGTTTAATGTCTTCAATTATAATAAACGTTTCTTAATTAGCTGGCGTGGACTCTGTCTAGACTCTAGAGTCATTTTTAATTCTCATACATAGCATAGAGTTTAATAATTTGTACTCATTTTCAAGCAAGTTGAGAATTCTTTAATTAATAATTCCTGGATCTGCATTGATTTTTTGGAGTCATTTTCAATTAGCTGGCGAGGAATCTGTCTGGATTCGTTATTTATTCTAATAAAATAGCATGCAATTTAGTCCTTTTCAACCAAGTTGTAAATTGGCTCTGAATTTTCTTAACTTTTTGGCGTTGCCCATGGAATAGCTATCTGACAAGCGCACACGGATCAGATTTTTTTTATATAAAAAAATTATTTTAAAATAAAAAAATCAAAAACTTTTTTACGTTTTGAGCAGAAACACAGAATATAGTGTTTGGTTTTTTTAAAAAAGAAACTTAGTTTTTAATAGTGGGGTACACCAAAAGCATCCTTTACAAGCTTTTTTTTATTTCTAGTAGTTCACGTGCAGTTGTGTTGTATCTTTTATCTCAAGACCAGTCTCGTTTGTCAGGTCTGCCTTGTTATCCAATGGAGTCGATGAGAATATTCCAACCATATACAACTTGGCTAGCTTGCTGGCACAGGAGCCAAAGAAGAATGAAACTTGGCATATTTCACTTTTCAGAATAGAATAAATCGTGTAGTAAGTTTCAAAATATTTTTTATTTAAAAATATATTAAAATAATTTTAAAAACGTGATTGAGTTTGCAATAATAATAACGATTAAATAATATTATAAATACTAGAAATGATAAAAATTTAAAAATAATTTAAATAAAATTTATAATTGATTGTTTCACTAGAATAACTTATCTTATAAATCCTTGTGAAAAGAACCTAAACGTTAATAGCATGATTAAGATTGTAATAATGATGATGGTTTAAAGCGTTTTTTATTTAAAAATAAATTAAAATATTTTTTTATTTTTAAAATATTATTTTTAAAATCAGTACATCAAAACAATATAAAAACATAAAAAAATTATTTTAAATAAAAAAATAAAAAATTTTAAAATTGTTAAAAATACAATTTGCATCACATTTTGAAACCCATCCTTACACTACACAAGGTAGAAGAAGCTCACACCAATGAGATAGACGGTGATGGCAACCACCAAGGAAGGTTCCAGAACTGTATATATGCTTGTGATGAATGCGATAATCATTATCCCCATACCTATCATGGTAAACAACGTGGCAACCCCAAATAATATCCCAGTGGTTTCCTTGTCTGTCTCTTCATCCTAGACCATTTTCAAACCTTGAATCAACGAAATCAAAAAAGACAACAAAAATTGAGAGTTTTAAAAAAAAAAAATTAATTTTTTATAACAATTAATATTTTTTTATATATTAAATAGTTAATAGGTTGATTTTAAAAATAATTTAAAAAAATAAAAAAAAGATATTATTTTAATAAATTTCAATATGAAAAAATTTACTGACGTTCTCAAACAAACATCTAATATGACAAATACTGTACAGCAACTTTTTTTTTAGCTAGCAGTGCTATGATATGACAAAGCATCCCCTTCCTCTTTATTTTTCTCATCATTCCCTCTTCTCAAAACCTTGCGCCGGCGGCCAAGCAGTTCACTACCAACATCTTCAAGGGATTCTAGGATCTCTTCCTGCAAAAAGTTTAGGGTAAAATATCGTAGATATCATCATTTTTAGCTATTTAATAAATATCATATATTAACTTCCAGGCTTTTATTTTTGTTTCCACAACTGGTTTGTTTGCAATCAAATCCTTTTTGTTACTGTATATATTAGCAGGTAACAAAACCTAATTTGGTTGAAATTAAACCGGATGCTTTACATTAGCCCAATTATCCCCAAAAAGAAAACTAAGATGCGGACTTAATTTTATATACCATTAACTCTACATCATTTCATTCTAAAATTAATTTCCTAGGAGGGGTAATATTCCAATATATTATTATTTATTGTTACTCTCCTTAATTGCTTGTAAGATTATGTTAAGTTTCTATTAGATTTTTCAACTTTTATTCTCGGATTTTTTTAAATTTTAATTAATTGTATTTTTTTCATTCATAATTTGTACAACTTTTTATTTTTTTATTGAATAATATATGTTTTCTAAGCAGTTACATGCCATTCATATGCATAATCTGTTATTGTAGATGAAAAACTTAACAAAATCAATAAAATGACTTGATTTTAAGTAAAAATGTTATTCAGTTATTTAGATGATTTTATTTTTATGTTTGGTATTGTGTGTATAAATAGTTTTTAAAAGTGTTTTTTTAATATATTAAAATATTTTTTTAAATTTTATTTTATTTTTGACATCAGCTTATCAAAATTATAAAAAAATAAAAAAAATATTAATTTAATTTTTTAAATAAAATACATTTTTAAAACGAAACTGAGAACAGAAGATACTCCTAAGATGATCCCAGCAGGATACAATAGTACAGTGAAACTGAACAAAAGTTATGTGGACCATTTGGTGGATATGATTAAAGATGCGGAGCTAAAAGAATAGGAGATGCAAAGGAACTAACTAGATGGAAATTGGTCATATCTCTTCATTAGGAAAACCAGTCAATTCATAGAGGATTGATTACCTGTATCTCTGCAAAATATCCTTCATAAATGTCGTTGACGCTTAGCTTTCGCTTATTAAGACCATATATCTCCCCTTCACTATATTCATCTAAAACAGGTCTCCATTGCTTCTGCTCGTGCGCTAAAGCAGCAATTAGATGGAAGGGCGTGTTTCCTTTGTCATCCTTCTTCTTTTCAAGTCTTGCAAGTAATGGAATATCCTCCAGACATTGGACGAATACTTTGTCATCCTTCTTCGCTTTAATTCTTGCAAGCTCTGGAATCTTCAGACATTCCTCGAATACATGGATTCTTTTACTTGCTGTGAAACCAGCCACCTAAGTCAACAATGATGGGAGTTAACAATGGTGGTGAAGTCATCCTTCTTTAGTCACAAATTGTAGACATCAAACTTGTGCCACTTGCCTTGCCCCTTGTATTTGCATGGATGTTTGCCTATAAATAGGTAATGCATCCAAGCATTATAAACACACCACAAGAGAGAAACAAGAGAGGAAGAGAAGAGTGAAAGAGGGAAAGTAATCCCATAAAATTGTGAGGTATTTGTGAGAGAGTAAGTGAGGTGTTTTCTCCTACTAATAGAGAGATTTCAGTTGTTCTCCTATTAGTAGAGAGAGGTTGTAATTCCCACATTACTTAGTAAAATCCTTCTATACTTGCCCGTGGACGTAGTCAAATTGGGTGAACCACGTAAATTCTTGTGTGTCTAATTTCTCATTTTATCCTATTCTTTGCCTTTTATCTTGTCGGGTTTGCATGCCAGTATCCTAACAGTGGTATCAGAGCCTTCCTGGTTGGTGTTGTTAACACACGAAAGTTATTCGTGTATACAATTACTATTCACGTCTACGGTACTATTCACCTATACGGCACTATTCATCCATACGGTACAGTTCACTTACGTTACTGTTGGCGTATACAGAAAGTCAGTGCGGTGATTAAATACAGTCTAGGAAGTTCTGTCTAAGGAGATTGGGTTTTAAGCGGGACCGTTTGTGACCCCTCCAATCTTTCCTGGGAACTTACTTAGTAAAGTATTATTCACACGATACTATTTCTATATACGTTACATATTTGTGAAACGGTGATAGCTGAATAGATCTCGGTGAATACAATGACAGCAAAGTACGAGATTGAGAGGTTCAAGGGGAGCAATTTCTCACTGTGGAAAATGAGAATCAAGGCAATCTTGAGGAAAGACAATTGCTTGGCAGCAATTGGGGATCGGCCTGCGGAGATCACTGATAATGCAAAATGGAATGAGATGGATGGCAATGCTATTGCTAACATACATTTAGCACTAGCTGATGAAGTATTATCATGTGTGGCGGAGAAGAAAACAGCTAAGGAGATATGGGAGACTCTAACAAAGCTATACGAGTCCAAGTCTTTGCACAATAAGATTTTCTTAAAGCGGAGACTTTATACCCTTCGAATGGCAGAAACCACATCGGTGACTAATCACATCAACACAATAAGAACTCTATTTTCACAACTCACTACATTGGGTCAACAAATAGAGGAAAATAAACGTGCAAAGCTTCTACTTCAAAGTCTTCCTGATTCATATGATCAGCTTATTATCAACCTAACCAATAATATCCTCTCAGACTATTTAGTCTTTGATGATGTTGCAGCCGCTATCTTGGAAGAAGAAAATAGGCGCAAAAACAAAGGAGACAGAAACAGTTCAAACCAAGCAGAGGCGTTATTGGTGTCAAGAGGAAGAGCAACGGAGCGTGGCTCTAGTGGGAGTCAAAGGCAGGGGAGGTCTAAATCAAGAAGTAAGAAGACTATGAAATGCTACAACTGTGGCAGAAAAGGGCACTTCAAAAGGGATTGTTGGTTTAAAAGGGTATAGAGAATACTGCAGAGTCATCAAAACCTCAAGGATGTGTTGCAATTATCTCAGAAGATGGAGAGGTTTTATATAGTGAAGCAGTGACAATCTCTACAAATAAAGAAGAGCTCACTGAGGTCTGGCTAATGGATTCAGGAGCAAAATGGCATATGACCCCTAAACGAGATTGGTTCGATACATATGAACCTGTCTCTAGAGGCACAATGTTCATGGGTTATAATCATGCTTTAGAGATTGCTGGCATTGGCACCATCAAATTGAAGATGTATGATGGCTTAATTCGTACTATTTCAGGAGTGCGACATGTGAAAGACTTAAAGAAGAATCTTTTGTCCATAGGACAATTTGATAGTCTTGGCTGTAAGATTCGAATAAACAATGGAATCATGAAAATTGTCAAAGGAGCGCTGGTGGTTTTAAAGGCAAGAAAGACAATTGCAAACATGTTTGTATTAATAGGAGAAACACATCATGAGACAGAAGCGTCAATCACATCAGCCAGTCCTGCAGAAGAGAAGACGATGATGTGGCATAACAAACTAGGCCACATGTCAGAGAAAGGTTTAAAGGTTCTCTCTGATCAGAAGTTACTCCCTGGGCTTACAAAGGTTACTTTACCTTTTTGTGAGCAGTGTGTTACAAGTAAACAACACAGGTTGAAGTTTGGCACGTCAACAACTAAGAGCAAATGCATCTTAGACCTGATTCACTTTGATGTTTGGCAAGCACCAGTTATATCCTTGGAAGGAGCAAGATACTTTGTATCATTCATAGATGACTTCTCCAGGAGATGTTGGGTGTATCCGATTAGAAGGAAGGCAGATGTGTTCGTAGTTTTTAAAACCTTTAAAGCGCGGGTAGAACTTGAATCTGAAAAGAAGATCAAGTGTTTGAGGACTGACAATGGAGGAGAATATACTAGTGATGAATTTGATAACTTTTATCAACATGAAGGTATCAAAAGGCAGTTCACAACGGCATACACTCCACAACAAAATGGAGTGGCAGAGCGGATGAACAGAACTCTATTGGAAAGAACAAGAGCAATGTTGAAGGCTGCGGGTCTATGAAAGCCATTCTGGGCAGAAGCAGTCAATACCGCCTGTTATGTGATAAATCGATCTCCATCAACAGCAATTGAGTTGAAGACACCAATGGAGATGTGGAATGGAAAGCCAGCTGATTATTCTCGATTGCATATATTTGGAAGTCCTGTGTACGTGATGTACAATACTCAAGAAGTTAGCAAGCTGGATTCAAAATCCAGAAAATGTGTATTCTTGGGATATGCTGATGGAGTGAAGGGGTATCACTTGTGGGATCCCACTGCCCACAAGGTAGTCATCAGTAGAGATGTCATATTTACGGAAGATAAAATGCAAATGGAAGAAAATAATAGCGTTTTAAAGGAGACTACAGAAGTCCAGATGGAAAATACTCAGAATCGTACTTCTTCTAAAGCTGCACCAGAGCATGAAGAACAAGAACAAATAGAGTCTGAAACTCCTGAAGTTCAACGGTCAACTCGTGAAAAAAGACCACCGGCTTGGCACTCAGAATATGTTACTGAGAGCAACATTGCATACTGTCTTCTAACAGAGGATGGAGAGCCATCAACTTTCCATGAGGTTATCAAAAGCACAGATGTATCTATGTGGCTGACAGCAATGCAAGAGGAGATTGAAGCTATGCACAAGAATAACACTTGGGATCTTGTTCCGCTACCACAAGGAAGAAAGGCCATTGGTAAAAAATGGGTTTACAAGATAAAGCGTGATGGCAATGATCAAGTGGAGCGGTATCGTGCAAGATTGGTGGTGAAAGGATATGCTCAGAAAGAAGGAATAGACTTCAATGAGATATTTTCTCCGGTGGTACGACTTACTACAATTAGAGTAGTCATGGCAATGTGTGCTATATTTGATCTTCACTTAGAGCAGTTAGACGTGAAAACTGCATTTCTTCATGGAAAACTTGAAGAAGAAATTTATATGCTCCAACCAGAGGGTTTTGCTGAAACAGGCAAGGAGAACTTGGTTTGCAGGTTGAACAAATCTCTATACGGTCTCAAACAGGCGCCGAGGTGTTGGTACAAGAGATTTGATTCCTTCATAATTAGCCTTGGGTACAATAGACTTAGTTCAGACCATTATACGTATTACAAGAGGTTTGAAGAAAATGATGTTTTTATCATTCTGCTGTTGTACGTGGATGACATGTTGGTAATAGGCCCCAACAAAGATCGAGTCCAAGAATTGAAGGCACAGTTGGCTAGGGAGTTTGATATGAAGGACTTGGGACCAGCAAACAAGATTCTAGGGATGCAAATTCACCGAGACAAAAGTAAGAGGAAGATTTGTCTTTCTTAGAAGAATTATTTGAAGAAGATCTTGCGACGCTTTAACATGTAAGATTGTAAGCCAATTTCCACCCCACTTCCTATTAACTTCAAATTATCCTCAAGTATGTCTCCTAGCAATGAAGCAGAGAGTATGGAGATGTCTCGAGTACCGTATGCATCAGCAGTGGGAAGTTTAATGTTTGCCATGATATGTACAAGACCAGACATTGCACAAGCAGTGGGAGCAGCTAGTCGATACATGGCAAATCCTGGTAGAGAGCATTGGAATACTATTAAGAGGATCTTGAGATACATCAAGGGTACCTCAGATGCTGCATTATGTTATAGAGGATCAGAATTTACTATCAGAGGTTATGTTGATTCAGATTTTGCTGGTGACCTTGAGAAAAGAAAATCCACTACAGGCTATGTGTTCATAATTGCCGGAGGAGCTGTGAGCTGGGTCTCTAAACTTCAGACTGTTGTAGCATTGTCCACAACAGAAGGTGAGTACATGGCAGCTACACAAGCTTGTAAAGAAGCAATATGGATGAAGAAACTTGTGGAGGAGCTCGGGCACAAACAAGAGAGGATTCTTTTGTATTGTGATAGTCAGAGTGCTTTGCATATTGCAAGGAATCCAACGTTTCATTCAAGAACAAAACATATAGATGTTCAGTATCACTTTGTTCGCGAAGTGGTGGAAGATGGAAGTGTAGATTTTTAAAAGGTTCATACAAAGGAAAACCCAGCAGACGCTTTGACTAAACCAGTCAACACTGATAAGTATATATGGTGCAATCCTCTTATGGCCTAGTAGAAACGTAAGCAGCATGCAGATGGCAAGTATAAGGATAGAAGAATCACAGAAGATCATGTGTGAAGACTTGATTAAATCATCAAAGTCTTCAAGTGGGAGAATGTAAAACCAGCCACCTAAGTCAACAATGGTGGTGAAGCCATCCTTTCTTAGTCACAAATTGTAGGCACCAAACTTGTGCCACTTGCCTTGCCCCTTGTATTTGCATGGATGTTTGCCTATAAATAGGCAATGCATCCAAGCATTGTAAACACACCACAAGAGAGGAAGAGAAGAGTGAGAGAGGGAAAGTAATCCCATAAAATTGTGAGGTATTTGTGAGAGAGTAAGTGAGGTGTTTTCTCCTATTAATAGAGAGATTTCAGTTGTTCTCTTATTAGTAGAGAGATGTTGTAATTCCCACATTACTTAGTAAAATCCTTCTATACTTGCCCGTGGACGTAGCCAAATTGGGTGAACCACACAAATTCTTGTGTGTCTAATTTCTCATTTTATCCTATTCTTTGCCTTTTATCTTGTATTCTTTGCCTTTTATCTGGTGGGGATTGCATGCTAGTATCCTAACACTTGCCACAGCATAGTGAAGGGCATTCCAACCTCTGTTATCAACTAGCTCACAACAAGCTGGACATCCAGAAACAATCTCCTGTACGAGCACTATAGGCCGCGGGCGCAGTGAAGTGGTGACTTTCTTGCTGTCTCTGAAACCAGTTGTTTTCGTCAACTTTTTTCCTTTATCTAACAATTTTCTTGCTGTCTCTGAAACCAACAAAACAAGGAATAAATGTTTTCCTTCCTGACCAACAGAGATATCACATAGTCTATGTGAATTACTATATATCCAATACTAACTCACAAAGAATTTTAGTGGTTTAATTTATTTTATTTTTTTAAAAAAGCTAATTATGAAGCAAACACGGATATATAAAATCAAATATACGTGGCTTCTAAATTATAGTTTACACTATTATATATAAAATATTTAATTCTCTAGACTTGAGAGCAAAATCCTACCATCATCTCCCACCATGATTGCCGCGTGCAGAGCAGTTCTACCTTTAGGGCCGCCATAGTCCACTGAGATGCTATTTCCTAAGATTTCATCGACTACCTTTCCTCGTTCTTCTGTCCACAAGCCAATGGAAGCAGTAATATAAAGTGGAGTTTCTCCATGAACATTGGCGGAATATGAAAACTCAGGGTCCTCTTTTGTCAATATTTCCACCACATGGCTCCGCCTATTTCGAGCTGCCTCGTGCAACGCTGTATCTTGCTCTTCAGTGGTCATCCTCAACATCTTTTTTGCTTCTGTTACTCCGCTCTCTGAATCAGTAGGTAGAGCTTTGGCACGGTCAATGAGGACCTTTATCACATTGGAATGACCATATGCTGCTGCCAAATGAGAAATGAGACACACAAAAATTTACGTGGTTCATCCAATCAGACAATGTTAACAGGCAAGTATAGAAGGATTTTACTAAGTGATGTAGAAATTACAACCTCTCTCAAATAATAGGAGAACAACTAAGAATCTCTCTATTACTAGGAGAAAACACCTCATTTACTTTTTCACAAATACCTCACAACTTTGTGAGATTACTCTCTCTTCACTCTTCTCTTCTTCTCTCTATCTTGATGTGTAAAATAAGCTTGGAGTCATTGTCTATTTATAGGCAAGAGTGAGGGGACAAAGGTCATAAATTATGGTACCAATTATGCCACAAGTTATGCCAACAACTCCCAACAACTCCACCAATAATGCCAACAACTCCACTAATTATGTCAATGTAATTAAGAGACTTTGCACATTGGAATGACCATATGCTGCTGCCAAATGGAGTGGGATTTCACCTTTTTTATTGGCCTGCAATAATAGTGGTGCACATTTCAAGAATTATATCAAAAAAATCAGTGAATTCTGGTTCCCTACTTTGGTTTCCCAAGTAGACATGAAGAATGGTGTTCTCGTCTGGAGTCAATAACTGATTGAGGCAGGTTCGATAATTCTCAACGGGACCGATATTGCCTGTTTCTGCAGCTTTGAACAAGACAGGATCGATATGTTAGGATACTGGCATGCAAACCCGACAAGATAAAAGGCTTAAATAAGAAATGAGACACACAAGAATTTACGTGGTTCACCTAATTAGGCTACGTCCACGGGCAAGTATAGAAGGATTTTACTAGTAATGTGGGAATTACAACCTCTCTCAAATAATAGGAGAACAACTAAGAATCTCTCTATCACTAGGAGAAAACACCTCACTTACTCTCTCACAAATACCTCACAATTTTGTGGGATTACTTTCGCTCTCTCACTCTTCTCTTCCTCTCTTGTTTCTCTCTTGTGGTGTGTTTACAATGCTTGGATGCATTGCCTATTTATAGGCAAACATCCATGCAAATACAAGGGGCAAGACAAGTGGCACAAGTTTGGTGCCTACAATTTGTGACTAAGGAAGGATGACTTCACCACCATTGTTGACTCCCACCATTGTTGACTAGGTGGCTGGTTTGGTGGCTAGTGTCGCACGTCGAAAAATTCCGCACGACATCCGCTGGCGATTTTTTATTATTTGTGTTTTGCTTGGTTCGTTGGAGTCGCCACCTAGTATTATGGTCACTAAGAACCTAAGGTCTGCGGGAGTCTGAGTAAGGGACTGGTTGTGCAAGGGGAAGACGCATCACCCCCAGTGCACCCTACCTAAGGCAAGCTGCATTATTGTTTGATTGATTTTCTAGGTCGGGTTTCTATTCGCTGGTCTTTGCTAAGGTTCAAGGCAGATCTCCCATCGTGAGGAAGTCTCTACCTTATTCGGTTAAATCCTAACCATTCTAAAGTCTTAATTTTAAAATTGCTTTTATTTACACCTTGTATCTTTAATACCCGAGGATGTACATTATCGCGTAATTTTACACCCCACAAATATTAAAGTCTACATCCGGATCCTAGAAAAAAAGGTTGAAAAAAGGTTTTTGATATTTTGGCCAAATCCTAATGGACAATCATAATCTGGTTACGATATCCATTTTAAAAAAACATGAAAAAGATGCAATTTTTGTTTTTACAAAAAAATATGCTTGGAAAAATTTTAGGATTTGGCCGTATGCAATGAAATATTTTTTTTTCTTTTGAAAATGTTTTTTTTTTGCATTTTTTTTGAAATATTTCGGAGAAAACTGGGTATTTTAATACCGGATTTGTATTTTACAGTGTAAATATACAATCCGATATTGTGCAAAATTGGTAGAAAAATATTTGAGAAAATCACAAAATTTTTTAAAATGATTTTTGAAATTTTTTGGAATTTTTTTGGAATTTTTTTAATTTTAAATAATATTATAATATAATATAATAATATATAATATTAAATGCCAGCCCAGCTAGCTGGGCCAGGCCCAAGAACTTTTGGTTGGGCCGATCCCGGCCCAACATATCCCTCTCTTTCTTTTGGGCCAGGCCGGACCCCAAATGGTCCGGCCCAAGCCCGCATGGTTGCTGGCCCAGCCCAGCAACCATGCTAATTAACCATGCTGCATGCAGAAATGAATTCTGCATGCAGCAGCCACGATGATGAAGAACAGGCGAAGCGGGGAGGAGGAAGTTACCTGGCGTGGGAGGAACAGCAGCTGTCTAGGTGGATGACGAGAGGCTGGGGCGGCGTTGATGGAGAGCTTGGTGCTGCTGCTGCCGGTTGCTGGTTCTGGTCGCCGCTGCAAGAAGGAGAAAACGGGTCCTAGAGAGGAGAAGGAAAAGCTCACGGCTGGAGCTGTTGGTGTGGCTGAGGAGGGATGCTACTGCTGATGGAAAAGACCAGCTGGGAGAAGAATGAAGGGGTGGTCTGCTCACGGTGGAGATGACAGAAGAGAAGAGGTGATGATGGTGGTAGTGGCTGAAGCCACGGTGGAGAGAGAAAGAAGAGAAAGGGCTGGTTGCAGGAACTGGGCAGGAAATGCTGGTTTTCGGCCAACTTTGCGTTCAATTTTCTCCACCCCCTGAGCATGAAATTGGCTCCTATTTATAGGGAACGAAAGAGGGTAATCTGGTATTTAACGTGGAAAAATTCTCAGCCCTTGATTCGACTCGAGGAATCCAAGCCGTTGGTTCAAAGTGTGCACCTCGAACTGCCAAATTTGGCAATCCAAGGCTGCAGACCGCCCGAGGGTGCCACTTTGGGCCAATAAACGGAGCTGTCCCCAAGTTGTTCCACCCGACCAGACCACTCTACGAGATAAAGATGTTTCAGGGGAGCATGTTAGTGCACGCCTTGTCTGATTTGGGGGCCAAACGAGTGAGAAAACGCGCCTGGAAAGCAGCCACTCGGACAGCTTTGTGAGGAAGACGATGAACAGTAACCGGGCGACGCGTCGCCTGGTCCCTTCCCTCAACACAAAAACGGCGCCGTTTGGGATAAAAATTAGGGCTTTTCGCTGATTTTCAATTTAGCCCTCTAGCGTTCAATGTCTTTCAATTTGACCCCCGGATTTTGTCAATTAGACCCCCATAGTTTGGCGCCTTTTGCAAGTTGGTCCTTGTCTTTGGATTTTGTCAATTTAACCCCTAATTGACCCCAAAACTTCAATTTTCTTGCAATTTGATCCCTGATTTCAATCAATCAACTTGGTAAAAATTAAATTTGGTCTCTTAAAATTCCAATCTTCTCAATTAAGCTCAAATTAAGCTCCCAAACTTAATTTTTCACCAATTAAGCCTCAAATAAAATTAATTTGACCCATTTAGAGTATAATTAAGTCCTTGCACTTAATTAAATCCTTCAATTGGACCCAAATTAATTCTTAAACATAATTAAAATTCAATTTGGCCCATGATTAAATCAAATTGGCCTATTAAAAATTTAATTATGTCCTTGGACTTAATTTTCATGCGAATTCGTCCAATAATCATTTAATATGACCTTGAATTTGCATTGTATTCTTCCAAAAATTGCAGCTTGATTTCCCGACCTACCTTCTCCACGTTGTCAGCCTTTATTTTATTTTTTGATTTTTATTTTGAAAAAAGAAATTGATTTTTGGGGAATAACCCAGAATTGGGTTATGACAGCTAGCTTCACATTCTCCCACTTGAAGACTTTGATGAATTAATCAAGTCTTCATACATGATCATTTGTGATCCTTCTATCCTTTTACTTGCCATCTGTATGCTGCTTACGTTTCTACTAGGCCATAAGAGGATTTGCACCATCTATACTTATCAGTGTTGACTGGTTTAGTCAAAGCATCTGCTGAGTTTTCCTTTGTATGAACCTTTTAAAAATCCACACTTCCATCTTCCACCACTTCACGAACAAAGTGATACTGAACATCTATATGTTTTGTTCTTGAATGAAACGCTGCATTCCTTGCAATATGCAAGGCACTCTGACTATCACAATACAAAAGAATCTTCTCTTGTTTGTGCCCAAGCTCCTCCATAAGTTTCTTCAGCCATATTGCTTCTTTACAAGCCTGTGTAGCTGCCATATACTCAGCTTCTGTTGTGGATAACGCTACAACAGTCTGAAGTTTAGAGACCCAGCTCACAACTCCTCCTGCAATTATGAACACATAGCCTGTAATGGATTTTCTTTTCTCAAGGTCACCAGCAAAATCTGAGTCAACATAACCTCTGATAGCGAATTCTGATCCTCCATAACATAATGCGGCATTTGAGGTACCCTTGATGTATCTCAAGATCCTCTTGATAGTATTCCAATGCTCTCTACCAGGATTTGCCATGTATCGACTAGCTGCTCCCACTGCTTGTGCAATGTCTGGTCTTGTACATATCATGGCAAACATTAAACTTTCCACTGCTGATGCATACGGTACTCGAGACATCTCCATCCTCTCTGCTTCATTGCTAGGAGACATACTTGAGGATAATTTGAAGTTAATAGGAAATGGGGTGGAAATTGGCTTACAATCTTGCATGTTGAAGCGTCGCAAGATCTTCTTTAAATAATTCTTCTGAGAAAGCCAAATCTTCCTCTTACTTCTGTCTCGGTGAATTTGCATCCCTAGAATCTTGTTTGCTGGTCCCAAGTCCTTCATATCAAACTCCCTAGCTAACTGTGCCTTCAATTCTTGGACTCGATCTTTGTTGGAGCCTATTACCAACATGTCATCCACGTACAACAACAGAATGATGAAAACATCATTTTCTTCAAACCTCTTGTAATACGTACAATGGTCTGAACTGAGTCTGTTGTACCCAAGGCTAATTATGAAGGAATCAAATCTCTTGTACCAACACCTCGGCGCCTGTTTGAGATCGTATAGAGATTTGTTCAACTTGCAAACCAAGTTCTCCTTGTCTGTTTCAGCAAAACCCTCTGGTTGGAGCATATAAATTTCTTCTTCAAGTTCTCCATGAAGAACTGTAGTTTTCACATCTAACTGCTCTAAGTGAAGATCAAATATAGCACACATCGCCAAGACTACTCTGATTGTAGTAAGTCATACCACCGGAGAAAATATCTCATTAAAGTCTATTCCTTCTTTCTGAGCATATCCTTTCACCACCAATCTTGCACGATACCGCTCCACTTGATCATTGCCATCACGCTTTATCTTGTAAACCCATTTGTTGTCAATGGCCTTTCTTCCTTGTGGTAGTGGAACAAGATCCCAAGTGTTATTCTTGTGCAGAGCTTCAATCTCCTCTTGTATTGCTGTCATCCACATAGATACATCTGTGCTTTTGATAGCCTCATGGAAAGTTGATGGCTCTCCATCCTCTGTTAGAAGACAGTATGCAATATTGCTCTCAGTAACATATTCTGAGTGCCAAGTCGGTGGTCTTCTTTCACGAGTTGACCGTCGAACTTCAGGAGTTTCAGACTCTATTTGTTCTTGTTCTTCATGCTCTGGTGCAGCTTCAGAAGAAGTACGATTCTGAGTATTTTCCATCTGGACTTCTGTAGTCTCCTTTAAAATGCTATTATTTTCTTCCATTTGCATTTTATCTTCTGCAAATATGACATCTCTGCTGATGACTACCTTGTGGGCAGTGGGATCCCACAAGCGATACACCTTCACTCCATTAGCATATCCCAAGAATACACATTTTCTGGATTTTGAATCCAGTTTGCTAACTTCTTGTGTATTGTACATCACGTACACAGGACTTCCAAATATATGCAATCGAGAATAATCAGCTGGCTTTCCAGTCCATATTTCCATCGGTGTCTTCAACTCAATTGCAGTAGACGGAGATCGATTTATTACATAACAGGTGGTATTGACTGCTTCTGCCCAGAATGACTTTTCTAGACCTGCAGCCTTCAACATTGCTCTTGTTCTTTCCAATAGAGTTCTATTCATCCGCTCTGCCACTCCATTTTGTTGTGGAGTTATGTCGTTGTGAACTGCCTTTTGATACCTTCATGTTAACAGAAGTTATCAAATTCATCACTGGTATATTCTCCTCCATTGTCAGTCCTCAAACACTTGATCTTCTTTTCAGATTCAAGTTCTACCCGCGCTTTGAAGGTTTTAAAAACTGCGAACACATTTGTCTTCCTTCTAATCAGATACACCCAACATCTCCTGGAGAAGTCATCTATGAATGATACAAAGTATCTTGCTCCTCCCAAGGATACAACCGGTGCTTACCAAACATCAAAGTGAATCAGGTCTAAGATGCATTTGCTCTTAGTTGTTAACGTGCCAAACTTCAACCTGTGTTGTTTACTTGTAACACAGTGCTCACAAAAAGATAAAGTAACCTTTGTAAGCCCAGGGAGTAACTTCTGATCAGAGAGAACCTTTAAACCTTTCTCTGACATGTGGCCTAGTTTTTGATGCCACATCATCGTCTTCTCTTCTGCAGGACTGGCTGATGCGATTGATGCTTCTGCCCCCTGATGTGTTTCTCCCATTAATACAAACATGTTTGCAACTGTCTTTCTTGCCTTTAAAACCACCAGCGCTCCTTTGACAATTTTCATGATTCCATTGTGTGTTCGAATCTTACAGCCAAGACTATCAAATTGTCCTACGGACAAAAGATTCTTCTTTAAGTCTTTCACATGTCGCACTCCTGAAATAGTACGAATTAAGCCATCATACATCTTCAATTTGATGGTGCCAATGCCAGAAATCTCTAAAGCATGATTATCACCCATGAACACTGTGCCTCCAGAGATAGGTTCATATGTATGGAACCAATCTCGTCTAGGGGTCATATGCCATGTTGCTCCTGAATCCATTAGCCAGACCTTAGTGAGCTCTTCTCTATCTGTAGAGATTGTTGCTGCTTCACTATATAGAACCTCTCCATCTTCTGAGGTGCTTGCAACACATCCTTGAGGTTTTGATGACTCTGCAGTATTCTCTATACCCTTTTTAAACCAACAGTCCTTTTTGAAGTGCCCTTTTCTGCCACAGTTGTAGCATTTCACCATCTTCTTACTTCTTGATTTGGACCTCCCCTGCCTTTGACTCCCACTGGAGCCACGTTCCGTTGATCTTCCTCTTGATACCAACAATGCCTCAGCTTGGTTTGAACTGTTTCTGTCTCCTTTGTTTTTGCACCTATTTTCTTCTTCCAAGATAGCAGCTGCAACATCATCGAAGACTAAATAGTCTGAGAGGATATTATTGGTCAAGTTGATAATGAGCTGATCATACGAATCAGGAAGACTTTGAAGTAGAAGCTCTGCACGTTCATTTTCCTCTATTTGTTGACCCAACGTAGTGAGTTGTGAAAATAGAGTTCTTATTGTGTTGATGTGGTCAGTCACCGACGTGGTTTCTGCCATTCGAAGGGTATAAAGTCTCCGCTTTAAGAAAATCTTATTGTGCAAAGACTTGGACTCGTATAGCTTTGTTAGAGTCTCCCATATCTCCTTAGCTGTTTTCTTCTCCGCCACACTTGATAATACTTCATCAGCTAATGCTAAATGTATGTTAGCAATAGCATTGCCATCCATCTCATTCCATTTTGCATTATCAGTGATCTCCGCGGGCCGATCCCCAATTGCTGCCAAGCAATTGTCTTTCCTCAAGATTGCCTTGATTCTCATTTTCCACAGTGAGAAATTGCTCCCTTTGAACCTCTCAATCTCATACTTTGCTGCCATTGTATTCATCGAGATCTATTCAGCTATCACCATTTCACAGATCTGTAACGTATATAGAAATAGTATCGTGTGAATAATACTTCACTAAGTAAGTTCCTAGGAAAGATTGGAGGGGTCACAAACGGTCCCGCTTAAAACCCAATCTCCTTAGACAGAACTTCCTAGACTGTATTTAATCACTGCACTGACTTTCTATATACGCCAATAGTAACATAAATGAACAGTACCGTATGGATGAATAGTGCCGTATAGGTGAATAGTGCCGTAGACGTGAATGGTGACCGTATACACGAATAACTTTTGTGTGTTAGCAACACCAACCAAGAAGGCTCTGATACCACTGTTAGGATACTGGCATGCAAACCCGACAAGATAAAAGGCTTAAATAAGAAATGAGACACACAAGAATTTACGTGGTTTATCTAATTAGGCTACGTCTACGGGCAAGTATAGAAGGATTTTAGTAGTAATGTGGGAATTACAACCTCTCTCAAATAATAGGAGAACAACTAAGAATCTCTCTATCACTAGGAGAAAACACCTCACTTACTCTCTCACAAATACCTCACAATTTTATGGGATTACTTTCCCTCTCTCACTCTTCTCTTCCTCTCTTGTTTCTCTCTTGTGGTGTGTTTACAATGCTTGGATGCATTGCCTATTTATAGGCAAACATCCATGCAAATACAAGGGGCAAGACAAGTGGCACAAGTTTGGTGCCTACAATTTGTGACTAAGGAAGGATGGCTTCACCACCATTGTTGACTCCCACCATTGTTGACTAGGTGGCTGGTTTGGTGGCTAGCTTCACACGATATAGGTCATCCTATTTTGTAGCTTGGAGAAACTCACTAAATGAAAGGTAAACAAATGAAGGGGAGGAGAAACCACTGTGGCTCAAAGGGAAGAGGTTCCACTCAACTGATCATAAGCTGCTGATTTCTTTGGTTTTCAAAGCTAGATAACAGCGTTAACATAATTACATTTATTTTCCTTTTTTATTTTTTGTTGCAATATCTTTTCTTTTCCCTGCTGGAAAGTTCTGCTTTAGAAAAAGGTTAATATGCTTTTGTTCTTAAAAAATTAGAATTTTATTTGTTCTTCTTCAATGATTATAACCGAATATTTTTGGTGATTTGGTGTAGTTACTGATTTGAAGTCGGGGTAAAAATGGATTGTTGGTAAAGAAATCAATTCTATATACATATGAATAACCTCGTTTGACTTTAACATAATCACTGGAGTCACCCAATTACCCCATTGGTTCCCTCTAATATACTGTGATGTTCAATATTGGATGGTGATGAACAAAGATTCTCCTCGTTTCTTTCTAATATTACCCCATTAAATATTGCATTAACACACACACACACACACATATATTTATCAACTTCTTGCTCTAACTCAATACCTTATTCACCTCGAATCATTCTCTTTCCGTTAATCATTTACACTTCAATTCATTCCATCTCTCATTACTTTTATTTTAACATGTTACCTTTCATTTTAATCATTCTCCATCACTCTTTCTCTATCTATTATCACTTAAGTTTTTCACAAATTATGATTCTATTTTTAATAACTTTTATAAGAGAATTATTAATAATAAAATCATAATTACTTTTAAGAAATTTATGATGATGATTATTGCTATTATTAACTATTAATAATTATCTATTTAGGGATATTAATTATCTATTACTAATTAGAAAACCAACGCGGAGAATCAGAATCGGAATTCTTCATGTTTACTTAGAAAACCAACACGGAGAATCAGAATGCACTGATTTTGATGACCAGATTATTGATATGCTTAATTTCAAATGGGTTAATTATGATTGAGGTGTACGTACTTCGATTCACCTTGACCAAAAGTTAATAAATTGGCCCTCCCTTTTCTTTTTCGTTTCTTTTCCTATTCTCCCCTCTTTTATTTTTATTTTTTTTCATTCATTTGTTTACTCTCTCTCTTGCCCTTTATTTCGAATCAACATCCTTCATCAAACAAATTAGAAAACCAAATCTCGAATCACATGGGAGTTGATTATGATTAAGGTGCTTCTTCGATTCCGCTTGACCAAAAGTTAACAAATTGGACCTGCTTCATCTTTTTTTGCATCTTATTTAAGTTGTTACATGAGATTTCAAGATATGATTTATATTATTCTCTAATATATTTCCACAAGTAAAAACCCTTTAAACTTAAAACTTGTATATGTCCACACTATTTTATACTTAATTTTTATTAAATAAATAAAAATAATTATTAGAGAATAATATAAATCATATCCTCCCCATGTAATCTTTCTTAGCATCCCTCATCTCCTTAATAGGGGCGTATTATTTATAATATTCTCGATTACTATAAAAAAAAATATTTTAAAACTTCATCTAACAGCTTAAACTTTTGGGTTGAGATGGTTCATTGACATGGTATCAGAGTCTTGATGACCTAGTGGTTACGAGTTCGAATCTCATCATCCTTATTTATTTGATAAAATTAAGCACAAGGTAATGTAGACTTATATAAGTTTAAAGCTCAAAGGGCTTTCACTTGATGGGGTGTATTAGAGAATAATATAAATCATATTCTAAAACCTCACCTAACAGCTTAAGCTTTTGAATTGAGATGATTCTTTGACAATGATGAGATTTGAACCCGTAACCGCTTAGTTATTAAAACTGTGATACCATTATTTTCAAACATAGAGAATATATCTGCATTAGAGGTTTTCATAGCCATGCCACAAACTCTGCTGCTTTACAGATTCCTTGTTTAGCAAGAACATCTGCACAGTGATTAATCTCCCTTGGTGTACGTACTGGACCCAAGCAAGATGAAAATCTGCCTGCTAGGATGAAAAGATCATTAAAGCACCACGACCTGGTAAGGGGTTTAGGATCATCCATTGAACCACATGTGCAGAGTCTGCTTCAATGACAAAATACCTCCAAACAAAGTCCTGCCTATATAATGATAATTCCCTAGCTTTCATTGCTGCAATCAATTCAGCCTCATTTGATTCTTTATTTCCCACAGGAATAGAGAAAACCCCTAGCACCACACACTACATTGATTCCGAAGAACACCCCCAATTCCCGCGGATCCAGGTTGACCAGTAGAGGATCCATCCACATTCTATTTAAGCATATGTTCCTCGGGGGACCAACAAACAACTGAACTAATTTTCGATAGAAGTAGATCAAGAGCCCAATATAGAAAGTCAGAATATAAAGCTTTAATTCATACACAAAGTCTAGTTAAAACAAGGAGGAATATGGTGTCATAATCTATAAGTTTATTATTGAAGATCAATTCATTTCTAGTGAGCCATAGTGATCCAAGCATAAACCATACCTTCCTTTGGAATTTTCCTTCAACAAGGACTTCCCATTACCGAAAAATGCATGGTAAAAGTCTTGGGAATTGCTCTGCAAACCTAGAATTACCAAGCCATAGATCATTCCAGAAGCTGGTATCACATTCATTGTCCACTACAACACAAAATTCATTAACAATATTCTGAATGTCCTCCTCCTTGGCACAAGCATCGACATTAATGTCACACCAAGAACTACCCCTTGAATTAACCATCTTAAGAGGTATATTAAAAGATGATTTCTAATTATAAATACTAGAGACAAAATTTTTCCATGGATTAGTATCCAAGTTGCCATATCTCCATAACCATTTAAAGATCAGAACTTTATTTTTGGCTAAAATGGAGCCAATTCCGAGATCATCCTGTCATTTAGGAAGAACCACCAACGACTATTTGACATTGCATAATTTTTCCCCTCCTCTTTACCCGACCACAAAAAGGATTTTATTTGCCTTTCAATTTTTGCTTCAATCTTGTTAGGAACAGGGAACACAGATAAGAAATAGATAGGTAGACTATTGAGGACTGATTTAATTAGGCAGAATATTCCTCCAATGGATGAATATCTTGCTTTTCAAAAAGATAGTCTTGAACTAATTATACTAATTATTGGCTTTCACATTGAAGAACACTACCAAAAAATTGATAAATATAAACGGAAATACTGATGGAATAATTCCGTCGGTAAATTACAATGAATTTTATCAACGAAATTATTCTCTTGGTATATACCAAGGGAATTACGATAAGAAAAAAAATTAAAATAAAGCCAACAAATGCGATGACATGTCATTTATATCAAAGAAATTACTGCCAAAATCATCAACGAAATAGTTAGAAATATTAATATTTAATTATTCATTGGTAAAACCATTGGTAAAATGCCGCAATAAATAAAATCTCTCATTTCACAACAGACAAGTATGTTCTTCTTCTTCTTTTTCTTCTCCTTCTTCTTCTTCTTTCCCTTGTGTTAAAAACATCAACATCCCTTTCTTTCTTTCTCTTCTCTTCTCTCCTCAACTCCTCTTCTCCTCCACTCTCAGGTATGTCTTCTTCTCTTTTTTTCTTTTCTCTTCTCGGATTTTTTTTAATTAACATATTTTATGATTTTTTCTCTCTTCTCAGCTTCACTCGCAACTACATTAAGGTAATATTTTTCTTTTTTCTTCTTTTTTGTGTTTTTTTCATCATATTTTTTTTATTTTATTTTTTAATTTTTCTGTTCTTAGTAATTATATGAATGTTGTTAGGATTTTTTTTCATATGAGATCAATGTTGTTGTTTTATTTTTTTGTGTTATTTATATGTTGCAAATTTTTTGAGTTGATTTTCTTCTTTTTTCCAATCAACTCAATTCTGAGTATTGATTTATATTAATTTAATTATTTTCTAGTTTTATTAAATATATTTTTTAAAAAATATTTTTAAATAATCACCGACGGAATTGCATATGGAATTATTTTTTTTGTTATATGACAATTTTCTCAATGAAAATACCAACGTAATGAGGTAGAAAATTTTTTTTTTGGCTCGTGTTTTCCGTTTGTAAATCCATTGATTTTTTATTTTTTATTTTTTATTTTACTAACAGATGATAGAATTACCGACGAACGTTATTCCAACAGATGTATTTTGTCGGTGAATTAGTTGGCAAAATTTTCAACGATGAAATGGTAACCTCGCACCAATAAAAATATTATATGGATAAAACTGTTAAATGTTGCAGTGGAATGAGAGGAAGTTGCCACAATGGGCAATCCCAGCTACTTAAAAGGAAGACCTTCAAGCTTACATATTAAGCTCGTGGCAGTAGCTGATGATACTGAGTCATCAATCCCAATTCCAATGACGGAAATCTTGTGGGAGTTGGCTTTTAATCCAGAGACCAGTTTGAAACATCTCAAAATATTTTTCAGATTAAGTAGAGAGACAACAATATTGTCTGAACTGAAGATAATTGTATCATCTGTAAATTGAAGATGACAAATCTCTAAATTGTTCTGACCAGCTACAATACCCTCAACCAACCCCAAATCACATGCAGCCTCTAGACAACATTCTATCGAGACCTTCTGCAGCTATAATAAAAAGAAAAGGAGATAGAGAATCTCCTTACCTGTAATGTTTTGAAATTTATAAGATAGGATATTACAACAAAGCCCTTGGAGGCTTAAAAGTTGGAATATATGAATAAGGGGTATTATGGTAATTGAACAAAAATTGATAAATATAAATAGGAAGTAAAAAAAAAAAAAAAAGTGTGATCTGAATTATTAGAGAGCAGAACCGTGAGAGAGAAGAGGGAGGAAGAAGAAGAAGAGAAAAGAAGGGAAAATAAGGGAAAAATGAAGAGATTTGGAGGAAATAAGTGAAAAAGGTAAGATTTAGGTTGTTTAATGTGTATAATATGTTAATTAAGCTTTAATTTCAGTTTTTATGAATGTTAGGGTTTTGAGAATTTGTGTTTGATTTAAATTGATGAATTAATTTGAAGGTTATAAGGTTAATTGTTGTGGTTAATTGATGATTTAGTTGATTATGGAAGATTATGATGATTTTGAGTTATAGAATTGTGTAAATGGTGAAATTTGAGTTAGAAATCAGGGGAGAACAGTGGGGTTTCTGTTAAAATCTGGACTGGAGGTTGAAGATGATGAAAATTCAATTTGGTCCCTCAATTTCCGAAAATTACAGTTTAGTCCCCGAACTTTGGAAAAATTACAAATTAGTCCCTGGAGCATATTCCGAGATTCTGAACAGAATAACATATGAATTATGGACAGAATTACTGTATAGATAAGATAATTTAACACTTTCAATTTAGTCCTCCAATTTGACAAAAAGTACGATTTGACCCTAAAAATTTAGTAAAATTCCAGAATGATCCCTGAAGCATAATGATACATCCTGGACAGAATTGAGGATTAATTAAGGTCATAATTTCAGTATATTCATGGATTTATGACAAATTTCAGTTTGGTCCTCCATTTGACAAAAGTTACAATTTGGCCCTAAAAATATGGAAAAATTCCAGATTAGTCCCTAGCTGTAATATTAGCTTTTGCAGATTAGTTTGATAAATAATTAAGGGTTATTTAGTGAATTATTATCAATTTTATTAGTTGTTTTTATTATGGATTAGATTTCGGGAAAACCGTTAGATTTTGGGTTTTTGAGAAAATTGACTAGTTAGTTTAAAAACATTTAGGGTTACGGAATACACCCTTAGTTAAGTGTATTATAGATTAAATGTTCTTTCGAGTCGTTTTTGAATATGTCTCCTTTGTATTCAGATAATCCTGATATTCTACCGGCAGGACGTCAGTAGAATTTCCTTCGGTTTCAGCTTGTGAGTGTTGTTTGCTTTTGAGTCAGGTGAGTGGATAATTTTCCATATGCATGAGAAATACTATAAATATTTGATTTGTTAATATGAATTGGATCATGCTTCTTGATAATATATATTAATTATTATTCTTGTTATGATAAAGCATGATCAATTATTGAATCTGAATTCTTGATATGAACCAGTATATATTTTGAATTGAATTCTGAATTGATAGCTCCTCATTTGATTGATGTCATGAGTTGAGCTTTGAGATATGAATATGTTTGTTTGATTATGATTATGAACCTATGGTATGTCAGTCAGAATACCCATGCTAACAGGGTAGTGTTAGTCTTTGTGCACATCGTATCTGAACCCTAGTTGGTCGGGGGAGTCACCAACCTGTGTGGACTGATCATCCCACAGTACGGAGCCTCATGCTCATTGCATTTTGATTTTCTGACGAGTTCTACCATATGATATTCTTGTTATGGCCTATTTGATAAACCTTAGTATAAGAACGAAAGCCATAATTGTATATATATTTCTCATTGCTATATTACCTCGTGTGTGTATATTGAACATTATCTACTCACTGAGTTGTTGAACTCACCCTCTCATTATTTATCCTTTTCAGGCTTATAGCTTGATAGCGGGTTACTTTTGTTGAACCTTCCGAACCTGCTTTTTGGTTGTAATTTGTACCTTCCTTTTTATGTCAAGTTAGTGCTCCAAAACTATGAAATTATATTAACTCTTGTATTAAGACAATCGAATTATGTTATGAAGTTAATTTATTGTTAATGTTGCGTTAAACTCTGATTGAGTTGTTTAAGGATTGTATGTAAGTTTGGGTTCGCATAGGTTTGGAACCTTGGAGGGGAACCTTGCCTATGTGCCGGTCATGGATCCGGGATTCGGGTCGTGACAAACTTGGTATCAGAGCTTTAGGTTAAAGAAACAATAACATAAGTAATTTCATAATAAGTGGAGCATTAGGATCCGTATCGTCTTGTTTGTTGTTTTTGAAATTTTAAATTCTCATCAAGTATGTCTTCTTCCTTGTGATAGATATGCTTTCCTAGAATTCTGAGATAATTATCATGCTATTGTTCTAGCATGACTTAAGTGATATCTCTTTTATTTTAGGAAATGCCGAGGAATAGACGAACAGCTGATACTCTTAGGGTAGATGATGATCAGGATGATGTCCCTATTATGCAGTTGATAACTGCAAGGCAGAGAAGGAGGCGTGGTGCACCCGTGCCTCAACATGTTGATGAGGTACCTCCACCAGTGGAGGAAGAGCCTCAGGAAATAGAAGAGGAAGATATGGTAGATGAAACAGGTGTGGGGGTAGCTGACCCTGAGCCTGTTACAGAGGTTCAGCGACTTAGCCAGGTTGTGCAGACTTGGATAGAGTTTACTATGGAGAGAGACAGAATGAGGGATAGAGATGTACCCTCGACATCCCATACTGTTCAGGGAGTTAATGTGCCATTGGATGACTTTATGAAGTTGGCACCTCCTATTTTTACTGGGATAGACAGTTCAGAGGATCCTCAGAAGTTCCTAGATGACATTTGGCGACGATGTAAAGCTTTGGGATGTACAGACCACCGAGCTGTGAGTTTGGCATCGTTCAGGTTGGAAGGAGATGTGGCAATCTCTTGGTTTGAGTCTAGGGAAAGAGCAAGACCAGTAGAGGCTCAGTGGACATGGAAGGAGTTTAGCTCCGTGTTCTTAGACAAGTTTCTCCCTCAGAGCATCAGGGATGCTCGACTTTATGAGTTTGAGAGGCTATCTCAAGGGAGCATGACAGTGGAGGAGTATGATCTGAAGTTCACTCAACTGTCTAGGTATGCAGAATATCTTCTACCCACTGAGGAATGGAGGGTGAAGAGATTCATTAGAGGACTCAAATCCTCTCTGTATATGGTATTGGCGCCACAAGTGTTTCCATCCTACTCCTCAGCTGTTGATAGCGCCAGATTGCTAGAGGCGCGTGAAATAGAGGACATGACTGTTGGCCAGTCTAAGAGGCCTAGAGAAGAGGGTCAGTCTTTTAGGCAACATGGATTAAGTGCAGGTTCGTTTAGGGGACGAAGTGGCCGTCAGGGCTCATGGGTTCAGAGGAGGTTTAGACAAAGACCGTCGGGTAGTGGCTCAGGCAGTCAGAGTGGCAGTAGTGGTACCCAGAGTTTAGTTCAGACCGCACCTCGTAGTTCATTTGTTTCATCTGGGGATAGTTCTTTGTGCCAGCACTGTGGAGGAGGTCATACTAGTGCAGAGTGCTACAGAAGGATTGGGGCTTGTTTTAGTTGTGGCCAGATAGGTCATAAGATTAGAGAGTGCCCGAGGAGACAGTTGTCCACTTCGGGGTTATCTGCTTCAGTCCAGCAGCCTATTCAGGCACCATCGACGAGCCAGTCTGTGGCTCATGGGGGTAGAGGTTTTGGTGGCCGTGGTCAAAGAGGTCGGGGTGCAGGTGATAGAGGTCAGATACAGCAGGGTCAGGGGCATGCCAGAGTTTTTGCCTTGACTCAGCAGGATGCTCAGGCATCCAACACAATTGTTTCAGGTATTCTTCCTGTTTGCTCTTTTGAAGCAAAAGTTTTGTTTGATACGGGTGCAACTCATTCGTTTGTGTCCCCATATTTTGCCATGAGGTTAGATAAACAACCAACCTTGTTAAAATCCCCCATTTCAGTCTCCACTCCCTTAGATGAGTTAATATTAGTAAAGTATGTGTATCTGGATTGTGAAATAGAGATTGGAGATAGGATCTTTATGGGAGACTTAAATGTCTTAGATATGGTTGATTTTGATGTGATTTTGGGAATGGATTGGTTGGCTAAGCATAGGGCTTCGGTAAATTGTTGGGGTAAGAAAATAATGTTTGATCTAGATGAAGAAGTTGGGTTGGTATTTCAAGGAGATAAGATTGGGTCTCCATCAATTATATTGTCGGCTATCTCGAGGAAAATGGCCCGAAAAGGGGTACAGTGCTACCTAGCATATATAGTGGATGTAGAGAAAGAAGTTTCCCAGTTAGAGGAAGTCCCTACAGTAAGAGAGTTTATCGATGTATTTCCCGATGACTTACCTGGATTGCCTCCGTATAGAGAGATTGAGTTTTGTATTGATTTGGTTTCGGGCACTGAACCAATATCAATGGCACCATATAGAATGGCGCCAGCAGAATTGAGGGAGTTAAAGGAGCAGCTGCAAGACTTATTGGATAAAAAGTTCATCCGACCAAGTGTGTCCCCTTGGGGAGCCCCGGTGTTGTTTGTGAAGAAGAAAGATGGGTCATTGAGGTTGTGTATAGATTATAGGCAACTGAATCGGGTGACAGTTCGAAATAGATACCCACTCCCTCGTATAGATGATTTGTTTGATCAGTTGCAGGGAGCTCAATTCTTTTCTACGATCGATCTTCGATCTGGGTATCATCAGTTGAGGATTAGGGAGGAGGACATTCCAAAGACAGCTTTTAGAACTCGGTATGGTCATTATGAGTTTTTAGTGATGTCTTTTGGGTTGACGAATGCACCAGCAGCTTTTATGGACTTGATGAATAGAGTGTTTGGACAGTTTATTGATCGATTTGTGATAGTTTTTATTGATGATATTTTGGTGTATTCGAGGTCTAGAGAGGAGCATGAACATCATTTGAGAATGGTGCTTCAAACTCTACGAGATCATCAGTTGTATGGCAAGTTCTCAAAGAGCGAGTTTTGGTTGGAAAGTGTAGCATTTCTTGGGCATGTAGTGTCAAGGAATGGGATTGAGGTTGATCCTCAAAAGATTAAAGCAGTTAAGCAGTGGCTTAGGCCTACTTCAGCGACAGAGATTAGAAGTTTCTTAGGTTTGGCCGGCTACTATCGGAGGTTTGTGGAGAACTTTTCTTGAATTTCTGCACCATTGACTAAGTTAACGCAGAAAAATGTTAAGTTTCAGTGGTCTGAAGCTTGTGAGAAAAGTTTCTTAGAGTTGAAGGAGAGATTGACTACAGCGCCTATTCTAGCAGTACCATCAGGTTCTGGTGGTTACACAGTGTATTGTGATGCTTCGAGAGTGGGGTTAGGATGTGTTCTAATGCAGCATGGCAAGGTTATTGCCTATGCTTCACGGCAGCTGAAGAAGCATGAACAGAACTATCCTACACATGATTTAGAGATGGCGGCTGTAATTTTTGCTTTGAAGATTTGGAGGCACTACTTATATGGTGAACCTTGTGAGATCTATACAGATCACAAGAGTTTGAAATACATCTTTCAGCAGAGAGATCTAAACCTGAGGCAGAGGAGATGGATGGAACTGCTGAAGGATTATGATTGTACCATACAGTACCACCCGGGTAAGGTAAATGTAGTTGCCGATGCTTTGAGTAGAAAATCATCAGGGAGCTTAGCTCATATTCAGGAGGTACGAAGACCTCTGATTAAGGAACTGCATGAGTTAGTGGATGAAGGAGTCAGATTTGATCTTAGTGAAGCTGGAGCAATGATTGCTCATTTTCAGGTTAAGTCAGATTTGTTTGATAAGATAAAAGCAGCTCAAAAGAAAGATGATTCACTACTCAGGATTAGAAATGAGGTTGAGCAGGGTAAGGCTGCAAGTTTTGTGATTGGTGATGATGATGTGCTGAGATATAGGGATAGGCTTTGTGTACCTGATGTTGATGATCTGAGGAGAGAATTGATGATAGAGGCACATCAGACAGTTTACACAATGCATCCAGGTTCCACCAAGATGTATAAAGACCTTAAGGTGTGTTATTGGTGGAATAGGATGAAGGCTGATGTAGCAGATTTTGTTTCTAGGTGTTTGACCTGTCAGAGGGTAAAGGGTGAACACTAGAAACCTCCTGGATTGTTACAACCATTGTTGATTCCAGAATGGAAGTGGGAAAGGATCACAATGGACTTTGTGACAGGATTGCCTAGGAGTCAGGAGGGTTATGATTCGATATGGGTGATTGTTGACAGGTTGACCAAATCAGCCCATTTTCTGCCAGTTAAGATTTCTTATGGATATGCAAAGTTGGCGGAATTGTTTATTAGTGAGATTGTACGGTTGCATGGAGTGCCAATCTCGATAGTGTCTGATAGAGGTCCACAGTTTACATCGCGGTTTTGGGTGAAATTTCAAGAAGCTATGGGTACTAAGGTGCAGTTGAGTACAGCTTTTCACCCTCAGACAGATGGTCAGTCTGAGAGGACTATTCAGACCTTGGAGGATATGTTAAGGGCTTGTGTTATGGATTTTGGAGTTGGTTGGAGTAAGTTCCTACCATTAGTGGAATTTGCTTACAACAACAGTTATCAGGCTAGCATAGAGATGGCACCTTATGAGGCTTTATATGGTCGGAAGTGTAGATCACCGGTCTGTTGGTTTGAGGTTGGTGAGAAGAGGCTAATGGGACCAGAGTTGATTCAGATTACCTCAGAGAAGATTGAGGTAATTAGAAAGAAGCTTCAAACAGCTCAGAGTAGACAGAAAAGTTATGCGGATAGAAGAAGGCGTGACTTAGAGTTTTCAGTGGGTGATTGTGTGTTCTTAAAAGTATCACCTACAAAAGGAGTATTCAGGTTTGGGAAGAAAGGCAAGTTGAGTCCTCGATTCATTGGACCGTATGAGATTCTGGAGAGAGTTGGGGCAGTTGCTTATCGATTAGCATTACCACCAAACTTGTCTGCTATTCATCCGGTATTTCATGTTTCCATGTTAAGGAAATATATGTCAGATCCATCACATGTATTAGAGGTTCATTCTATTGACTTGAGGGATGATATGGTTTATGAGGTGCAACCGGAAGCTATAGTCGACCGACAAGTGAGGAAGCTTAGGTCGAAGGATATAGCTTCAGTGAAAGTGAAATGGAAAGGCCATTCACATGAGGAAGCGACATGGGAGCTCGAGGATAAGATGCGTGAGGAGTATCCTCATCTTTTTGATAATCTCGGTAAGTATTCAATCTTTTCTATTAAGTTTCGAGGACGAAACTTTTATAAGGTGGGGAGATTGTAATGTTTTGAAATTTATAAGATAGGATATTACAACAAAGCCCTTGGAGGCTTAAAAGTTGGAATATATGAATAAGGGGTATTATGGTAATTGAACAAAAATTGATAAATATAAATAGGAAGTAAAAAAAAAAAAAAAAGTGTGATCTGAATTATTAGAGAGCAGAACCGTGAGAGAGAAGAGGGAGGAAGAAGAAGAAGAGAAAAGAAGGGAAAATAAGGGAAAAAGGAAGAGATTTGGAGGAAATAAGTGAAAAAGGTAAGATTTAGGTTGTTTAATGTGTATAATATGTTAATTAAGCTTTAATTTCAGTTTTTATGAATGTTAGGGTTTTGAGAATTTGTGTTTGATTTAAATTGATGAATTAATTTGAAGGTTATAAGGTTAATTGTTGTGGTTAATTGATGATTTAGTTGATTATGGAAGATTATGATGATTTTGAGTTATAGAATTGTGTAAATGGTGAAATTTGAGTTAGAAATCAGGGGAGAACAGTGGGGTTTCTGTTAAAATCTGGACTGGAGGTTGAAGATGATGAAAATTCAATTTGGTCCCTCAATTTCCGAAAATTACAGTTTAGTCCCCGAACTTTGGAAAAATTACAAATTAGTCCCTGGAGCATATTCCGAGATTCTGAACAGAATAACATATGAATTATGGACAGAATTACTGTATAGATAAGATAATTTAACACTTTCAATTTAGTCCTCCAATTTGACAAAAAGTACGATTTGACCCTAAAAATTTAGTAAAATTCCAGAATGATCCCTGAAGCATAATGATACATCCTGGACAGAATTGAGGATTAATTAAGGTCATAATTTCAGTATATTCATGGATTTATGACAAATTTCAGTTTGGTCCTCCATTTGACAAAAGTTACAATTTGGCCCTAAAAATATGGAAAAATTCCAGATTAGTCCCTAGCTGTAATATTAGCTTTTGCAGATTAGTTTGATAAATAATTAAGGGTTATTTAGTGAATTATTATCAATTTTATTAGTTGTTTTTATTATGGATTAGATTTCGGGAAAACCGTTAGATTTTGGGTTTTTGAGAAAATTGACTAGTTAGTTTAAAAACATTTAGGGTTACGGAATACACCCTTAGTTAAGTGTATTATAGATTAAATGTTCTTTCGAGTCGTTTTTGAATATGTCTCCTTTGTATTCAGATAATCCTGATATTCTACCGGCAGGACGTCAGTAGAATTTCCTTCGGTTTCAGCTTGTGAGTGTTGTTTGCTTTTGAGTCAGGTGAGTGGATAATTTTCCATATGCATGAGAAATACTATAAATATTTGATTTGTTAATATGAATTGGATCATGCTTCTTGATAATATATATTAATTATTATTCTTGTTATGATAAAGCATGATCAATTATTGAATCTGAATTCTTGATATGAACCAGTATATATTTTGAATTGAATTCTGAATTGATAGCTCCTCATTTGATTGATGTCATGAGTTGAGCTTTGAGATATGAATATGTTTGTTTGATTATGATTATGAACCTATGGTATGTCAGTCAGAATACCCATGCTAACAGGGTAGTGTTAGTCTTTGTGCACATCGTATCTGAACCCTAGTTGGTCGGGGGAGTCACCAACCTGTGTGGACTGATCATCCCACAGTACGGAGCCTCATGCTCATTGCATTTTGATTTTCTGACGAGTTCTACCATATGATATTCTTGTTATGGCCTATTTGATAAACCTTAGTATAAGAACGAAAGCCATAATTGTATATATATTTCTCATTGCTATATTACCTCGTGTGTGTATATTGAACATTATCTACTCACTGAGTTGTTGAACTCACCCTCTCATTATTTATCCTTTTCAGGCTTATAGCTTGATAGCGGGTTACTTTTGTTGAACCTTCCGAACCTGCTTTTTGGTTGTAATTTGTACCTTCCTTTTTATGTCAAGTTAGTGCTCCAAAACTATGAAATTATATTAACTCTT
Organism: Populus tomentosa; assembly: GCA_018804465.1. Lineage (NCBI taxonomy): Eukaryota > Viridiplantae > Streptophyta > Magnoliopsida > Malpighiales > Salicaceae > Populus > Populus tomentosa. The sequence goes on along the minus strand of CM032005.1, from coordinate 15,626,589 downwards.
GTATTAAGACAATCGAATTATGTTATGAAGTTAATTTGTTGTTAATGTTGCGTTAAACTCTGATTGAGTTGTTTAAGGATTGTATGTAAGTTTGGGTTCGCATAGGTTTGGAACCTTGGAGGGGAACCTTGCCTATGTGCCGGTCATGGATCCGGGATTCGGGTCGTGACATTACCTCAGCCCCTTTTTTATTCTGAATTCTTCTGTCGGAGAACCATTCACAAGAATAGATACCTTTGCTGTAGAGATGCATTGATTAATCCATCCTCTCCATTTAGAGCAAAATCCCATACACTCCATAACTTCATCAAGATATTCCCAATACACGTAGTCAAATGCTTTGTGAAAATCGAGTTTAAGGAGATATACCTTTTGCTTCTTCTTTCTCAAATAATTGATGGTTTCATTTGCCATTAACACATTGTCCAGTATATATCTTCCTTTGATGAAGGCATTTTGACAATCACCAATAACCTCAGATATGATGCCTTCTGATTCTATTAGACAGCACCTTAGAAATAACTTTATACAAAGTGCCAAATAAGACTGATTGGTCTAAAATCCTTCAAGCAATTGAAAACTGGCACTTCAGGAATCGGAGTGATGAATGAGTTGTTGATACCTTTAGGTAAGATACCAGTCGAATAAAAAACTTCATGCTGAAAATGTCCATGCTAATAGATCCCCATGCTTTCTTTAAGAAGAAAAATTAATTCCATCAGATCAAGGGGCTTTGTTGCCATCTTACTCCCAAATTGCAGCTTTGACTTCATCTAATGAGAAAGGGGCTTCCGAGACTGCAGCAGAAGGCAGAAGAAGGCAACAGTTTCTTAAAAAGAAGTTTTGAGCAAGATGGTCTGTAACATTTCTCCGGGGCGTAGAGTCCTTTGTAGAACTTTACAATTTCATTCTTCACCTCAGAAGGCTTAGTTACAGTTTTTCCATCAACATAAAAAGAAAGGATGGCATTCTTTTTCTTTCTAGCTGTTGCAGACAAATGAATGAACTTAGTATTCCTATATATCTCCCAATTTACAACTCTGAATTCTGGACTTCTGATGCCTTTATGATTCCTGCATTCCATATAAAGATCTTAAGTCCGTCACAATCTTCTTACTTCCTACCAGTTCTGAAGATGATAGCTCCCTGACTTCTTTTTGACATTCTAACGATTCAACTTCCTGTTCTAGGGCTTTAATTTTGTCATATGAGTTCTTGACATTTTTGAAACACGCTCTTGTATATCAAGAGCAGTCTGGTTTGTCAGGTCTGACTTGTTATCCAATGGAGTCGATCAGATTTTTCCAACCAATACATGCACTTCATGGAACAAGCTAGCTAGCTGGCACAGTTGCCAATGAAGAATGAAACTTGGCATATCCCACTTTCATACTAGTTTTCTTACAATCTTTTGAGATTGTTGTAATAGTGTTTTTTAAAATAATTTTTTATTTAATAATATATTAAAATAATTTTTTATTTATATTTTTAAAAAAATATTTTTAATATTAATATATTAAAACAATTTAAAATTATAAAAAAATTAATTTAAAATTTAAAAAATCAAAAAAATCCAATAATACTTTTTAAACATAAAAACAAACACTTTGTGAGTAAAATAATAAACAAACCATCAAAGCAAATTGTACCTGGAAAATAAATTTAGTTGTCCCAGCTAGTGGTTGTGTCACTAAATTTAAGTCACATAAGAAAAAGGAAATAAATAAATAAATAAAAAATAATGTTAGAAATTTTGACTACTTGACTTGTGATATGCATCAATTACAAAATAAAATATAAAAAATTAAAAACTGATTTTGAACAAAACGCATGATTTTTGAACATATGACATCATAATTTTTTTCAAAAACGGTAAGCATTTTAAAAAAATACATCGGAGTTTTATTTGATAGAAAATTTACATTGATTGTTTCACCGGGATGTCTTATCTTTTACATCCTTGGAAATGAACCTGAACACTAAATACACAAGGAAGAAGAAGCTCAGACCAATGAGACAAGTGCTGATAGCAAGCCTCAAGGAAGATTCTAGAACCGCGTATGTGCCCGTGATGAATGCAATAATCATTGTCCCCATGCCAATCATGGTAAACAACGTGGCAACCCCAAATAATATCCTAGTGGTATCCTCACCTATCTCTTTATTCTTCTCCATTTCCAAACCCTGAATAAGCGAAATCAAAAAGTGGATAAAGACAGCTAAAATAGAGAGCACCATTGACATTGCATCTGAGATGACAAATGCTATAAAAGCAGCTTTTTTAGCAAGAATTGCAGTGCCTTCATTTGGACCTTGGTCGCTCTTGTAACCGCCTGGTAGGGTGAAAGCTGCTGCAAATGTTACTGTTGCTATCAACGCTGCAACTACTACATGAGACTCTCTTGCTTTACTCAAAGCTTCTTGTTCCTCTTTGTTTTCCTTATCATTGTTTTTCTCTTCCTCTCCTTTCAAAACAAAGGGACCGTTACCAATCGGTCCACTGCCAACATCTTTGAGGGATTCTAGGATCTCTTTCTGCAAAAATATATATTTTGGGTAAAATATGTTAACATGTCAAAAGAGATTTTAAAAATAATTTTATATTATTTTATATTTTTTAGTGAATTTTTTTAAAACTTTATTCATATTATCTTGTATTTACTTTTTATTAATTAAAATAAAAAAGATGAGTTTTGAATTTAATAGCTGCTTGGTCAGCAAAATTTTAATATTATTAAAAAAAAAAAAACAACCTCAATCCAAATATTTAATCAAATAATCCATTATTTTTAGCTATTTGTTTCTCTCCTCAATGTATTTCTTCCCTTTGTTTTCATCTACCTCTCTTTTCAAAACAAAGGGATCCCAGCCAATCGGTTCACTGCCAACATCTTCAAGGGAGTTTATGAGCTCTTTCTATAAAAATATATATTTTGAGTAAAATATGTTAAGATATTAAAGAAATTTTTAAAATAATTTTATATTATTTTCTAAAATATTTTTTTAAGTAAATTATTTTTTATATTCATTTATATTATCTTGTATTTAATATTTTTAATTAAAATAAAAATGATGAGATTTGAATTTATGACCGCTTGATGAATAATACTCCAATACTATTTTTTAAAAACAACTTTAATCTAAAAATTTAAACAAATAATTCATCATTTTTAGCTATTTAACATATATCATATATCAACTTTGGAGTCTTTGTTTTTGTTTCCACAACTAGTTTGTTTGCAATCAAATCCTTTTTCTTACTACGTATATTATATCTAATTAGCAGGTAACAAAAACTAATTTGTTTGAAATTAAACCTCATGCTTTACATTAGCCCAACTATCCCGAGAAGGTAACCCAATATATTATTGTTTGTTGTTACTCTCCTTAATTGCTTGTAAGATTATGTTAAGTTTCTATTTGATTTTTCAACTTTAATTTTCTCTCTAATTGTTTGTTCAAAAAGAATTGGGGTCTAAAGTATTGATTTTGGTGTTTTTCTTGTTGGGTAAATATAAGCTGCTTAATTATTTCATTTGATTAATTATTATCCATTTTTTTATGTATTTATATTTTCAAAATTCTCGGATTCGTTAAATTTTAATTAATTGTATTTTTCGTTTGTTTATTTGTACTTACTTTTTGTTTTTTTATTGAATAATATAGTTTATTTTAAGCAGTTACATATGATTCATATGCATAATCTGTTATTATGGATGAAAAACTTAACAAAATTAATAAAATGACTTGATTTCAAATAAGAAAGGAGATATTCAAAACCCAGATTGAGAAATTGATTCATATATGACCATCCATGTCATATTTGACACACACACATATATGGTTTTAATGGATGCATTAATTGTCACAACAGTCAATTCATAGAGGATTGATTACCTGTATCTCTGCAAAATTTCCTTCATAAATGTCCATGGTGCTTAGCTTTTGCTTATTAAGACCATATATTCCTTCTCTATGCAAAAGAACAGGTTTCCAGTTTTGGTCCTTGAGTGCTAAAGCAGCAATTAGATGGAAGGGCGTGTTTCCTTTGTCATCCTTCTTCGTTCCAAGTCTTGCAAGCTCTGGAATCTCCAGACAACGGACGAATACTTCTATATCTTTACTTGCCACAGCATAGTGAAGGGCATTCCAACCTCTGTTATCAGCTAGCTCACAACAAGCTGGCCATCGAGAAACAATCTCTTTCAGGGTGTCTACATGTCCTTGAATGGCAGCAATGTGAAGAGCTGTTCTCTTCTTCTCTGTTTCAGCAATGTAGGCCGCGGACGCATCATATTCTAGTAATACTTTCACTGTACGAGCAGACCAGTCATAATAGGCACCGTAGTGAAGTGGTGACCAGCCGTTCTCATCGGTTGTTTTCGTCAACTTATTTTCTTTTTCTAACAATTTTCTTACTGTCTCTGAAACTAACAAAACAAGGAATAAAAGTTATCCTTCATGAACAACAGAGATTTCCAATAGTCTATGTGTATTACTATATATCCAATACTTAAACTCACAAAGAATTTTAGTGGTATAATTTATTTTATTTTAAAAAAAAAACTAATTATGAAGCAATCACGGATATATAAAATCAAATATACGTGGCTTTTATATATAAATTATTTAATTATCCAGACTTAAGCGCAAAATCCTACCATGATCTCCCGTCTTGCTTGCCGCATGTAGAGCAGTTCTACCATTAGGGCCGCCATAGTCCACTGACATGCAATTAGTTAGGATTTCATCGATCACCTTTTCTTGACCCCAACTGGAAGCAGCAATATAAAGTGGAGTTTCTCCATGAACATTGGCGGAATATGAAAATTCAGGGTCCTCTTTAGTCAATATTTCCACCACATTGCTCCGCCCATGTCGAGCTGCCTCGTGCAACGCTGTATCTTGCTCTTCATTGGTCATCCTCAACATCTTTTTTGCTTCTGTTACTCCGCTCTCCGGATCTACAGGTAGAGCTTTTGCACGGTCAATGAGGACTTTTACCGCATTGGAATGGCCATATCTGGCTGCCAAATGGAGGGGGGTTTCTCCTCTCATATTGGCTTGGAATAACAGTGGTGGACACCTTTCAAGAATTTTATCAACAAAATCAGTGAATCCAGGTTCACTGCTTTGGTTTCTTAAGTAGATATGAAGAATTGTGTTCTCGTCTGGAGTCAATAACTGATCAAGGCGGGTTTGATAATTCTCAAAGGGACCGATATTGCCTTTGTGTGCTGCCTTGTACAAGACAGGATCCATATAGGTGATGCTATTCATTTTCTCAGAAGAATCCATTTTGTAGCCTAGAGAAACTCACTAAATGAAATGTAAACAGATGAAAGGCTAGATAACAAAGGGAAGAGGTTGCACTCAGCTGATCACAAGACCTTTTTTATTTCTTCAGTTTTTAAAGAAAGAAAAAGGCTAGATAACAGCGTTGACATGATTACATTTATTTTCCTTCTTGACTTTTTGATAATATCTCGATGAATCATGTTTAGGATTTTTTTTTTAATCATTTCCACTCTATTATTAGAAAGGCTAATATTCCACGAATTGTGCACTACATTATTTTTTATCTAAAAGAGATGCATTAAAAAAAGTTTGCAGGAGTGGAATCATGCTTCGGAACCTTTTACTTTTCTGGGAAATTTGCAATGTTGGTCATGTGTTGTGTTTAATTTAGAATCTTTTGAGAAACAGAGAGAAGAGGAAGACAAGGAGTAGAATTCTGGACAATATGATATCCTTTATTGAATTCAACCGGCTATATAAATAGCCATTACAACTAACAGAAATAAAACAACTAAGGATAATTTGCTGCAGAATGAAACTGCCGCTGGAGAATAGGAACCGCCTTTCAACTGAAACAATTCCTCTGTATTATTGAATGAAAGTAACTGAAATGCAATTAATATGCCCACGTCTGCAAAGTATATAACTGAATGCAATTAATATGCCCACGTCTGCAAAGTAAATAACTGAATGCAATTAATCCGTGCCCACGTTCCTGCCCCCGTCTGCACCCACATTTAGCGCACCTCTGCCATGCATGTGTTGCATGCATTGAGTGAAGCACGTAACAATCCTGCCCACTCAAACCATCCTTGTCCTCAAGGATGAAAATGGGGGTAGGACTTAAAAAACCGCCACTCATTTTCCCAAGTGGCATCATCCTCTGATGCACCCACCCATTTCAATAATACCTCTACCTTGGGACGATATTTCCCCTTCTGAATTTCACGCCTAGCCAATATGGAAGCAGGTTGAGGAAGAACGGAAGAATTGTCTGCGAGAGGAGGAAGTTGGGATGATAGAGGCATGATTGATCCCAAATGTTTCCGTAACAAACTAACATGGAAAACATTATGAATTTGGCCGTCTTTGGGGAGGTCCAGCTGGTATGCCACGAGACTGACTTCGCTCAGTATCTGGAATGGTCCATAAAACCGAGGGGAGAGCTTTAAGGAACTTCTGAAGGCAACTGTAGTCTAACGATAAGGTTGTAACTTCAAGTATACATAATCACTGACCTCAAATGAGACCTCTCGCCTCCACTGATTAGCATGGCTCATCATTCGCTCTTGAGCAAGACGAAGATTTCTACTAAGATCACGTAAGAGGGAGTCTCGGTCTTGGAGGTATTCCTTAATAGCTTGAACCTTGGCAGTCCTTGGAACATAGGTGAGTGGGTGTGGCGGAGGAATTCCATAGACAACCTCAAAGGGAGTGATTTTGGTTGACGAATGGGTCGACGTATTGTAGCTAAAATTTGCCCAAGGTATCCAGTCCATCCATTTCTTTGGTTGTAGGCCGACAAAGCAACGGAGGTATTGCTTTAGGACGCGATTAACAACCTCTATCTGTCCATTGGTCTGGGGATGATAGCTGGAACTCATATATAACTGCATCCCTAGTAGCTGAAAAAGGGTTTGCCAGAAGGAGCTAATGAAGACCTTATCTCTGTCGCTCACAATGGAGGTGGGAATACCATGTAAACGGATCACATTGGCCACAAATGTCTTAGCAACCGAAGCAGCTGTAAAGGGATGCTTTAGGGGAATAAAGTGAGCATACTTGGAGAGACGATTTACCACTACCATAATGACAGAATGACCATTTGAAATGGGAAGGCCTTTAATGAAATCCATTGAAATATCTTTCCAGATTCGTGTGGGAATAGGCAGGGGCTGAAGCAACCTTGCAGGTTTCATGCAATCTGATTTGCATTGATGGCAGACTACACATATTTGCAGGTATTCCTTCACTGTTTGTCATAACTTTGGCCAAAAGAAGCTGTGGCTGATCCGAGAAAGGGTCTTATGGAACCCAAAATGTCCCCCCACAGGAGATGATTGACTGTCAGCTAGAATCAATGGAACTAAAAAGGAGTTGGGACTTCGAAAACTCTATCATTATGGAACCAAACCCCATCACATGGAGTCATCGGTTGGGAGGTACTCTTGCTGGTATATGAAGCATAAAAGGGATCCTGTCTTACCTCCATTTATAGTTGGGGCCACCAATCTGCGTGGAGGACTGAAATGGAGAGGAAGTGCACCTCTCTTATATGTGACAAGGAGTCTGCAACCTGATTCTCAAGGCCTTTCTTATACTCAATAGTGTAATCGTATCCCAGAAGCTTGGGAAGCCATGGTGTCTAGGCAGGAGTGGTAATGCACTGCTCCAGCAAGTACTTAAGGCTTTTATGGTCTGTACGCACGATAAATGGTTTCCTAAGTAGGTAATGACGCGACTTCTAGATTGCTTTGACAATGGCTAGCATCTCCTTTTTATATGTAGAAAGAGTGAGGGACATTCCTTTAAGGGTTGCACTAAAATAAGCCACGGGGTGGCTGTTTTGAGTAAGGACGACACCTATTCCCAACCCACTGGCATCACATTCCACTATAAAGGATTAAGAAAAATCTAGAAGGCATAAGGTGGGTGGAGTCGTGAGGCCCTACTTGAGTTGATTGAATGATGCCTCTGTTTCGTTAGTCCAATGGAAATTTTCTTTAGTCAAGAGTTTGGTCATAGGAGCTGACATGCTGCCAAAGTGATGAATGAATTCCCTGTAATATCCGGCTAAGCCTAGAAATCCTCGAACTTCCCTAGCTGTAATGGGTGTGGGTTGAGCCACCACTGCTTGTATTTTATCGATGTCCACAGATACGCCATCTTCGTTGATAGAATGCCCCAAATACTTAACCTATTGAACTCCAAAATGACAATTGGACTCTTTGGCAAACAACTGGTGAACAGCTAAAATCTTAGGGACAAGTTGCAAGTGAGTTAGGTGATCTTCCCATGACTTGGAATAAACTAGGATGTCATCGAAGAATACCAAAATAAATTGCCGAAGGTAGGCTCGAAAAAGATCATTCATGGGGCTTTGGAAAGTTGTCGGGCATTAGTTAGCTCGAAAGGCATGACAATGAACTCATAGTGTCCCTCGTGAGTTCGAAATGCTATCTTCAGAATATCTTCCTCCTTCACATGAATTTGGTGATAGCCCGACCGTAAATCTAATTTGGAAAAGAACTTAGCTCCATGGAGCTCGTTTAGTAACTCATCAATCACTGGTATGGGATACTTATCTTTTATGGTGATCTTGTTGAGAGCTCGGTAGTCAATGCAAAATCGCCAAGTGCCATCGTTTTTTTTCACCAACAAAACGGGTGAGGAAAAGGGGTTATTGCTTAGTCATATGAGTCCCAATCCTAAAAGTTCTTTAACCATACGTTCAATCTCTATCTTCTGATAGTATGGATCCTAAAAGGGGCTATTGCTTGGTCATATGAGTCCCGATCCTAAAAGTTCCTTAACCTGTGCTAGGTTGGAGTGGAATCTTATGGTCATGTTGGCTTTGAGGAGGAAGACTAGGGTTAGGACTGAAGACCTCTGCAAACTCATCCAAGAGGCATTGGATCGTTGAAGGGTATGTTTTTGTTGAAAACATGTTTTGAAGTGGTTGAATTTGAAAGAAGAATCCCACCCTCTGTAGACCCGAACACTCTTTATTGGGCAGAACCTCAATGCTAGATGCTTCAGCCTCCCATCCAAAACCCTGCAAAATATGCCTAACCCCACCGATTCTGAAGATCATGGTGAGTTGTTTGTAGTCTGTCTCTACTGGTCCCAGGGTCTCTAACCATTGCACCCTTAGAACTACCTGACAGGCTGCCACAGGTAGAACATAATAATTAGCTGTGATGGTAATTCCTTGGATGGATAACCTGATTCCTTGGCAACGTCCTGTGCATTTTATACGTTCTTGATTAGCAACCACCACCTGAAGTTTCCTGTCTTTAATGATCGGTAGGCCAAACCGAGTTGCAATGGCTTGGTCAATGAAATTATAGGTGTTGCCCCCATCAATCAACACTATCAAGCTTTTGTTCTGTAGCTTTCCCAAAACCCGAATTGTTTGGGGATGCTCAGCACTAGCAATAGCGAGGAAGGAAATCTCGGGTGTCACCTCTATAAGCTCTGCCTCCAGCTGGTCTTCCTTAGAGTTCTCATCACAGGGAGAGTCCTCTATCATGAACAATTGTGGTCGTTCACAACGATGGCCTATAGAGTATTTCTCATCATAGTAATAGCAAATTCCTTTTCCTCGTCATTCCTTGGCTTTCTAATTTGTAATTCTTCAGAACAGAGTAGTTGAAGGTGAGGATCCAATATTTGCTCGTTGATTAGAGGACGAGCCTAGAATCCCAGAAGAAGGATTTGAGTGCCCTCTCTGAATTGTCGTTACTAGTAGTAAACAATTATTCAAAAAAGGCTTGCGCTGCAGTTGGTTGCACTCTTCCACCAGTCGTGCCACTCCAATTATGTCTATCAAGGTTTTGGGTTGTTTAATCTTGACATCCAATCGAATTTCATCCTATAATCTTGCAATAAAACACCCAATTAGGAATGTTTCGGGGAGGCCATCCACCCTATGGGAGAGCCTTTCAAAGGCTTCCTGGTAAACAACAATAGTTGATGTTTGTTTCAATCGGGTCAAAGCTTCAGAGGGATCTTCATATTCAGTTGGACTGAATCTCAGTGAAATGGCTTGTATAAGTTCCTCCCAAGTGAGTGGCCCACAGAACTTTGTTAGCCAACAAAACCATTGTAATGCAATGCCTTTTAGGTGGAATGCAATTAACTGTACGCGTTGTGCAGCTCTAATGTTCTAAAACTCAAAGTATTTTTCAGCTATATAAAGTCAACCAATTGGGTCTTCTCCGTTGAACTTTGGAAAATACAGCTTGAGTTGTGGTGGATGTGAGTGATCAAAACTAGCAACAGAAAGAGGGCCGGTTGCTCGATGGGAAGAAGATTCCTGTGCAAATGGGTTGATGTCAGGAGGAACGACTTGTGTACGTTGGGTGGTATGAATGGCCTGTAATTCAGTGAGAATAGTTTGTAAGGCTACATTGAGTTGATCAAAGCTGACCTCGTGCCTAACCAAAGTCTCATTGACTTCGTTGCGGAATTCAACATTAGTTTTCCCACGGGTGTCCATGGACCAAACTGCTGTAATACCAAATGTTGTGTTTAATTTAGAATCTTTTGTGAAACAGAGAGAAGAGGAAGACAAGGAGTAGAATACTGGACAATATCATATCCTTTATTGAGTTTAACCAGCTATATAAATAGCCATTACAACTAACAGAAATAAAACAACTAAGGATAATTTGCTGTAGAATGAAACTGTCGCTGGAGAATAGGAACTGCCTTTCAACTGAAACAATTCATTTATATTATTGAATGAAAGTAACTGAAATGCAATTAATATGCCCACGTATGCAAAGTATATAACTAAATGCAATTAATATGCCCACGTTTGCATAGTAAATAAGTGAATGCAATTAATCTGTGCCCACATTTCTGCCCGGTGCACCTCTGACATGCATGTGTTGCATGCATTAAGTGAAGCACGTAACATAATGGTACATAGAACCAAGGTTTTATGACTAAATATGTATTTAATCTGAAATAAGAAATTCAAAAATCAAAAATCAGTAAAATTAAACTTTGACTCATCTAAAATCGGTGAAATTGGATCTAGTTTACAAAGTATATAGAAAGTATAAATATTTCTAAATTAACTCTTCTTTTCTTGGTTTGGTAAGAATAGCTGGTAGACCAATAATTAGTATCCAAAGAAAAGAAAAAAAACCACTCAAACAGTTACCCTGCTACTTTTAGTTTTCTGTTTTTTTCTGACTTTAGAGCTTTTCTTTAGCTTTTGCTAAATGTCAGACTAAGATATGGGATTTGTTTGAAGATATGGGAAAATTCTTTAGTTTTCTTCTGGAATCTGAGTTTCATATTACACGTAGCTTTAATGATAGAGAATTTGATGTGATGGAACAACTAAGTAATGTTCTTGGACTCCAATCATTCTCGGCCATTGATCATCAAATTAAAACCCCCTTTTCCAGACACTCCTGAACCATTACTGTATTCGGTCGGCCTCTCCCTCTCTCTCTTAGAGATTACCAACCTTTTACATGTTCCTGCCATTCATCATAAGAACAACTTACTTTTGATGCAGTTGGTCGCATCCCAGCATATTTCTTGGAACTATGAATCGATAAATCCCAGCATACAAACTCAAACAAAGAGTCCCTCCTTTTGCCCATCATTCATGAGTGCAAGAGCAAAAAAAAAATCATTAGTATATGAATAAATCATAAATTACTTTTCACATTTTAATTAGTATTGTTTTATGATACAATAACTTCATTAATAGGTATAATTAGAAACTAAAAATATAATGATCATGGCTACCAATCTCTTATTAGGATAGCATAGACTTCGGAGGAATCATTTTCAAGCAATTTAAGAAATCTTTAACAAGTCCCGTATATGAAGGATCTGCATTCATTTATAGGAGTCAACGCGAATTGTTTAATGTCTTAAATTATAATAAACGTTTCTTAATTAGCTGGCGTGGACTCTCTGCCTAGAGTCATTTTTAATTCTCATACTTAGCTGGCGTGGACTCTGTGTCTATAGTTGATGTGGAGTCATTTTTATTGACTTAAATTATAATAAAACGCATTTTCAAGCAAGTTAAGAATTCTTTAATTAATAATTCCTATTTATAAAGGGATCTGCATTGATTTTTTGGAGTCATTTTTAATCTCTTAAATTGTAGTGAAGGTTTCTTAATTAGCTGGCGAGGAATCTGTCTGGATTCGTTATTTATTCTAATAAAATAGCATGCAATTTAGTCTTTCTCAACCAAGTTGCAAATTGGCTCTGAATTTTCCAAACTTTTTGGCGTTGTCCATTCTTTACATTATAAAGTACTTATAGAATATAAACTAGCTATTTGACTCTTTTATCACGGGTTAGTTACTTGATTGCACATGCTGAATTTATTTATTAAAATTAATTATTTATTCAATCAAACGACAATAAAAATAGACATGCATATTAAATTGATTGAATAAAATAAAAAAAAAATTATGCAATATTGATCGCAAGACAAAATATTATTTTATGAAAATAAGTAGTTTTTATGTTAAAAAATAAAGTTCATCTATATAAAAGATTTAAAAATAAATAAATGAATTAGAATAATTTTTCCAAAAACTAAATACACACAACACCATTATAAAAAAATCTCTATCCAAAAAAAAATAAAAAAAATCATAAAGGAGGGATATTAATTGAATCATAAATTTAAAAATTATTTAAGGAAAAAAGACATTCAAAGAAGATATCAATTTAAAAAAGCAAGATTAGAAAAAAAAAAACAAAAAAACCTCAAATGTTGTGGCTTAACTCGTCAAACATGTATTTCGAGACATGGAATCAACCTGGTTCAATAATTGCTTCTTTTTTTTTTTGTAACTTATATTTAACCCTTAAAAAAGGCTAGAAACAGCCTAGGCTCTCGAGCTCGTAGCCCGGCATGCCTGGCCCATTGTAATGAAAAGCCCAAGCATGTGGGTGGGCCTTCAAACCCAGCCCCGCATCATATCAGGATCCCATGGCTTGTTTGAGCGCTATGCTAGGGGCACCACAGAACGGAGAGTGTACGGGCGCCACTTTGCTTTGTTGGGCTTTATTCTAATTTTTAAACTTTTAAAAAAAATTCATAAACTATGTGTCGTCTACAAGTCTAGATTTTGGCCACCATAATGGTGACTGGAAAATCAAGGCAACGCCTCTTTTGATTAAAAAAAAAAAAACCCTTGATTTTTAAGCCATTGCAACCCCAAAACACCTGACCAACATCAGGGCAATGCCTCTTCTGGTTTAAAAAACCTCTATTTTTAAGTCATTGCAATCTAAAAACACATCGCCAACACTCTTATAACACCAAAAAATTATTTCATCTACTTCAAATACCCAAAAAATAGCCTAAAAATCTAAAATCAAATCGGGTTAGTTTTAGTTTTCTTGACTTAGATCTAGAAACTTTAAACAACCACCATGAAGCCCCTTTTATATCTGAGAACTCGTGGACACCAATAAAACTTATTTTGATGGTCGAAAATGGAGTGAATAATGATTTTCTCTTTTATGGTTAGAATCTAAGAACACTTATCTCTCTTTTCTCTCTAACCTTATACTGGAAAATAATATAAATAAACTTGTGTACCAAAACTATTTTTTTAATTTCAAGAGACCTTAATTGTATGAATGATGTTATTTTAAAGATCAAGGACCTAAGTGTATTTTGCTTGAAGTCTCTGGTACATCATCCATATTTGGTGTCTTTTTAATTTGAGTCCTCATTCTTTCAATTTCACTCTTCACTAAAAAATTATAAGTAATTAGCATTCAATTATGATCAAATTTTACAAAATAAAACTTTGTGGATTAAAATGAATTGTTATTAAAAAATAATAAATAATACCCAATCATAGTAAAAAAAAAAAAAAATACCACACGGTTTTAGAGTTTGTTATAAATCCATAATTTAGACTCAAATTAAAACCTCACAGAATAGGACGGATTCATCACGAGATCTCTGCCTCACCTCTCTAACAGAACAACTAATTAATTATGACCTCTCATCACGGGATAAATAAATTTATCCTGAAATAAGAAACTTTTCAATATTAAGTTAGTATTTATAGAGAGGAAAAAAAAAAAATATATATATATATATATATATATATATAGAAAAAGAAAAGAAAAGTATGTTGTGTGCGATATCTCTGGATTTAGCCTATGTTTGGCTGTGTAAAAAATTGGTCCCTTCTCTTCTAGGTGTATTTATATACAATATATATCTCTCTCGTTAAAAAAGTTAATGTCTTGATAAAGTAATGTTGGTTCTAATTGGAAATCTGATCATGAACAAAAGACGTCATAGTCACCTTTCAAACTCTCAAAACCAATTTTTTGAATTTAAAAAAAAAATGATAATTAATTAATAAATAAATAATGAATGGATGAAAAATACTTTAAGAATTGGGTTAAGAAAATACGAATTGGAAGTTTGAGGACTAATAATAATAAAATTATTAATTTGAAATTCAATTTGGTCAAAGAATTGAAAAAATTTGGGACTTAATTAATCTTGAAATTAATTTAATTAATAAAATCAGGGGTTTAATTGAAAAAATATCAAGTTTGGGGCTGATTTAGATTGAAATTGCAAGACATTAAAGTATAAGGACCACAGTGAATAGATGGTGATACCATAGGGGGTTTAATTGATTTGTCCAGGGGTAATTTTAAAAACATTAAAAGTTGAAAAGCAATTAAGAATTGAAAACCAAGGACTGTATTGTATATGGCGCTAAATGTCAGGGGTTCAATTGCAATTAATCCAAGGGTAAAATTAAAAAACAAAAAAAAGAGAGGAGATTTTTCATGAATAAGGGACCAATTGCTAAATGTCAGACTTCAGGGCAGAAAATTCAAAACAGCCATCAGTGTAAAACGGCGCCGTTTCAAAGAAAACTGTTCACGCACCTTCACTCCACATTTCCACCGATTCTGCAGAAACTGCAGCAAAACCGTTCGGGTCACGTCTCCTACCAGCTGTCCACCTCACCCCCACGATGCCATCTCCAAATGCTAATATGTCGTGACCAACAGTCTTGCAATGGCAGGACTGTTGGTCCCTGTTTTTTCTCACAACAATCTTGAGGCACGAACGCGCGGCATTCTCTAGCTTTATAAAAGCCAGAGAAAGGCCAGAAGATTGGGGGGGGGGGCGAACAAACGAGAAGAAGAGGACAAGAGTGGAGGAACGAACAAAGAAAACCAGGAAGACAGAAAAAATGAACAGAGACTCAGAAACGAAAAGAAAGACAGAAAGAAAGACGAGAGAACGAAGAAGAAAAACACAGAGGACAAACAAGAAACAGAGAGCAGAGGAGAAAGGCAGAAGAGGAGAGACCGAGAGAGAATTAAAAGAAGTAAGACCAGAAGAGAAGCGCACGAAAAACAGAAGCAGAGGGAAGAGAGTAGCTTTAGCCAGCCAGTACACCTTCGCTATCATCTTCTCCCCCAAGCACCAGGTAAACTACGTACGTTTTCCCTCCCCTTACATTTTAATCACCCTTTGACTAGAACAAGCGTGCGTAAACAATTCACGCACGTCTGCGAGTAAAAGTTGGTCGGGTTACTGTTATAGGAACTAGACTGAGTTGGTTAGGTCCAACCCAGTTCATATGATTAGGCTAGACCTAGTTAAAAATACAAATAGCAGTTGAGGCTGGTCTGGGATTAGATCTCAAGCCCAACCAACTCAATTTGTTTTGGATCAAGGATGTGTTTAGCAAAATAATTTTTTTTTTTTTTTGATATTTAGTCAAACAAATCGTTTTGGATATCAAAAACTTATAAAAAAAGTCTTGGATTCTTTTAAATTTATTTGTGGCTCCCTCATGCTTCTTTTTTTTCGATAATTTCATTATATATTTGATTTGTGAATTTTTACCGTGAAATATGAATATGATAAATAATACAAATCTGTCATTTCTTCCATAAAAAAATAACAATAAATAAACATGTATACTTTTTTTCAATTCAAATTTTATTGGTTTATTTATTATCGTCGGAGTCAAGAATAATATGCTTTTTTGTGTTACGTAATATTTATCACCACTAGAGTTTGAAGTATTTATATCCGAATATTCGTTAGCGCTAGAGTCATAAATATTACAAGTAAATCATTTGTAGCATAATACAAAAAACCCTTAGCAACTTAAGATAAAACTAGCAATGCAGTCTACTTTAAGTAAGATATTTAAAAAGTAATAATATTTTTTATTTTCAGTAATTAATTTTATATTATAGAATTTTTATTGAACAATTAGATTTTTAATAATTATAATATTAGATAATGCTTTAATTAGATCTTTCTCCTTCAAGCACAAGATGTCAATTACATGTTATTTTCATAATTGAACTTTTAAAGGTCGCCACGGTCTCGGTTGCCTCAAAAGACAGCTTTCCTGTTTACACTACAAAGAAGGTTATGTCTCGCTAAATCAACTCATAATTAAAAAATAAAAAACCTGGGGCCACAAAACAA
Source organism: Populus tomentosa (assembly GCA_018804465.1). NCBI lineage: Eukaryota > Viridiplantae > Streptophyta > Magnoliopsida > Malpighiales > Salicaceae > Populus > Populus tomentosa. The sequence continues at coordinate 15,610,079 of CM032005.1, read as the reverse complement.
AGCACCAAACCAAAAATAAAATACAAATAATCAAAATGAATATATGACAATTAGCTCTTTTGTTTATTGAAGGCAAGAGGCCCTTTTCCTTAATTGAAGCATCATTTAATTTATAGTTGATTTCTTGTGCTTTTGTCAGTTGTGAGTTCCGGTCGCCATTAGACTCTAAGCTCTAAAGCAAAATTACTGCGACCCCTTCTGGATGACATTGGTTGATTTATGGCCCAACTGCAGTGGCACAAAAGCAAAGTGTTATAGCTAAGAAAGAGGGAAGGCTGAGTAGCCGAGAGAGACATTAACACACACGTACTGCAGCAATATTTTCTGAATGGAGGAGGGCGGCAAGAACACTTTGCCAACAACAATCCTTTACATGATTATGGCAGGAACGGCATTTTTTCCACTCATGATCACCTGTAATTGCAGTACGTCGATGAGTTAGTACCACTTCATATAATTAATTAAATAGTTTGATTAATGGCAGAAAGTTAATACAGACACAACGCCCATCAAAACCTAATGCATCAGGTCTTGGTTTAAAACACAAATTCTTGTTAGCATAAATAGCTAGGATTTATATACGTTTTTGTTTGGAAATGGGCATTTTATATTTCTCTATTTTTCTAAAAAAAACTGAAGAGGACTAAAAGCTGTTTCCAAGTGCTCCACTATAAGAGAAAAATTTGAAAAAAAAAAATGTTAAGAGAATAAGAATTAAAAGTGAATTATCATATTTGAAGAAATTTTAATTGAAAATCGTTTAACTTACTAATTTCAGTTGTTTTATATGTGATAAGGATAGACCTAAATTTGCTTCATACGTATGTGTTGTTGACCGGAACAGTTTGATTGGATTAAAACGAAACATGTGAAAGTAAACACGATTAAATTTAAATTAAATCAACTAAGAAAAAATATTTTATGGATAATAGTAAATGCTTATATAAATCAAGTCAAGATCTAAATTAAACTTAATTATAAAAATAACTTAAAATCACTTATATAAAATTTAAAAAATATATTTATGGTTTTAAATGAGAAATGGAATAAAAAGGGAGGGACATATACCAGAACAAAGAATTTTTCCCCTTCAAAATTTCTTTATCCCCTTACCTTTCCTCCACGAAATGAGGGTTAAATGATAACCTCGTTAAAATGATTCTCTCTTTCTAAATTTGTACCAAACATGAGGGATGAAAATTGAAAGTAGGGAACCTCTCTTACCCTTATACCAAAATTAACCTAAAAACCAAGTTTCTTGTTTGGTTCACTTTTTTTTTTTTAATTTTAATGTAAAACCAAACGATAACTTTTATTTTCTATTTTAAAAAATAGAAACACAAGATACAAAAATATAAATCAAGTAAAGGCATCCTAGAAGTCAAAACCTCAAGAACAACAACACTAACAGGAAGAGCAATAATTAAAGAGCTTATTTGCTGACTATGTACAGAGATGATCACATAAAAATAAATTTTTAAAAAAAAAGATGTATACTTTTTGTAGTACTTTATATAAATCTATGTATAACTCCTTTTTTTTTTTAACATACATCAAAACAAGAGTTATTAAAATTCTAGCTTTGATTTATTTATTTTTTGTTCAGAGATAATGATGTATAAATTGAAGTCGCTGTAAATGAAGAGGGGATAACTTCAGATATTTCACCAACTCAGATTTTATACATGGGATCGTACCATTTGCTGTATCACCAGGCAATTGGGATGGCCGACTGGTAGGTGTTGTAGACAATGTTGCTGGTGAAGAAGTTTTCGCTATTGCTGCTGGTAGCGGCCGCGTCAGTGATGATGGCTTTGTCGTTTCAACAAGTGAAGTAATGGTACCAAAACTAATTAGAAAACCCGCAGTACTACTCGAAGATGCTGAAGGGTCTGAAATATTAGTTGACGTTTTCGTTCCATTGTTTTTAGAAGGTTGAGTTTGTGAAGATGAGAATATGTCTGGGGTTACAGATGGTTGAATTTGTGATGTTGGTGACAGTGGCAGCAGCTGTTGTGAAGGTTGAGATGGCGGCTGTTGTGGAGGTTGAGATGGCGGCTGTTTTGGAGGTCGAGATGCATTGTTGTTCATCGACTCTTTGTTATTACGCGTATCCCGGAAGGTTGAGAATATGTCTGGTTTTTCTCCCTGATGATCAGGGGTTACTGATGGTTGAATTTGTGATGTTGGTAGCTGTGGCCGCAGCTGTTGTGAAGGTTGAGATGCGGCGTTGTTCATCGACCCTTTGTTATCACGCTTATCCCGGAAGGTATTGGGTGGAAGAGGAGGAAAGTCTCGTGGAGACTCGATAGCATAATTTTTAAATGGAGGCATCCTAGCAAAGTTATCATGGTGGGAAGGCACTTTTGATCTTGAAGATGGATTATTGTGATACCAATTTGTGTTAGGAGCGTAATTGGCAGCACTCTCGCGCACCATTATGACCACGTCCACGTCTCGATGGCTTTCTCCCTTCTCATCCCTGTAAAACAAGCCTCTTATAGTACAAACTTGAGAAAGATGGACTTCTTTTTTCTTTTTCCCTTTTCATTTACTCGGTCAAATGACCATTCCCTTGAAAAAGTATTTTTTTTTTGTAGAATTTAGTTCTTACCTAACGAAAAAATAATAATTTTCAGAAATAAATAAATAAAAATCTCTCATACATTTTAGTATACAACTTAAAAATATATTATTAGAACATGTAGTTTATTTTAAAAAATCATCGTAACTTTCTTCGTTTTTCTTCTTTGCTCGTAGACTTTTGGCAATATTTATCGGATTTTCTCGAATACAAGGGAACCATCATCCAAACTATTAGTTTTAGTGATTTTTTCATGAAAACACTGTTGTGCCCTCCATGATTTGGTTACTTCAAACCATAATTATTAAACCTGATTTGAAAATTGACTCGATCAAGAAACCGGGTCTCAAGTTATATGGATTGACCCGGGTCAATTTGAATCAACATGGAAAAATTAAAAAATATTTAAAATTTTAATATTTCATATAAAAAAATTAAAAAACAATTTATGTGAATATAGGCTATATATGTTATAAATAATAAAGTTTAAAAGATTATTTCACAAGGTTTTTTAACCCACATTGCAAAGATATTATATTATTCTTTTATTAAAGTATTTAAACTTAAAAAAAAATGTATCCTACATTAAAAAAAACATAATTTTTTTCTTGTGAACATAGAATATATATACTAAAGGACTTCAAATTTCATATTGAAAAAAAAAATTTATCTTGTAAACAGAGATATATATACTAAAGAGTTTCAAATCTGATATTAAAAAAAAAATATATTCTTCTAGTATTTATATAGTGAAATTTGAAAAAAGTTAATAACCAACTAAAAAATATATAAAAAATGGGTCTTTAAATAGGAGAAAAAACACATTAAAAAAAAAGATATTTACTGGGTTTTGCCGGGTCACTCGAATCACGGGTCACTAGGCAGGTCAACCATGTTTTTGCTTATGCTAGTCTTTCATCTTACCCGGACCGGTCCAACCATCGGGTTGACCGGATCCCGGGTCAACTCTCCAAGTTTGATAACTATGCTTCAAACACATATAGAATATATAAATCGATACATAAAAAAGATTCAAACGAACAAATTTGTAAACAGAATATGAGCTTCAAAATTTAGATAGAGGAAAATAACAATTCTATGACCTTGAACAAATTTAGAAATATTGACTCAATCTCCAAATAATAAGCTAACCAAAAGAAGAATAGAAATCCTGCTAAATTAATATTTCATAAGTAAACATTAATTCTAAAGTAATGAAACTTTATATATATATATATATATATATATATATATATATAATCTCGATAAAATAATAATTTTGATTAAATAATATTTAATATCTAAATTAATTAATATTTTTTTATAGTCCAAAGAGTATTAATTTTTAGATATTTAACTGTATTATTTTTTATGATGCTGAATCTGTGGTTAAAGTCTCCATCATTGCCAATTCCTCTTTTCTACGATTTTTCTCATAATAGAAAGCCAAACAAACTTCTCTCCACTTGCAAGGAGTCCAGCTAGAGGGTCCATAATTGAACTTTACTTTGTCCCTATTGTTCCTTAAAGTATCACATTTGATATACTTGATTCATGACACAAAAACCCTGTAATTTGATCCAATTATTGATGCACACACAAACTAGAGAAATAACAGACAAACATTAAACACAAAACTTTAATGAAGAGAAGGAATTGCAAATGTTAACTTTAAATTCACAACTTTATTCTTTTTATCATAATCTATTTTTAGGTTATTTTTTTTCAAATTTTCCTTCCAAAATAAAAATAAAAAATAAAATAATAATAACAAGAAGACTGACAACTTTACAAAAACAAGCTAGGGAGGATTTGAAATATGTGAAAAAATCAAGCTGGAAATTTTTTACAGCTTGATCATACCCTATTGTACCAAAGACTGAGGAGACAATCATATTCAAAATCAAATTAAATGATCATTAGATGAATTTACATAAAAATTAAGTCAAATGATGCAATTAGATTTTTAATATACCAATTTGATTTAATCATAGGAAGAAAATAAAATTTTAATTATATTTAAGAATTAATTTGGGTCCAATTAAATGATTTAATTAGATGCAAAGACTTAATTATACTTTAAATAGGTCAAATTAATTTCATTATGGACTTAATTGGTGAAACATTAAGTTTTGAAGTTCAATTTGTGTTCAATTGAGAAAATTAAAATTTTAGAGGACCAAATATAATTTTTACAAAGTCAATTAACTGTAATCAAGGGTAAAATCACAAGAAAATCAAAGTTTAGGGTCAATTGAGAGCTAAATTGAAGAAATTCGCAGCCAATGATTTAAAAAAAAACACGCTAAACTTCAGGGATCTAATTTGGTTGAAGACAAGGGTGCAATTAAAGACAATTGAAAGTTTAATAGTCAAATGATGGTCAATTTGCATAAATCCAAAATCAATGACCACAATGAAAAAGACGTTGAAATTCAGGGTTGATATTGAAATTAGGCAGGGGCAAAATTGTATAAAATTAAAAGTTTGAAGTTAATTAAAAATGTAATTAAAAGAAATCCAAAGTCTTAGGACTAAATTAAACCTTAACCAAATTTCTAAATTAAAACCCTTAAAGCCAAATCGATGTTGTTATTTGAGTTTGATCCAACAGTCGAATAAAAAATTATGGGTTTTTTTAAGCTATCATTATGGTTTTGAGTGACTAGACCACCTTTTAGGTCTAAACTTTTTTTATTGGTCTATAAATGTAACTGTTATGTCATTCAAATAATCTGTTTGAGACAAATTCTTATCTAGTTGTGATAAATTCACACTTAACTACTCAGAATTATTTGTCATATTAAAATTGATTGCATCCATTACTCATGTTGAATTCAAAATGTTTTTTTTTTTCATATAAACACTGAGATATGATATATTATACAATTAAAAAAATTGTTGTTAGAGAGGAAATGCAAGAGTGCATGTTGAGAGTGCAAAACTACTTGATCTTTAGATATATCAAAGCTTTAACAATGATAAAACGACTTTGAACTTTTGTTAAATACAAATTAAGGAAAAAAAAAATCTTCTGTCTTATATATTATAGACATATAAGATCCATATTTACTTGTCGGAGTTATTATAGATTGTTTAATGTTGTAGATAATGGTGTAAAACTTTCTATATATGTTTCTCAAATTCTTTATTTCTTCTAGAATAAATAAATGTCAACTAATATTAAAGGAGTTATTGATGACTTAAATAATAGAGGGCTGACATTAAAAAATTACTGATGTAGAGGGACTTAATTAACTATTATACCAATAAAGGGACTAATTAGAACATATTTTAAAAGTTCAGGGATAAATGACATCCTTAACATCCTTTATTCATCTTTTGAATCTTAACATGATGAGACCCCTGCTTTATATAAAAGCGTGGAGTAAACTTCTCCTTGTGTGGAATTCTTCCCAACTTTATAACCTTGTCAAGAAATTTTATGGTATTTCAATTCTAATTATTAATAGATATTTACAATATAATAGAGATAGAGCTAAAGATACACATAAAAAAGAAAAAGAAAAAAGAGAGACATGTATAAGGGAATTAAAAATTATTTTATTTAATAAATGAGAATTTTTATTATTTTTTTTAGTAAATCCAAGCATGATTTTCTCTTTTTATTTTATTTATATTTATTAATATGGATGTTCGAGTCAGTTTATATGTACCTCAACTAATCCTACAGATCCTGAAATTAATGATTATATAAGTTTTTAATAATATTGAGAAAACTCAAACTTGTAACCATTAAAAAACAAACTTAAAATCTGATATGTTGAGATATTTATCGAGATTGATTCATCTTTTTTATAACTATTAGTTATAACATAATTGACAACATGTTGTCAACCAATCCTTTCCGGTATTTTTTAATAGCCTTTCCTTCTTTTAACCTCTACTTTCTTGGTGAGATTGAGAGAACCAACAGCTGAGCTAGCCACCTCACTTTTTGCTAACTAGTTTACAAACGACGGGGTGAGAAAGTGGTTGTACTGGCCTCAGCATATTATTCCAAGTTCCGAGCTCGTTCATCCTGCAATCGTGCAGCTGTATTGGTTATTCCCGCCACTCTTTCTTCAATGCTTGATGTCCTCTGTGATTTTCTGATTGAAGTTGCTTACTTAGAGATTATTTACTATGCTCTATTTTCATATTTAACTAAGAAGAATTAGCCGTTCCTGGGCTTTTCTGTTCGAGTTTCTTGTTTGATCTTAACCGGCTTGTTCCTTTTTATTTTTTTCGTTTGTGATATTTTATTCTGAATTATCAAAGAAGACTTCTCCATTAAACACACAAGATTGTGGTTAGAAATCTAAAATTTAAGTTCATTCTTTTCCAGGATTTCAATCAATTTGGAAGAAATGGCGGAAGCAAATCCAACTGATCAACAAGAAGGCGGTCAATGGCTGATTAACATCAAAACGCACTTTGCAGACTTAACTCCACTGTCCACAGGTTGGAGCATTTGCAAGGTTCCACTTAAGCTTCGGGATATGAATGCTGGTGCATACAATCCTCAAATTATCTCCATTGGTCCTCTACACCATGGAACAGACAATGTGCTGGACATGGAGGAACACAAATGGCACTATGCTCTATCCTTGCTTGAACGAACACGTGATGCAGAAAAGACATTAGATGAATGTGGCGAGACCATTCTAAATCATGATGCACTTGTTCGAGCATACTACCCGGGGTCAATCAAATATGACAGAACTGATCTTGCTAAAATGTTATTATTCGATGGTTGCTTTATCCTTGAACTTTTTTTAAGGTTTTCCAGTGATGATGCGAAAAGGCAGTATGATCCCATCTTCACGACTTCTTGGATGATCTCAACCCTACAACGTGACTTGGCGTTGCTAGAAAATCAGATTCCATTTTTTGTTCTTACGGAACTGTACAAACATATAGTGAGGCATACGGCTGCCGATCAACCGCGGCTCATGGAGATGGCTCTTCGTTTCTTCAGACCAGATTTTAATACCAATGAAGGAGTAGGTGCCGGAATCAGTGGTAGGAATTTATGTCATTTGCTTGATCTCTTACACAGAAGCTACCTACCCTCTTCTCTGAGAGCAGATCTAAGAGGCGGGGCCGGGCCATGGAAACTAATATCTTGTGCAACGGAACTTCGTGCGGCTGGAATCAAGTTCCTCAAGGATACAACAAAACATCAACTGGATTTGAGTTTCGAAAATGGTGTTTTCAAAATCCCACCATTGCAAATCCACGACTCAACAGATTCACTCTTCCGGAACCTAATTGCTTTTGAGCAAAGCATGCCAGGTTGTGGACAATACATGACGTCTTATGCATTACTTATGGATCGTCTTGTTGATACATCAAGTGATGTCGAATTACTTGCGAAAAAGAGAATCATACAAAATGATTTAGGTGGCTATGAAGATGTTACGGATCTGTTTAACAACATCTGCAAGCAGGTAGTTGTGCGAGAATTTTATTTTACCCAATTATGCGAACAAGTGGATGCGTACTATAACAAAAGCTGGCATGGATACAGGGCATCTTTGAAACAAGACTATTTCAAAAACCCATGGGCAATTATATCTTTCATTGCTGCGATTGTACTTCTCTTGCTTACTACATTACAAACCATATACTCAGTGCTTTCCTATTATCATAGCTAGCTAGCTGATCTTTGTTGCATGCAAGTGTGGCTAGTTCGTGGCTAGCTCCACGCTGTACTCCTTTCGATTTCTCCTTCTGAACTTCAAATTTGTTTCATTAGCCTCTTCTCCGTGTGTGGTGTTCGTTAGCCTTGTTCTTAAGTTTGAATGACATATTTTTACCCAAGAAATATTAAATCTAAGTGGTTAGATTTCGCTTTTTTTTTTTTCCTTAATTATTATGTATTTATCTAAGGGGCTCCTTCGATATTCTTGTTAATAGATACACGTCTTCTTATGGCAGAAAAATCAATGATCAACATGGTGAGTCTAGTCAACCTAACCACCGTAGTTACCAAGAAATTTTTATTTTATGGTTACAATATTTTAATATTAAGATTGGTTTTTAATTGAATTAAAGTTAACTAAGATAATTAAATAAGTTAATTGGCATTGTATTTGGTGTTGTTAATAGTAATAATTAAAGTAGTAAAGTAATGATATTGATGAATATTGTGAGTTGATAATATTAAAAAATATTTTTATTCTTGAATTCAACGGAAAGTATTTTTTTGGATTGATTTTTTGGTATTTGTTTCACACTAGAGTAAGAAAATACTTTTCATAAAATAAAAACCCTATTTTGACTTTAGAATTTCATTCTATTGTTGTCATGTATATCAAACTCGTGATCTGGTAAAATATAAATAAGTTGTCTACTATGGCTTGAATATCATGTAAAATTTGACAATTAAGTTTTTGTTTCATCCAAAAGAAGACTTAAGGCTTGTTTTGATTTTTGGGAAGTATCATGAGCATCCAATAAAAAGAGTTTTTATTTTTTTAAATGAACAATTTGAAGACCTATTAGTTCTAAAAGCTAATTGCAGAGTTGATCATTTGGACCTTTCAACTCATAAATATGGATCTCGAACTTATAAATGAGGGTATTTTCGAAACTCACAAAGAAAAAAAGAAAATAAGTTGGACAAAAAGAGAAGAAACTTGAACAAAAAAGGAAGTAACTTGAACATAAAAAAGAAAGTGACTTAGATTAAAAAAAATTTGTCGATAACCTTAGACCAATCAATCAAATATTGATTATTGATTAATATATAATTGATCAAACACTACTTAAAAAATAAAATGGCTCTTCTACTAAAAAATAAAATGTTCCATCACCCGGATTCATTTTATGTGGTTTTCCTGATCAAATTAGAGGATATTAAAAAACCATGCATAACACTGAAAGGTCTAAGACGTCCAACAAGCACTTGGTTATGATCACCCTTGTAGGCCTACTTGAATGGTGAACATTTATTTATAAGAATCAAATTCCTTGCAATAGATGATTTCAACTTTTAAAATTTGAAAAAATAAAAATTTAGTTAATTTATTGTATGAAATCATTCATACACATGTAGATATGGATAAGATCTAGAATTTTTTTATAAGGATCCATTTGGTTCATTTGAATTTTGCTCCTGGATTATCAATTCTTAATCTTTTTTATTAATTTATATAACTGAATTTATTCAGCATAGGATATGTTCACTAAAACTTTCATACATATATTTTGGGGTCTATTAAGTGGTTTAGTTAGGCCTCTTTGAAACTCTAATATTATAGTGAAGTAGAATTTCAACACAAAAATTATGGATTGCACTGTTTTCCTATTGTGCAATTTTCATTATTCCCAGGGCATAGAAAAGTACACTTTGGTCTTTGTACTTTTTTATTCTTACATCTTCAATTGGTTCCTGTACTTTTAGTTGTTGATAATTTAGTCCTAAAACTTCAATTTCATTATATTTTAGTCCATAAAAGTTGGGAAATGAGACAAAAAGTTCACCAAAAAAAGAAGAGAGAAAGCTTTGGGCCAGTTATATTCTGAACATAAGAAAGACAACTGTCAATTTTAATGAATTTGTTGAAGTTCAATAGAGGTGATTTTAAGATTATAGATAAATTTATTTAAATTTCTAGAATATTCAAAAATGTTTTTGAGCTAAAACAGGTTGAATTCTGGGTTTTTGGTGTCCAAATTATATAGAAACTAATTTTCAATTGCTGAAATTTGATGTAATGGATGAATTATCTGCGCCGACGATATATTGCCCTTCTTAAAAAAAATTCAAGGTTCTCAGCACGAGTTAAAAAAATAAATAAATAAAAATAAAAGAGGAACCTATGATTTTTTAAGAGGCTAGGCGCACATGCATTGCTTTTCCTACACACAGGCATTGCCTTCTTTATGTCCTGCACCTTTTTCCTTGAATTATTTAATTATGTAATAAAATTATTAAAAAATAAATCTAATTATGTACTTTTTTAATATGATTAGAACTTTTATGATAATATTAATAATTAATTTATGAGCATTTATATATTTATGAACCTAAATAAAAAGAATTTTTAGAAAATATTATTATAAATATTCAATGAGAATAAAAAATATTTTTTATTATTTTTAATTGTAAATTTTTTATATGGGTTTCTCAAACTAATTATTCTTGGGTTTTTTTATATACAATTGTGCAAAAACTATAAGGATATGTTTTTCCATACTGAAACTTACTTTTAGATTATGATGAAATTTCATTGAAAATATCATTCTTCTAAAAATTACATGATTTTGTAAAAATAAAAAAAATTAATAACAAAGAAATTTAAGTTTTTTATGTAAAAAACCATTTTGATGATTAAAAAAAAACATGTTTTTGCTATAAAAAAGGAACACATGACTAAAAAAGAAGAATGTCGACTTAAAATACCTAATTTTTAATTTGTTATTATGATAATTATAAAAAAAAAATTAAATAAAAATACATTTAAAAAATGATCTTGTAATATTGCATGGCCAGCTAGTATATGCTATTACTGTTTACAAGCATATCCGATAATAAAAGCTATTTAGAAGATCTAAATTATTGATTTGACTTATTTAATAGTACAAATATGACTTTTTTATATGTAGAAAAGTAAAGCTATTTTAATAATCCATTTATATTTTATTATATTCAATATTATTACTTTTAATTTTTTTAGAAAAGCTATTAAGTAAAAGTTTAATTGATGAAAAAAATATTTAAACAATTTATTTTAATATTTTGACTTTTCTAGTAGGATTTGTTTTTGCAGAAAATCCATTTTAACTCTCCCACAAAAGCTATAAAATTAAAGAAGAAAAGCTAAAAAAATTAATTTTTAGTTTTTTTTTTCTTTTGGTTATTTAATTGGAGATGTTCTAAAGCAAAGTTTACTCTAAGAAATAATATAAATTATATCTTGAAGTTTTATCTTACAGCTTAAGTTTTTGGATTGAAATAATTTTTTAACATGGTTTTAAAGTTTTGATGACTAAGAGTCACAAGTAAAAATCTCATTTTACTTATTTATTTTATAAAAATTAAGCACAAAGTAATGTAAAACTATATAAGTTTTAAACCTAAAAAACTTTCATGCAAGAAAATATATTAGAAAATAATATAAATTATATTTTAAAATCTCAAATTAAAATTTTATATTTTTAATTTGAATTAATTTTTTAATTATAATTACTGAAAATCTGAAAATTTTATGGTTCAGTTGGTGCCGTGCCCTTTGAGCTTTTAGGGTGCGTTTAGGATTATAGTAGTGTGGTAACGGTTTAAAATGTTTTTCGTTTGAAAATACATCAAAAAATAAATTGATATCAGCATATAAAAAAAATCTAAAAACTTAAAAAAAAATTATTTTAAAAACCTCATTACTGAACACTCCCTTGAACTCCGCTGGATAAGACATTTAAATCCTTCCCAATTGCTTCAAAAGACAATCGGATTTTGAAAATGCCCATAGCTGGCAGACACCATTATTTAAATCTTTTTTATTAGAAGCAAACAAAATAGTGAAGATAATCGATGCAGGAAAGTCCGATTAATTAGATACGGATTTATTTTATTCAAATCAAGTTGATAGCAACATGTATGAATTTGGAATAAATGGATCAGTGCAAATTTAAAAAGGTCTGGTTGTTTCTAATGATCTGTCCAATTGAAAATAATTTTATAATCTTAGTTCAATGGTTTTAAATTGAACTCATCGTTTTGATTATTTTTATTCTTTTTCTAGTTAATTTTAGAGTTTTATTTTAATTTTGAGTTCTATGTTATTTTCCTGTTTAAATTAGGATTTTGTAATCTTCTTCTTGAAAAAAGCTATTAAAATAATTACTCAATAATAAAGTTATAAATTAGAATTTCTGTATGATTCTTCTTTCAAAAATTCAATCTTATTTGATTCATATTTCTAGGTCCGGCCGCGTCTCAAGAGTTCAATGCATTAATCCTTCATCTACTTTTCTTGGGAAAACATTAAGATATACAAACCATTTTGTCTTAAACCACACAGAAAAAAACCTCACCATATATGCCTCCCCTATCTCAAACCCTAAAACTCCAACCTTCCCAAAACCAAAATCAAAAACCTTTACACCGATCTGCTCTCAAGCTATAGAAATAGTATATTTTTGTTTGTGTCCCCCTTAACTTAATCATGGCTTTGCCTACGAGAGTGGTCACCAAGTGATGTAGTTTCTTTCTAATTTACCAACGCTAAGTTCGCATGCCAATTTTGACTTGAGAGACACTTTTTTATGAATAAAAGGTGGCTTATTGAAGAATACTTGGTAAAATATAAATTTATTATCTATTTGACAAAGGGGTATTAGGACTTTTTAGCATGACTGATGTACTTTTACGCCAAGATGATGGTTTTAGGTATGCTATAGATTAACAACTGGTTTTATTTTTACCGTGTGTCAAATATTTGGATAAAAAGAGAGAAGACAATGCGACTTTTTGTTCATAGTACTGATAATGCGATTGTTTTAATATATACAAAAGGCAGAAAACATAGACATGTATGTTTGAAAATATGGTTATAATTATTTTTAAATATTTTTTATTTAAAAATATATTAAAATAATATTTTTTTATTTTTTAAAAAATTATTTTTGATATCAACACATTAAAATTTAAATTTTTAAAATATAAAAATATAATTTTAATTATTTTAAAAAATATTTTTAAAATACAGTCCGAGGGTTATATTGTTTTCTAGAACTGTTGAATTTCAAAGTATTCTGAAGATTGGTCATCCTCGTACACTTTTGAATATGTCAATTATCAATAAAATATTTCTAAGAAGTTAGTTGCACGTTTGAAAAGTTGCAGAGGATTCTGATGCGAATTCACTTGTTCATACATCGATTCGATATATGGTTTTGCGATAGAAATATAATATAGAATCTAGAACTTGATCTTGATCTTGATCTTCTTCAATAAAGAATGATTTGGTAGTGGAGAGTGGGACTGATTCCTGGCATATTTTATCTGAGTCCATGAAGCGCAAAGGCACTCACACAACTTTTCATGGCGGTGCTCTCCGGTAGCTAGAGACAAACATTTAAATAACTCTTCTTTCAACGAAGGGTTTGCACAGGATTTGAAGACTTTGACATTTTCAATGTTTAACCTTGTAAGAATTCGAGGACAAGTTCTCTCTAAGAGGTTGGTACTTGGTACGTGCATGAGGATTGTTAGGGGAAATTATTTATTTTTTAGTTATTCTTATTTTTATTTAATTTAGAAAAGTATTTTTGTTTGTGGTGTTTATTTTTTATTTTGTTTAGAAAATCAAGTCTTAAATTATAATAAACGTGTTTTATAATTTATTAAAGAAATCTTGAACAAGTCCCGTGTTTTAAGGGCGTTGATATTTTTTAGGAGTAAATGTGAATTGTGGAGTCATTTTCAAAGTCTTAAATTATAATAAGCTGGCGTGGACTCTGTCTAGTCATTTTTTATTCTCATATATAGAATATAATTTAATTTGGAGTCATTCTCAAGGATTTTAATATGTCCCATGCATGTATAAAGGGATCGCGCGCATTGATATTTGTTTGGAGTCAATTATGGAGTTATTTTTAATCTCTTTTCTAGTGGAATCTTACTGGAGCCATTTTTTATTAATCTCGTAAAACAACATGTAATTTAGTCATTTTTTAAGCAAGTTGAGAATTCCCTAGTTTTTAATCTCTTAAATTATACAAAAGGTATGTTCATTAGCTGGCGAGATCTGTGTAGAGCAGGTTAATGTTTTGTTTTTTAGTTTTTAATATTTTGGCATGTTCCTTTCAAGGTTAATTTTATATATATATATATATATATATAATTTAAAATTTTAATTCAACAAATATAATTTCAATTCAAGTTCAAAAATAAATTAACTTGAAATCATACAATTTAAATTTCAAACACAAGTAATAATATGAGAGTATCCAATATGACTCGATCAACTTCACGACTCGAAAAACAACATGAATAAATAATAAAAATATAGTTTGACTCAAAATAAATTCAGGACATCTTTTTTTTAAAAAAAATTAAAACGATAATATATTGAATCGACCTGGATCATTAAATCATAAAACAATCAAAGTCTGATCAGATTAACTTGTAAAAGTAACCCCGATCATGAGACTATAATAACATCATAGAAAATAAACCAAAAACATATAACAAAGCTTAATTTATAATCAACTAAATATTGACGGTTTTTAATGATGAAATTAAAAAATAAAAGTCAAGTGAAAAATATAAACTCAAATCAACTAGATTAGCTCATCAAACTCATGATATAGTTAATAAAACTAAGATAATCTCATACAAAAAAAGAAGCAAAACACGATAAATTATAAAGACTAATCTCCAATAAATCAAGTGTTAATGATAAAATTAGAGAAATACACATGATTTTTTTTAAGGAAAAAACAAAAAAAACCTATTTGACCAAATGGAACTAAAATATTTCAATCCGAATTTCTGAAAAGTGCCAAAATTTTGTTCAATTAAATCTGTTCCAACTTTTTTATTTGTTAAACTAGAATAAGATATAACAGCCATTTTATTTAAATAAAAGAAAACAAAATTAACAACCTTGAAATGAAGTTATTTTTTCTTCTTCTAAAATATAGCATGCAATTTAGTCATTTAAACAAGATGAGAATTCTTTAATTTTTGTCCTAGTGGAGGCATTTTTAATTACTTAAATTATAGTAAAGGTATCTTAATTATCCTTCTCATAAAACAGCATGCAATTTAATCATTTTCAAGCAAGTTGAGAATTATTTAATTTTGTCCAATAAAGTGGTGGCTAATTGGCTCGGAATCTTCCTACCTTTTTGGCGTTGTCCTATCGCTGTATAAAATATTCAAAAGACCCGAATATAATGAACGTGGAGTCATTTTTAATGTCTTAAATTATAATAAACGTCCGGGCTAGCTGTCTTAAATTAGCTGGCGTGGACTCTGTCTCATCATTTTATATTCTCATATATAGCATAAAATTTAAATAGTATTAGCCTATTTGTTAATGTTTTGTAACCGTGTTTTTTAAAACATAATTATAAAAAATAATTATTTTAATATTTTTAGATTATTTTAATGTACTGATTTTTTAAAAAATAAAAAATATTATTTTAATATATTCCAAATAAAAAAACACTTTAAACCATAATAATTATTACATTCATAAACACATCTTAATATAGAGTTATTTTCTAGAAAATGAAGAATCATTTAAAGCCTATTTAAACTAAGTGTTTTTCATGTAAAAATATATTAAAATAATTTTTTTATATTTTTTAAAAATAATTTTTGAGATCAACGCATTAAAATAATTTAAAATATAAAAAAAAATTAATTTTTAATAAAAAAAATATTTTTAAAAAAATACGAGTTGATCACCGTTTCCAAATGCTCCATTAATATTTCCTATTTATTTATAAAGGACTCTGGAAATTGTTTTTTTTTTTTGGGGGTCAATGTGAGTCATTTTAAATCTCTTAAATTATAGTAAATGTATCTAATTTCATAGCTGTCGAGGAATCTGTCTGGAGTCATTTTTTCTTCTCATAAAACAGCGTGCAATTTAGTCATTTTCAAGCAATTTGAGAATTCTTTAATTTGGTCCAATAAAGTGGTTGCTAAATAGCTCTTAATTTTCTCAACGTGTTGCCGTTGACCTATCGTTGTCAGAAATTGGAATTAAATATTAAAAACTAGTGGAATCCATCATTTACATTCTAATTAAAATCTCACAATTTATTTTTTATTCTTGATTTTTTTTCATTTCTCATAAAACCATGTTAACATGGAACTGCCATGCTATGCATCTACTACTAGGTCATTTTAGAATTACCAGTAGTTAATTTTGAAAGAGGATTATTAATTATTTTAAGTAAACATTTCCTTGATATTTCAAATTAGCCTTTAATATATACTATTAGCATAGCTAATTGAATAATATATTAAATATAATCTTTATTATTTTATTTATAGTGACTTCTTTTCAAAATATAAGAAAAAACATAAACTTGATTTGAAGGATAAAATTGAAAGACATAAAATCTTTTATAAAAAAACAAAGAAAAAAAATTAAAAATAGAAGGACTGAATCGAAATATCTTATATATATAAATTAAAAACTCGAGGATTAAGTTGGAAGGAAATAAAATGTCAATAAAGGAAAAATAACCAAAAAAAAAATATCAAAACTAAAAGGTTTAAATTAAAAATAACAATAATAATGAGGTCATAATATATTTAGTGGAGTAAAAGAGAAAAATAAAGAAAATAAATGGTTACCAGCGATACAGTCATATTTAGGGAACATGCACCACCTATAATAATAAAAAAAGAGACGAAGAAGAATTGATTAAGATGGCAAAAAAAATTTCTTCACCATTGAAAACTGCTGCACGAGCCACCCAAATTATACGGCGGATCCAACGCCTTGAGGCATGTTCTGAACAACAATTTTTCAATTAAAAATTTACTATTTTTGTTATTATTATAGCATGTGAACACACCGTGTGTCAAGGGTGGTGGAAGAAGTCGTCACCTAGGTTTTTATGAGAAGAATTAAAATAACATTGATTCAAAGATATGTAATTTTTTATGAGAAAAACAAAATAATCATTGCACTGGCGGTGAATAGAATACTATGAAAGGGGATACAGTGAGTCCTCCTTCTGGTCATTTTTAATCCCGTAAAAGATAGTAAATGTTTCCTAATTAATTAATCCCTGAAAGATAAATAATCACTTTTTCTTCGCGTTCATAGGGTGGACTCTGCCTAGTCATTTTTTATTCTCATATAAAGAATAGAATTTAACTGGAGTCATTTTTTCTTCTCATAAGACAACATGCAATTTAGTCATTTTTTAAGCAAGTTGGGAATTCTTTAATTGGTCCTATTACGTGGGGTTATTTTTATTCTCTTAAATTATACAAAAGGTATGCTAATTAGTTGGTCTGGGGCATGGCTGTCAATTTTGTTCAGATTAGAGTTTTATTTTTTCAATTGGAATGATATATTTTAATTTCAAAGTATTTTGGCATCTTTTTTGGGTAATATAAAAAAAAAAATTAAAAAATATATATATTTAACCGGAATATAACATTTCGGTCAGAATTTCGATAACAAGCCAAGATTAAATTATTTTTCCAGAAGGTATTCGGGTCAAAGCTAAGGAGTTTCCTGTAAGTACACTACAGTTAACTCATGGGTTTTCCTCAAGTCTGATGGCCTTAAAGAATCATAATTGAACCTGAAATCTTGGACAAGAACACATTGTCAAATCCTAGCTCTGAAAAACTATTTCGTTGTCAATTCTATTCAGTTCACGTTAGTGTTTTGTATTTTCGATTTTAACAGCATGTTTTAGTTTTGGAGTAGTTTAGCATGTTTTTTTTTTAAAAAAAAAAAAACTATATAAAAAAATAGACTTTTTTTAAGAAAAACTATTTGGCCAGAATAGAACTAGAACATTTCGATTGAAATTTCAGGAACAACCCGAGATTCTAAGCTTGATTAAATTTTTTTACAGTTTGTTTTTTTGAATTAGTAAAAGGTATTCGGCTCAAGGCTTAACTAATCCTGGAGATGCACAGGCTCAGCAAGGAGTTTCCTGCAAGAGTCGAACCTGAAATCTTAAACAAAAACACACTGTCAAATCCTAGCTCTTCTGCGCTTGGCCAGCTCTGAGTTATTATTAATTATTTTAAGTAAACGTTTCCTTGAGATTTCAAATTACCCTTTAATATACACTACCAGCATAGTTGGAGTTTTTTGGAAGCTATTTTTTATTTAAGTATGCCATAATAAAACTAATCATTCCTATATAAGATAATAAATAAAAATATAAAGAGCTATCAAAATTATTATTTTTTTCATTCATGTTATTTATTTATTTTTTGATAATGAAATGATTTTTAACTGCTTAATTATTTCATTGAATAAATTTAATAAAAAGTAATAGCAAATTTTTATAATAATTAATAAAATGGTAATTAATGAAAAAATTAAATGCTTATTCATTATCATATTTGAAAAATAATCATCTTAGACTCATACATAATAATTAATAAAATGATTAATAATATCATCAGAAAAAAGCTATAATTTATTTGAAAATTATGACAAAATGAAATGATATTTAACTGAATATAATTTTTCTTATTATATTTATAGTGAATTTTGTTTTCTAAATATAAAGAAATAACATATTAAAAAAACTAAAAGAGAAATATAAAAAGAGTAGACAAGGATGGGTCATTATCGCTCACGGCTTTATTCCTTTTTTGAAAGAGGTGGACAAGGGCTTAAGGTCAGGTCTGTGTGCCTAGTTTTCTTCTTCTTCTTCTTCTTCTTCTTTAAATAGGTGGATAAAATATCATTCATTTTATTTTGAAAAAATAAAACAGATGATCTTTCATCAACTGGTTAAGATATCATTCACTAAAGGTGATTAACAAGTGATGGTCTCAGTTTTAATTTAGAACTCAAGAAAAATACATTTTAACCATTTTATTTTTACCTTAAAACACAAAATGTTTTTTACTGAGAACATCATTGAATTTATTTTCAACTCATAACATCATTTAAATAGTTAAAAATAAACTGAATAAAAAATTTTTTTTACAAGATAAAATTTTAAAACACCTTAACATCGCCATTTTTTTTTTCAATCCACTCTTTATCAAGTGACTTTCTCTTTTATTTCTAAAACAAATTAACAACTGCAACATAAATGGAGATTTTTTTTTATGAAAACAAACTTTTTTGTGTGCAATTGAAGGACCCGTTTGTTTTATTTAGTTTTTAATTTGGTCCTTGTTTAAAATGTTTTTTTATCATAAATTTATGTTGTACTTAATTAAATTGACATCAAATTAAATTTTGAAAAATTATTAAAAACCTTGATTTTGCAAAAATATACAAAAAAAAAACTCAAAATATAAGATAACATTCAATATAATAAACAATGATGAAATTGGAATAGAATAAAATTTAATAATGAAAGTGAGAATTTTAAAAAATAGAACTATTCATATAACATTGTCATCTCAAGTAAATTTAGGTAAATGAACAATGCTGTTAAAAAATAATATTCCTTCAGTTTTTTCACACTTCATATTTTCTTGAGCAATGTTGCGGGCGGGTTTTCGAAGTCTTTTCTTTGACATTTCTTAAAGGTGCATTCACGTCTATTTAATAAATTTTCTTGAACTTCCTCATGTTTTAACCTTAAGAGTTCATCAATGACCAGTTTTTCAAAATTCACACCACACAAGTTAATTATTAGTTAAAATTCTTATATATATTATAGATACATTATCAGAATACTCCCTATCTCGCAAAAAAAGTTCTTTGTAAGTTTAATGGTCTCATAATACATGTTTTTCCTTCCTTTTTCCTTTTTTTTTCCAAAACGTGAAGCAACAATCACCCCGTATGTCCTTGTCCTCGACTATGAAAGGATAATCATAACAAAAAAGAAAAAGAAACTAGTAAATCAGAAGTGATACTATCCTTGAAATTAAGGAAGATTGAGAAAGGAAAGTAATACAACAAACAATCCATTTTGGCTTTTGCAAAAAGGCACAAGCATATGCAATCACAAGTGAATATGAAAATTTTATGAGCAGAATTCATTCAGGCAGAGAAAAGCTCTTCATCAAGAGCAGATCGCAGCAATTCTTGCGCTTTCTTGGCTAACATCAAACCTTGTCGCAGGCTCATTTCTCCTTCTTGGCACTTTTTAATTATCTCTTCTGGAATACCTTTTGAAGAAGATGAGGCTTTCAAGGAATTAACAATATAAGCAATTTCTACAACAACATTACTTTCTGCTTCCATTTCCGACAATTTCTTTAAACGTTCGATTTTGGCCTCAAAATCCGGTTTTGCTTCAGTGATCATGCTTTGCCGCTGAACCTTTGTAGAAGTAGCAACCGTGTGTTCTTCTTCAGCTGCTTGTTTAATTATGATTTAGCCAAGAAACAATATTGTATTTACATACCATTAATTTATAAGGAAAGAACCAGAAACGTAGAGTTAAAAAATAAAAACAAGAACAAGAAAAACATGTGTTCCTTTCCCCTCCTTCCATTCAAAAGATTTGACTGAGAAGAAGCGAGATACATAGGTAAGTGCAGACATGTTGACACAGGAATGAAATTTTGGGCATGTATGGAGGAGCTGCTAGAAACTCACCACGTACGATCTCCCTTGCAGGCTTTGAAGAGACCAGAGATGATGACGTTTGTTGCAAAACACTGTCAACAGGTCTGTTAGTTATGGGAACGGTGGAAGTGGGCTCGCCGTCGTTTTTCAAGGACTGCTCAGAGTCATTACTGGGTTGTCTAGAGCCGGGAGGACTACGTTTTGAGGTAGAAGAAGAAGAAGAAACACGAAACTTTGTGAAAGAATTTGGTTGGGAATCAGTGGATGTTGTCCTGGGTGGTTCCATGGTTTTCTGTGGGATTGGTCGGACCTCAGAGAGTTCTCCCCTAATTAATTTATTGACTTCTAAGTTGACATGGTTGTAATTGAAGGCAATTTATAAACAAAAACTTCTCACCGTCCAACCAAACATTGCACAACTTTTCCAGAGTTATTGTCAGTTTGATCCCTCTTTTTCTCACTTTGGCAATTTAGATTACAATGTTTCAGTTTTTGTTCAACTCTGTCATGTGAGAAAGCTATTGGATCCACTCACATGAAGGGGATGTTTGGCACGAAGAAACCTCGATGTCTTTTTTGCAATATATATATATATATATATATATATATATTCTCACTTAAAAAAGAATTCTAAGTGATATGTATTTGTTATGTTTTGTAGGAATGAGAAAGAAATTAAAAAACCAATTAAATTAAGAAAACTGGAAAAATAATAACTGAAAAAACCGAACCGTAAAAAAACTGATTAAATCGATTAGAATTTCAAAAAAACCAACTGGTTCGGTTCGGTTTTGGTTTTATAAGTTTGAAGCCGAAAAAACCGAACCGGAAAAAAAAACAGAGCCAAATCAGAACAAAACGAAGCCAAACCGAAAAATTGCCGGTTTTGTTTTAAAATTACTAAGAATTTATTCTCTTTTTTTATTATTATTATGGTCATGCTCTTGACTCTAGCGTTAGTGAATAGTTTCTACAAATATTTTAAACTCTGGCGTTGGTAAATATTATACAAACTCAAAAAATATGTGATATTCCTGACTCTGGCACCAATGAATAAGCTCACAAAAATTTGAATTTTTTAGAAGAATTTTTCTAAGCCATTTTTCTTCTTTTTTTTACCCTTTATTATTATTTGTTTATACATTTAATGGTAATGGTCCATAGATTAAACATATAGCAGAATAAATACAAAATACAAAAAAAAAAAAAAAAAAACCTCGAATACCCACAAATAAATTAACAAAGATCCTCAAATATTTTTAAAATTTTTTAATATTGAAAAAGGACTTATTTGACATGAAAAAAGCATTTATGGTATGTTTTGTAAAACTGAACCTTAGCAAACATAATTTGAGTGGGCTGGCCTCAGGCCCATGCTTTTTCCTTCTCTCCTTTTTTAGATCCAGTTATACAAGCTGGGCCAAATCCATCTAATCTAGCCCGGTACTGGTTCTGACCAGTAACCCGGCCTCGGAAGCAGGCAGGCGTGAACTGATTCACGCTTGCACTGCACATTGCAAAGGTAATTAATTACCTTCGCGCTATTTTTCAAAACTTTGAAATGAAGTTGTGCGCAGGAGGAAGAACACTTACCTGGGCGAAGACAAAGACGAGGGTAATGATCCTAGCGCCGGCCGTAGAACGTCCTTGTCTTCCCCTCCTTTCTGTCTCTCTCCCTTCTGTCTCCTGCGTTCTCTCGTTCTCTCTCGTTTTCTCCCTTTTTTAATTTTTTTCCCTGCCTTGTCTCTCTGCTTTTTTTTAAGGTCCTCTCTGTGAACCCCCCCGCTGTTATTGCCCGTGTTTGTTCCCTATTTTTTGTTCGTTCTTCTCCCTGTGTTTACCTTCTGCTGGCAATGGGAACCTCTACTGGATGCTGCTCTCGGTTGAAGATAAGATGTTGGACACTGCTTCTGCTATTCATGATGGTAGCTTGCTGAGAAGAGGATTTCTGCTGCTCGCAGTGGCAGCTTGTTGAGAGGAGCTGCTGTCATTGGTCGTTGATGATGTGACTGAAAATCAAGTTGCTGGAAATAGTACTGCCGCTGCTGGGAAGAGGAGGTTACTGCTGCTATCCGAAGAGAAGGGACTCAAGTTCTCTGCCGACCGGATGTTGCTGATGGAAGCTGCTGAAACACCGGCTGAAAGCCTATATGGAAAAGAGAAGAAGCTCCTGCTGGACTGAGGGGAAAAAGGAGATGAAGGCGTCTCCTGCAACACCGGCCGAAAGCCTGGGTGGCGGCAGGGAGCAGAAAGTGGGATAACAGCCGAATTTGTGCTCTGCTACAATTATGTTGTAATAGTTGCAATTAAACTTTAATTCTGATTTAGTTTTTTATAATATGCGACCATTTTAGCTATATTTTTTCATTCATGATATAAAGACTTGATCTGCACCTTTCTTGAATCCTAAAACCCATTATTTTTATGTCAGATTTTCAATTATATTAGGATGTTAAGTACTGTTAGTTTTCAAATCAAATTAGAAGATTTATTTTGACCGCGTCCGTATTTTGTACTTTAAAACAATTTTATTTGACTTGGGATCCTTTATGAAAGTTGTAGTCCTGGATGTATAGATGAATTTAGATTTTTGAATTATCTAATTTTGATATCAGAAACTCAAAATATCCCCGTTTGAATATCTAGTATGAAAGTAGAGAATCTTGCTGCAAGAAGAATTATGACTCGAGTTTACGGGTCTGATTCAAGATCCAAATGAGTCGGATTTTTATCCATAATACCTCCCTGAAAAGCTTAACATGTATACTTCAATTTAGATTAAACCCTCATTCTTGTTCTGAAGCTCTAACTTGACGAAAAATCTATTATAAAAAACTATGTTTAAATTATAAAATGCAAATTTTTTTATCTTTAACAATTAATTTACAAAGTCTCTTTAACATGTCAAACTTAAAAAATTAACTCCAAAATCTCAAATAAAATTAAAAATTAAAGGTTCAAAATTGAGTTACATCAATACTCTTAAATTGAAAGAAAAATACTCAAAAAAAATCAAAAGCCTTTTTTTTTGGCTAAACAAGCTTTATATTTGATCGGTTTCAAAGTGAGGTCGGATATTCTTTGGTTTTCAGGTCCATCAGAAAGACCTATTCTGTTTGGTAAAAATAAAAAATAATTGTCCACATTTTAGAGTCCTTTTAGCTCTCTTTTCATACTAATGAATAGTACTATTTCATAGCATGTTACTTTTCACTATTATTTATAAATAGTATTTTTTTTTTGCACTCAATTGATGTTTGGTTGAACTCGGTTTTGCCGAATATAATTTAATTTACTATTTCATCATACATTTTAGTTAGAGCTATTGTGAAAATTATCGTGAATAGAACACCGCCTTAAACAACTACAACTATTTTTCTAAATATTTCCACAACTTCATCAATTAGGATATAAACAAATTAAAAGCAAGCTAATCATGTCAGATTAGTATAGATTCCACTGCCTAATTATTCAAAAAATGGTAATTAACGCTCTTTCCTATTAGCTTTTTATATTTACGACATATTTTCTTATCATTCTTCTATAATTGTATATTTTATTTGCTATTCTTTGTAATTTTATTTTGAAATATTCCATAAAAAAATTGTTAGCACCTCACGCGCTTCAAAGATTAATAAGCATGATGAACAGACTAGAAAGGCTGCTTTAATCTCCATGTACATCAAATTTGGTAAAATGTTCTTAGGTTATCTAGCAACTATTAAACTCGCTACACATTTATTTTATGCATTTGCTCACGTAATTGACACATTACTTCCCATTATTTGAATTTAATTATCAGAAAAAAATATTTTTTATAAATACAATAAAATCCAATTTTAACATGTAAAAATATTAATTGTATTTGGTTTTAATTTGTTTCAAAATTAAAAAAAAATGTTTGATTAAAGAAAAAAAGATATAAATATAAAATAAATCTGTCTATGATAATATTGAAAAAAAGTTATTATTTTAATTCAGAAAATACAAGAAATATATCCTTTTTATCTTTATTTTTTTTATTTTGAAATAGTAATCGAAACTAATAAAATATCACAATCAAAATTGGTTAAAGGGAAAAATTCCAATAATTTCTCTCTTTCGATGAATTATAAAACAAATATCATATATGACCACAACTATAAAATAATAATAATTATTATAAAATCTGAACATTCTGGAAACTCTTTTGAGGTGACATCCCAACTTGACAACAATTACAATAAGACCTGCCTTGCTTCCACCGCCTTACTTTTGCACCAAAACGCTGCCGTATTGATAGTCTCATAAATCACACCGACTTCCGTATCTTGCATGAAAAAGGAAACACCTACATTTTTTAAGAAATTGGGAGAAGAGAAAAACGCGACGCCAGGAGGATGTCCGCCACCGCAACCGCAGCCCAACACTTGTCAAAGACTTCTCCGCTTCTCGCTCCTGCCATCGTCGCTGCGTATGCTGCTTACCGGTACGTATATTAGTTCCTCTTAAAGGAAAGTATTTCTCTGTTTTTTGTTTTTCGAGAGAGGACGGGAAAGCAAGGGAAAGGAAATGACTTTTATATTTATTTTGTTTTATTTTTTAATATAATTAAAGGGCTTACATTTTTATTCGTTGTTGTGTAATATATAGTGTAAAAAGTTGATTTTGGTGCTATTTGGAAATGTTTTTTTTCTTTTTTCAGGATTTGAAAAATATTGCTTATTTTATTATTGTGAAAATGGTTTGATTTTGAAGATTTTTTCAGGGCTTGATGTTAGAAAAAAAGTGTTTCTTTTGATGCTTATTAATGGGATTTAGGCAAAAATAAATAAATAAATAAAATTCTTAGTATTTTGAGAGGCTTAAGGATCAATTAGTGGATTTCTTAATCAATATAAGTTTGTGGGATCTTGTGTTTAGAAATTAGCTGAATTATATTGAAAGAAAATTTGGTACTGAACATTTTGGTTTCAGCGTCTGAATTATTATGTAGTTGCCATTGCCCAATTGATTGATCAAATAATTGGGACATCATTTGTTACACCAAGTTTTTTTAATGAAAAACGTATTGACTTTGTGATTGGATAACAGTTTTGAGAGCTAATGAGCTAATGAATCAATGTTAAGTGTGTGTTGTTTTTATTGCTTCTTTATTGTCATATCCGAGGATTGTTGGCTAATGATTGTTAATGTTTTTCCTTAAAACTAAAGTTTTGGAGTACTGAAGTAGAGGTGTGTAGTCGTAAACGCGATCTAATAGAGGAAAATTGAAAGTTTAGTTCTATTTTGTTCTGTTTGTGCTGATGTTAATGTTATACTGATGACGGCAACCAGGTATAAGAGTGAGCTTGCAGATGGATGTCAGGAGATCGTAGGGGCCAATAAGCCCTTCTTAAGTAGCTCCAGTGTACCGTGTGAATCTAACTTGCTTGAATGGCCTACTTTGTCGATCAGCAGAAGCTCACGTTTCAGATCTCATCAGCAGCTGCCTTGCTGGTCTTCTAAAGGTCATTAAATTTCTCTGATACTATTTTCATTTAAATAATTTTTTGCTGTGACTGAATATGGATGTCTCTGGTAACCTTGATTATTAGGGCTGAAAACAAGTCCCTAAATTTTTTTGTGAAGGTATCTGGTGTGCGTTAAGTTTAGACATCTACAATGAATGGGTGGTAAAAATTTTATATAAGCGGGATGTAGGCTGACGCTTCTCTCGGTTCTTCATGCTCAAGAAGCATTCGTAGAGCTATGGCAAGTTCTTATGTTAACAATGCAGCAGTTCATGTCTCGATGAGCACCTCATCTAGCGGAATCCATCTTTACTGTATTTTTTTTTACAGAGGAATTAACATATTAATTCATTGCATCAGTATGAGTATATTATTAGTGTAAGAAATGATGTTTGTTTGGACAAACTATTTTTACAGAGTTTGATTAACAAAATGTTTACATGTTATTTTCTACAGAGCAATTAAAATGTCAATAGGCTGCATCTGTATAGATTTGCTAATAGAGAGAGAGAAGATCACCTGGTTGGATTATTTTTCTTACAGAGCTCGAGTGCCAAAACATGTGTGTGTTAATAGATGTTAAATTGTTTCATATGCATTTATTGGGTGTTTAAACCACATGGTAGTTGTTATGGTGGTGTTTTGTATCTTTATCTATCTTGTTAGGTAAGGGTTTGATTATGTCGAGAATAGGGTCAGGGGCTTTATATGTTTCAGATAGAAATCTTTGCATGGATTCTTTTCAAAGTTATGGAAACAAAAGGGGTCATATATTTTGGTGATAATTGTGACTTGTGACATCAATTATTCATAATTGTAATTTCATTGCGATTGGCAGAGAACACAATGTCACATGTTTTGCCTGCGCACTCTTCAATGTTTGGAGACATGGAAGGTTTATTAGACACAATACCCTGGTCACCTGCAGAGAGAAGATCCATAACGCCCCCTAGAGCAATGCATAAGAACGAACTTTTTGGTTTCCGCTACCCTGTATTAGCTGAGAAGCCTGAATGGTGGTGGAGGACGCTGGCATGTGTCCCTTATTTGATTGCTTTGCAAATATCAGATACAGGATATTTCATCCAACCCTTCCTTGAACACTACGATGTCCTTGGAGATTTGATATACTTTGTACCGGGAGCGATCACGAGATTACCTGTCTGGTTCTCTATGATATATTGCTACTTTGCTTACATTGGGATCGTGAAGAACAAAGATGTGCCTCACTTCTTTAGGTTCCATCTGATGATGGGCATGCTATTGGAAACCGGCCTACAGATCTTGTGGTATACAAGTAATTTCTTTCCTCTCATACACTATAATGGTATGTTTGGGATGCATTACTGGGCAGGCGTGGGACTTGCCTACATTGTGATCTTGTTGCAGTGTGTAAGGTGTGCTCTTGCAGGCGGTTATGCTCACCTCCCTCTTGTTAGTGATGCTGCATATATTCATACTCTGTTTAACATAGGAGGGTACCAACGACCTTTCTAGATTTCTTTCTTATGAAAAGAGGAAGATCCACAGAGCTTGCATCTTCAGGTTGGAGGGACTCCGATCCAGGAAGGACAATATGATACACACTCAACATTGAGAAACGAAGAATAAGAGTGGGAAGAAAAGGGAGAAGGGCTGGTTAGTCTAGAAAAAAAATATTGTATTCTATCATATTTTGTATTGATTACCTCAATGATTCTGTATTCCTAATGTGTGTTTGAGAAGATATTTATGGTCGATGTTAGGATGCTGCAGTTGATGCATATTATTTGTTGCATTATAAGGCCTAGGAATCCAGATGTTTGATGATCTGAAGTTTGCAGGATTCTTTTCTATCTACTCCATGAAATGTTTGCTATGTTCATTGGCAGCTTATGTATTGGTACGTGTCCAGAGTCGACGACTTGCTTTCTAGCCTAAACATTCTGGGGGATGTTATTAATAAATTCCATTCTGCAGTGATAATAGAAGGAACTCCAGATACACCCATTTAAGGTCCAAATCTAGGATTGTTGCATCATTGATAATGTCACAAATGTATTGGAAGTGAAAATGGTGTGAAAAATATGCAAAGGATTTGTAGTGAATGACGAGCCCTAAATTCACAATAACTAATGGCTTGGTGACTGTGACGTACAGAAGCTCGACAATAGCATGTGAAGATGTCCATTTCTGAGAATGGCAGGGTGCAGATGGCTGAAAAAAACAGAGTTAATTATATTACTGTCCTAATAATTCTCAAGAAAAGGTTAGAAACAATAAGAAATCAGTAGAGAATGAAGTGTGAAGATGTAGAGATATAAACATCTTTGATTGAAGAGTGAATCTGTCTACGAAACGATAACCAAACACTGGGAGCTTGGATCTAAATGAGTTTCAGGCTCGGCTGGTAAAAAAGATTTGGGACCAAATGATGATCATGCACCAAGATTCTCAATAATGCCCTATCAATTCTTCCCAAAAGCAAGTGATTATGCCATCAATAATTTCATTAGTGTCATTTTTCATCCTCAGCATTCAACAATTAATCTTCTCTGCGGTGTTAAAGTTCTTTGGTTGGGGCAAGACTTTTCCAAGAATGTGCCTTAACCTTCCACTTTTCAGAGAGAGCACCTATCATTGTAAGAGGAAGAAAGCAACATCCATGAAATTTCTGTGGCTTCCTCTTTTCTTATTTCCTACCCTTAATCTTCCATTCCAAGGAAAGAAAGATCTTGAAAGTTCCCTTTCTATAAATATATTTTCAATGTTCAAACTTTTCACTTTCTAGCAAGGTTTGTAATTTTAATCATAGTTATAAAACTTGATGTAACATTTATACAAAGCATGATCAGGTTATAAGTAAGGAGATTTAATCTGATTCAATTCTAATTTTTTTTTTAAAATATCAAAATAATATTATTTAAAAAAAAATAAAAAAAATCTATGGATTAAAAGTTTGGATTTTATATTAAGTTACAAGTCAACCGGGTTGCGAGTTAATTTAATTATATGTTAATTTTGATTTTTAATTGATTTAAACCGATTATTTTTTCTTTCAACTCAAATCAAATTGATCTAATGAACCTGATTCTAAATTGATCCGCTAAGTGATTTGCATTCTATAACTAGGCTTTTAACCGCAATGATACAAAACCTCAGGATCAACTATTTAGCTGTTTCCTAAAAGATTAGCAGCCTTGATAATGAAAGGCCAAGCTGTCCCTGTTAATGTATCACAACCGCTAACTTAACATCACAGAAATTGACCATTTCTATGCCTTAACTCCAAAATAATTAGAGTGGATTTAACGGTTGTTCATGGGACGTTTTAACCGGACTTTGGGAAAATTTTGAAATTTATTTTTTTGTATTTTTAAATAACTTTAATGTTAAAATAAAAATTTTTAAAATAAAAATATATATATATTATTTTGATATATTCATAAAAAATATATTTTTTAAAAAAACTCAAACACACTTTTAAAAAATTATTTAAAAAAATACATTTTAAAATGATAACCAAACAATACAAGATGAGTTTCTCTTTGTTGCGTGATTCAAATGAAAAGATTTTTTATATGCAAATGCTAAAAAATATAGTGATTAAGTTATAGTTTTCTACACTAGAGGGACTAACTATTTAATGTATTTAAATATTAGGGATTAAATTATAACTTACTAAATTAATTAATTATTAGTACCTCCACAAAATCACAATAAACCAAAACAATTTCCCTCTCTAAAATCCATGTTCCATAACAATCATAACTGTATTTGCTGTCTGTACCTCTCCAAAGAAAAGTAAACTTCTTTCAACACACAAAATCCCCAAAAATAAATATCAAAAACTAAAATCTTGAAACACGAGATCAAATCAAATATCAGATCCCAATCTCAAGTTCTCAACTTTCCATGATCTGGGTCATATAGAAAGTTACTTTCTTTGGAACCAAACAGTGCTTAAAAGTTTGAGATGAGGAGGAGACCAGTGGACTTTAGGAGGCCAGTAAGGAGGAGGATATCAAGTGTGGTGTGGTGGACTTTGTGTGGTATATCTGTGTTGCTGTTTATAGTTATTTTTAGCAAAGAGAGTGGTATTGAATCAAGATCCACCAGCTTTAATAAGGTAAAGATCTGTGCTTTACTGTTTATTTTATTATTTTGGGTAGTTGTTAATGTGTTTGGTTGCTGAAAATGTAGGAATTTTGAAGGGAATCAGTGTTTTGAGTTCTGGGATTCTTATGATTTGGGATTTGAAGATATAATAATTTTAATTGGGTTTTGGTTGGTACTGTTAATGGGCTTGATGAAGATTGAGATATACAATTCTGGGGTTGTAGCTGTATTATGACGTGATTGTTAGCTTAATTGCTATCTTTGCTTGTATGTGCTTTTGTGCTGTTGGGTTTGTCTTTATGTGTAGAATGGAATTTTTTTTTGATCCGTGACTTTGCTTGAGCTAGATGGAGTTATACCCTACATGATAGAAGGGCTGCATTAACTAGTAGATGTGAATAAATTGTCTTAAAATCCTTAGCTTGCATTTCATGATTGTATTGTTAGGATATACAATATGCTTCCAATAGCTTAATAGGTACTGTTCCTTAGTGGAGGCAATGGCTTTGATCCAGGCTGGTAATATGATTCAGGCTGTTGAATTAAATGACCTTCTTAGGTATTGATTTGAGAAAGTTATGTTTAAGGCACTGTGTGTATGTGCCATACATTGCTTCAATACCGTGCATGTGAAGCTCAAACAAAGTTAGCAGGGCATTGAGATTGAAGGGATTTTGTATAAATACCTTAATGGGGCACTTGCTCCATGTATATTGTAATGTTGATAAGAGAGGGTAGAATATTTAGGCATTGTTTGGTAGCGCGGTTGCTGCGCTACCAAACAGGCAGTTAATAATAGGAGTTATACTGTATGGGAAAATGAGAGAAGAATGAGTAATAGGTAGTTGTTATTTGTATGCAGAACAAATTGAATAACTTTTTTCGGAGATGAGTTTGATAACTTTACCTGAGTTCTATGAGGAAGAATTTTGAGAGAAGCAAACAGAATTATATTTATGAAAGATCTGTTCTTTTCAGTATTTTTCTATTCAAGTATCCAATGTGCTGCTAAAATTCAGTTTTATTAGCAAATGGAACTTGTAAAGAAAGATGAATGGCTTGCTTTATAAGAAGAAATATGTGTGTTTTGAGGTTTTATTTATAAGAGCATCAAACAAGCTGTGATTTAAAGGATTTGAGTTGTGTTTTTTAGGACAATGGTAAGAAATGCTAATCATGTTTTAACATGCACCTCATGTGCAAGCTTTTTGATGTTATTATTTCGGAGACAGCTGACATGCCACATATTCGTGATATCATAGAATACCTCGCATTTTTGTGACTTTATGTCTTCATATATTGATGTGATTGGATTTTTTTTATAGCAACTGGTGAAATATTCTGTGTTTTATATCAATCTGCATGAGATGGGGAATCAAATGGAACTAAAGTTATTTCCCTCTCTGTTGTGTTTATATTCTGTTTAGTTTATTTTTGTTGCTTGTATTGTAGCAAACTCTCTTCATTCTTTGTAAACTGTTATTTTAGTTGATTAATGAATTTTTACCTTTTCTTCTTAAAAAAAAAGGTGAAATATTGTTGATGTATAACAACCTTATTGACAAGTGTCTCCCTGGCTCCTCTGTCATTTTCTTTGAGTGTAAGTTAAACTCCAGAAATGGGCAATGATGAAACTTGCATACCTGGGTCATACTGCTGAACTGTAGATTAGAAAATGATTAATTTACGCACTAAACAAACTCACAAAGAGAGAGAGAGAGCAAAATAGCCCAAAATTTGAAAGTAATGGCAGCTACCCCACTCTCAGTTTGTGTGTTTTCCATGCCACCAAAGTTGTGATCTTCAACAACACTCTACCTAGTTTGTCATGTTTGTTTTTTTTTACTCTGTATTTTCTTTTTAACCATAAACTTTTAGAAGTGAAGGTATCTGTGTCCATATTCACAATAACAGCAATTTCTTTCAGTAGTATATGTGTTGGATTTACTGCTATATTCAGCAAGTGATCTCAAACTGTAAACCACGTTTTGAGCTTCTGAGCATTTATCCTTAATTTTTATTTTGATAATAATTATGCTGTATTCCTTACATTCCCTGTTTCTGCTCCTTATCTCCTTGAAATTAAAATCTCTGATTCTTTTTCTTCCTGCAGTACTATACCAAGTATGAGAAAAACATTGAAAGCCTAAACATTACAGATGAAATGTTGAGCCCCAACTCAATCACCAGGCAACTTAGTGACCAAATTTCTCTTGCAAAAGCTTTTGTTGTGATTGCAAAAGAAAGTAACAATCTTCAGTTTGCTTGGGAATTAAGTGCCCAAATCCGCAATTCCCAGGTCCTCCTTTCAAGTGCTGCAACGAGGCGAGCTCCTTTAACAACCAGGGAATCAGAAACTGCTATCCGTGACATGGCACTTTTGCTCTTCCAAGCCCAGCAACTTCATTATGATAGTGCAACTATGATTATGAGACTGAAAGCCAAAATCCAAGTTCTTGACGAACAAATGGGTATTGTGAATGAGAAAAGCTCCAAGTATGGTCAAATAGCTGCTGAAGAAATCCCAAAAGGACTTTACTGCATTGGTATTCGGCTAACTACTGAATGGTTTGGAAATCCAAATCTACAGAGAAAAAAGAATGAGAGAATGCAAATTCAGACAAAACTTAGAGATAACAACCTCTATCATTTCTGCGTCTTCTCTGACAATATCCTTGCAACTTCAGTTGTTGTCAATTCAACTGCTTTAAATTCCAAGAATCCAGATATGGTTGTGTTTCATCTTGTAACTGATGAAATAAACTACATCGCAATGAAGGCTTGGTTTGCCATGAACACTTTCCGAGGAGTTACTGTTGAGGTTCAGAAGTTTGAAGACTTTAAATGGCTAAATGCTTCTTATGTTCCAGTGCTTAAGCAGCTCCAAGACTCTGAAACTCAAAGCTATTACTTTTCAGGCCATAATGATGATGGCCGGACTCCAATCAAGTTCCGGAACCCAAAATATCTATCTATGCTTAATCACCTCAGATTTTATATTCCTGAAGTTTTTCCTGCATTGAAGAAGGTGGTATTTCTTGATGATGATGTAGTTGTTCAGAAAGATTTATCTGGTCTATTTTCAGTTGACTTGAACAGCAACGTTAATGGAGCAGTTGAGACATGCATGGAGACATTTCACAGATACCACAAGTACCTGAACTACTCTCACCCTCTTATTAGAGAACATTTTGATCCTGATGCGTGTGGTTGGGCATTTGGAATGAATGTTTTTGATTTGGTTGAGTGGAGGAAGCGAAATGTTACTGAAATCTACCACTACTGGCAAGAAAAGAATGTGGATCGGACACTCTGGAAACTTGGGACACTACCTCCTGGACTTTTGACTTTCTATGGGTTGACAGAGCCATTAGATCCCTCATGGCATGTGTTGGGATTGGGCTATACAAATGTTGATCCTCACTTGATAGAGAAAGGGGCAGTGTTGCACTTCAATGGAAACTCCAAGCCATGGTTGAAAATTGGGATGGAAAAATACAAGCCTCTTTGGGAAAAGCACGTAGATTACAGTCATCCTTTATTACAACAGTGCAATTTTCATTGATTTTGGAAATGGAAGCTTCATATTTTCCCTGGTGCGTAAGAACATCTAAATTTTGTAGATCAAGTATGCTTGCACAAATTTTACAGGATCAAGCATGGCCGTTGGTTGTAAAAGTGCCTGTTGTAGTATAGAATGTTAATTTAACATCATTTATTCAAGCATTACTGCCTATTGCCTAGCAAGTCTTTTCAGTTTATTATGCTGGCTAGCTTTAAGCTCAAACCAACAGTCATCCATTATAGTTTTACTTGATCTTCTTTCCCTTTTCCTACACCTCTTCGCGATACTGATATTGCGGGTTTGCTTCTTCTGGAGTTTAGTATAGCTGTAAAGGGCTTTTGAATCCTTCTCATCTATTCTTTCTGGTTTGGAGTATCAACTTTCCTTTTCTTTTGTGGTTTCTCTCAAACACAGATGTAGTTGTTATTCATTTCCCAACATTTTATTCCTTTGTGATGAAGTTTCCCTCCGCCTCCCCTTCCCTCCCAATCGGCACTAATAAGGTGATTGATGAGAGGATATTATTAATCTATCAGGTCGAATTTATACCATGAAGGCTTCAAGTAACTGGTACTCTCACTCCCTATGAGGGAGGTCTCAGGTTTTGAGTATATAAAAAATTCTCACTCCTGGAAATGGAACGTATAGTTGGGCTGGGAAGGGAAGTGGACTTGGGATATGGTGCTGACCTTGATGAAACCCACTGGCTCATTGCCTTAGCAGAACAATGGTCTTTTACAGTACTTGCGTAGGTGCCAAAGCCTTATCAGCAAACCTCTCGTGCATTCAGATTATCTACCAAGGAGTCTTAATAATGGCAGACTCCATGACAAAAATTTCGGTCCCTCAAAATGAATATAGGGAGAATGCAAATAAACTATGGAGCTTGGTAATATTTATGTTGAAACAATCCTGGTCACAAGAAATGGAGCTTTGGCTTCTCAGTCACCATTGCCAAATGTTTAAGTTGACAAAACCTGAAGTCAACTGAAAAAACAAATCGATTACTTTTGGGAAAAAATGATTGCCACTTGGCAGAATCCCAGGTAGACCACTTGGAAACACGAAAATGCCGGCAATCAAGAAGTAACCATCGAACAACAACACTACTTCACCTTGGTCTCCTGCTTCCTGAAGCTTCTCAGGAAATCTAACAGAATCTTTTCATTTCCGACATTACCCTGCTTAAATGAGAAGTAAAAACACCGTCAATGGAATCCTGACAGTAATTTCAAGCTGATAAAAACGCAATGCAAACCCCATTAATCATAATTATTAATCACAATGTGGCTTTACAGGTCAAGTCAATGACCAGTAAAACCAGATCCAATTCAAATTTTATTTTAACCATTTTTTCTATTAAATTAATTAAATAAAAGTGATCTAATTATTTGAATGATATACCAACAAGGTCTCGAAGATGGACAGCAGATGCTAGTGTTCAATCTGCAGTATCATTAGATGCTTCTCGAAAAATGAAGAAACTTGCAATAAAAAAATGTGATAAAGAGAGCAAATTCACTTACAGGATAATGTAAACGAAAGCACAAACAAGAAGAAAAGAGGATAGAAATAGCAAATTCACTTACAGGGAGATGTCAGTGGAAAGCAAGGAAAGTTGATGAACTTTTAAATTTCGAAACCACAATCAAGTCCGTTGAGGACTACAGGTGTTGAGAAATTGCTGGATATGGGTCTAGACCTGTTTAAGGATAAAAAATCTCTGTCATCTAGTTCATTGCTCTCAGGATCTGGGAATGTTGAGAACATTCATCAGCCAAGAAGGCTTCATGTTCGGCTGATGCAATGGCCGATAGGGCTGATACTAAGCAAGTGGAGGTATGCATGGTTAACTTAACTAATCAATTAATGTTAGGAAACATTATATCTCTTGTTCACACTTATTAATTCAAGATTGATTTTTTGAAATAAAATTTCTACTTGTTGATCTGAAATAGAAACTATGCTCAATCAAGAAACATTAATACCAAATATGGTTGCAATTGCCAGGGTTCTAACGTATCAACTAGCACAAAGTTCCTCAACAGTAATTAGAGTCTGAGAAAAAAATTCTTTCTGATGGTTTTGCAGAAAAGTTTTTATATGCATGGAACAGTCTTTCAAAGTTTCGACGTTCGGTGCAAAAGAAAACAAGCTTCAGAAGGAAAAACTCGAGATGAAGCTGAACTTTATTCTTCATTCTCGAGTCATTATCAAATCTTTTTGCATGATGAATTAATAATGCCTGTGTAGAAATATCAAATATAATGTAACACCAAGATAGAGCATACAAGTTCATGGACTCGCTTCCGATAACTTGTGTAGATCAAATTGCTGGAAGCTTGGGGAGACATGGAAAAGCTCAGGACTTATCTCCAGCTTCAAAGACCAAAGAGTGTTCACTTTCTGTCATTCGCAGAGCATCTTTATTATTTTAAAGAACTATCTCAATTTAATAATTTAAGCTGTTAGGTAAGATTCTAATATATAATTTATATTATTCTCTAATACATCCCTTCAAATGAAAGCTCTTTTGTCTTGAAACTTGTACAAGTTTATATTACCTTGTACTTAATTTTTATCAAATAAATAAAAATAGTGAGATTCGAACTTGTAATTTCTTGATAATTAAAGCTTTAATATTATGTCAAAAAACCATCTCAACTCAATAACTTAAGTTATTGGATAAGGTTTTAATATATAATTTATATTATTCTCTAATTGAAGATGCAAAGGTAAGCCTAGAAAAGAAGAGACGAATCGAAACCCCTTTTAGCAGCTAGGTGTTAAACCAGTTCAGCTAAGCAATAAGTGATTTTACTAGCAAATCCAGAATTAGAGGTGGATCCACAATCAGTTTTGCTCGCAATTCAGCATGCTTCGGATCTCTCCACTTCCATCAAAGTCAACAATGTCTACATTTTCACCCTCAGTAAGCAGCAGCTATGAAAGCAATACTGCGTTGGTGCTTGAAGCCTCCTGTTTATGTCATCTGAGCAAAGTTCTCTCGCATCAGGCGGAGCAGACTGTTGGGCTACAATCACAATTAGCAGAGGTGGCTGCACAAGAGAAGTTACTAATCGGAGAGTGCCTAGAACTTCTTCAGACAGTATTATTCTGCAGGTAGAGAGCTGAACACTTGTCGATTATAGTGATCTCAGTAAATACAAAGATAAGACTGTTTGTTTCGTGTTTGAAAAATATTTTTAAAAAAATTTAAATTTTTTTTAATTTTTTATTAATATATTTTTAATATTTTTAAATTATTTTAATGTGTCGATATCAAAAATAATTTTTAAAAAATAAAATAATATCATTAACATATATTTTAAAATAAAATATTATTTAAAAAATAATCACAACCATCAAATAATATTAGTAATGTTAAAGGCTAACAAGTCAATGCTTAGTTCGAAGTAAAGATTAGGCAGAAGTATAATTCTTGTGAACTTTTTAGATACATGAATAGCCTAACTTTAATTAAAATAAAGAGACGATGGATTGATACAAAAAAATTAACCCGAAATTACCACTGATTATTAAAAAACAAAAAAAGTATACTTCCGAAAACTAGTCGGATAATATCACGTAAAAGTAAAAAAAAAAAAATGGGCTTTTACTTTTTTTACCAACTTGTGCGACATATTTTACACCACGTAAAATCATAGTTATCAGATTTGTTTAAGTGTGTTTAGTAATGTTGTAAATAGTGTTTTTTTAGAAAAAAATTAATTAAAAATATATTAAAATAACATATTTTCATATATATTATTTTTTATTTTTTAATATCAAGAAGCAAATTCCCCAGAAAACTAACTGACAAGTCGTTCAGTTCCATATTTGACGAAAACGAACAAACTCGGTGTCTTTTCGAGCTTTCCACTCTCCCCCTTCTTTTAAGCAAAAATTTACCATCGTCTACTCTCATCTCCATTTCTCCTCTCTCTCTCGATCTCTACAAAGAAAGAAAAGAAATCCATGGCGACATTAGCGGCGGCGGCAGGTCGACAAGCCGTCTCTCTCTC
Organism: Populus tomentosa; assembly: GCA_018804465.1. Taxonomy (NCBI): domain Eukaryota; kingdom Viridiplantae; phylum Streptophyta; class Magnoliopsida; order Malpighiales; family Salicaceae; genus Populus; species Populus tomentosa. Next base: position 15,572,103 of record CM032005.1, on the reverse strand, counting down.
CCGAATCTCCTCTCCCAAGACACCCGCTCAAGCCGCCGCCCTCATCCACCGCCGCGGCCTCGCCGGTGCTGCTGGTAAATCCATCCCGCAAAACACATACACATACTAACACATACGACGTATAAATTTACGAACAAACATTCACGCATACGTATGTATTCATTATGTATTCATGCTGTCGATCTGTATCACCCTGCCGTAGGTCAGAAACTGATTAAATTCATTAATTTTGTTTAAAGCTGCAATGTTTAGCTCAGTCGTTGAAAATTCTGAGCTTAATTAAATCTTGAAATTAAATTTTTCAGTGGAAATAATAGATTATTAAATTTTCTAGGAAAAAAATAAATGATAGATTTTTGCTTGGAGATTATGAATTTTACATTACGTTTGTTGATAATTGCAGACCACCATGGACCACAGAGGATTAACTGCTGGCAAGATCCAATGAGCCCATCAAAGTGGAAGGAAGAGCATGTTAGTCATTTGCATTTTATATTATACTATACTATATGTTTGATGTTATAAAGTTTTTATATTTGTTTAAAAACGAATCTGCTCAATTTATTGCCCACACATTTTTTTCGCATAAGTTTTTTTTTTTTCCACTTCATAAGTATTTTGATTGTGTATTTTTCAGAATTTTGTGTGTTTATGGAATATTAGAGCATTGTCTTTTTGGAGTAGTATTGCTGGTAGTGTTGTCATTTTATATATATGAAGAAAATAAAACTTTTGAATTTGAGTTATATTCTGTGATTGAATAGTTGTATGGTGTTTTATGGGAGTTTTCATGTTTGATTCCTTTTATATGAGTTTCTTGTCCTTTGCCATGTTGATTTTGTTGATGTTGGTGGGGAAATGGATATGATGGAAGGTATGTGTGTCATATGAGTTGTCTTGATTGTTTGTTGGGTGTTGAATTGCAGTTTGTTATTGTCTCTTTAAGCGGCTGGGGTGTGCTCATCTATGGGGGTTACAAGTTCTTTACAGGAGGCAAGAGCAATAAGGAAGAGGTACTTTTGGATATATTTTTTTTTTCACTGTTTCTACCTTGTACTCTACTGTTATTTCTTCCTTTTCCATCAGAAAATTGGAATGGTGTCTTTGCTCCATTTATCCCACTTTTTAACAGATGGTCATCTTTTAACAATTTTTGTCCTTTTTATAAATGAAGTGCATATCAAAATGTAATTTTTCAAATTTTATCTTCAATTATTATGATATTTAGCAACCATGTTTCAAAATACATAGGCTTGTGCATTTTCAAGATAGAGATATTCTTTTTTTTAATATGTACAATAGGCAAAGTATTGAATCGCTTCTTTAATAGTTGGAAATCCAATAGTAGACAAATAAAATGGGACTATTGTTGCCAAAGGTTCAAAGTGCCTTAAGGTGTTAAGGCCAGCTAGTTTGATAAGACAACTTTCCGCAACTAAGAGAATAGGAATTGAAAAAAAAGGCAGTAAAAAATTGCACAGCAGTGTAATAGTTTGGATGTTGGAAAGAAAATACTGCAGCAGCATAAGGAGATTAGGAATTGGAAAAAAAAAATTAGATAATTTTTTGGCATTCTAATAACTTAGAAAGCTAACAGTCAAGAGATGAAAGAAAATGATGGAGAAAGAGAGGAACTAATTAGAAGGGAGATGAAAGAAATGCATAATAGATTATCAAACTATCTAAATACCTGTTTTTTACTTTTCATGCACCAGTAGGTGGTCCATTTGCTCTTTGATCAAAGGAAGCACGTGTGTTTTGTATTTTTATTAACTTTAGAAATACCTTTTAAGACAGCTATTAAATAAGGGTAATATCGAAAAAAAAAAAAACCTTAAAGGTAATGTTATGAAAGTAGTGCAAAACAATTTCAAACACAATTATCCCTAGAAGGTTCCTAGGAAATGCCACAAGTGCATAGTGCCTAGCTCTACGTACCCAGATAAAAAGCTTTCAAGTCGCCAAGGCCTCATCTGGGGTGCCTAGGCAAACACCTTGGCATCTTTAACTTTGAATTGCACGGAGGAAGGTTAAAGCTCCTCCACAATCAATGTCTATTCTCATTTTCTCTTCTTTGAAGTCTCTCTCTCTCTCTTTTCATTTGTAGTTTTACATACCAGGAAAAGCTTCTTCAATCTTGTGCTAAACAATTGATTGTGTGATACATGATTATCCAAGGAATTGACTTGCGAACAGTCATGTGTAGATTGTTTGACTCTTAAGAATTTCTAAATGCATGGACCTCATAAATATTGATGATATATAAAAAGGCAATGATCATATTGAATATGGCTACACCTAACACATCACTACATCAATTATCTTAAGAGGGAATCTGGCTATCAGGAGAGAGATTGTGCCCAAGTATAGTGTATAACATAGAGTAGTAGCAAGATCAAAGCTCGAGGCTAGTTTTTGTCTTTAATGGGGATAGCGAAGCTTATAGATGGAATGCCATTTAGGAGAACACAGTTTCCACAATTATGAGGTTACCTCTCAATTGCTCAAGCCATTTGCAAACTTGATGTCATGGCTATCGAGCAAAGAGATTATTAGCTGAATGTGGTTTTAATTTTAGGAAAACTAACAATTTGAACTCATAAATCAAACTCATGATGGAATGTAATTTGTAATAAAAAAATTAAACCAGTTTTAGCTAGAATTATTCTGAGATTACAGTTTTTTTTTCCTTACATTTGATTGTTGCTTACAGAAACCATTGGAAGCAGCACACTGAGGCTTGAAGTGTGTAATCGAGCCATGACATTTCTGGTAATAATGTATTCGGCTGTACTTCACATGTCATGGGATCAATTGTTGTTGTTTGCGGATGATACTACAAAAAGTATTGTGATTTGTTTTAGTGATGAATGATGGATGATTAAACTTGGAAGTTAAATTGCTTATTTTTGTAAGAAAATAAGCCCTTCACATTGGCATAGCCATTTTGTTGTCACTCTAATGGTTTGATTTTTAACCTGCTATATTTTGATTATCTCATGCTATCTTCGCCAAGTTCAAATTCAATTAGTGGATTTGCAACAAATTACAGGTTTATGTTGAGTTTTTTTTTTTTTTTTCCTTTCTCTTTTTGCAGTAAACCGAAATGATGTTTACTTACAAGGATAAACAAAATGCTAAGCAAACCTCACTCTTTGAAGAGTAACACGATAGGCATCATTCTAGCAGGAAATACAATTTTTTTTTTTAATTAACAGTTTTCCCGAATAGACAATGTGGCAGCTTTTGGAACTAATCATAGAAACAATGGCATTTGTTTTCGTATCAACTAGTCATCTGTACTCGTTATCTCATGGGAACGTATTTTGTTGCGTATTGTTGCCCTAGACGATTCTATATGCTAGATTATGCCCATCATCTCCGAGACTGGATAGACGCCGGATTGCTTTCTGGAAATGCATTATTTCATTTGTATTGCTCAACCAACAAGAAACTGAAGTTTGATAATATTACAGTCCTTGGTTGAGTGTGTCAAGTTGACACTTTTTGACCTGAAGCTATGTAGAGAAACTAATTGAAGCGAGGACAAATATGAAAAATTAATCTTTGGTCTGGAGAAATTAATGATTAAATTATTTAAAAGAACGAGCTGACAACAAAGGAGCAATGTTGCTATCTGGAACAAACGGATGCGAAAGGGGTGAAAATCCCTACCACCTGGTTTTTATTTGAAGCTTACTATCAAGGGCATTTCGGTTCTATTTAACCAGCAGTCTCCTGCAAATTTTGTGTTGTATTTTTTGATTTGGGATGATAATTCCAATACATCTCTAGTTTTAAACACTAAGCAAACTTGATAAGTGTCCTCACAGTCATGAAGATTGATATTTAAAACCTTTACATTAAGCAAGAATATTAAATGCTGGTAATAAGCGAGAAGTCGGACTCATCAGTTTCCTCTCTGTACTCCTCTTTATCCTCTTCTAAATCAGAAACTGATTCCTTGTAAAAATCTCCAGCACTTGCATCGGTCTCGTGTTCTACATCTGAATCCTCCATTTGTTCTTGCCTTTCATGCTTGCTGATATTTTTCACTTGTTCATCACTGTTTTCTTTAGTGTTCATATTGCTACTGTTTTGGCTTTCTTCTGTGCCCCTGGCTTGTTGATCTTCATCCAGGCTCTGTTTTCTGTCATTGCTTCTAATGTTACTGAGCTGGCCATCAAGGCTTCCATTTGTCAGCACTTTGGCGTCATGAGCTACTGGGAGCCTTTTCATTGTCTCATGAACTTCACTCATCTGCTGATTTATTCGATCTTCCCCAAGTTTGTTTTCCAGGTCCTTAGAGTCTTCATGGTTTTGATGCACTATTGATTTCGTTTCAGAAGAACCTACTGCCTTTGTTATTTCTTCCGCTGTTCCATCAATAGATGCTCTTCCCCCTTCTCTGTATATCAGTCTACCTTGATCATCCATAGGAAATTTTCTATTTCTTGTCTTCTCAGCAACATTGTTTACATTATTTCTGCTCTCCAGCAACCTATTCCTGGCAACCACTGTCCTTCTCTTTCCTCGTACTCTGCTAGCATGGCGGTACCTCTCCTTCCCCCTACTTCTGGAGTTATCCACCATTTCCAGCTTCGCACCACCCCTTAAAGTTTCTTGACGATCTTCTGCCTCCTGAACATTTTCAATCCCAGGTTGCCCATCTAGGTTAAATTTATGCTCTTCTGTATCCCATGATTTCTCATCATTATGTGCATCAGCAGTTTTTGATGCTCTTCCGATTCTGCTGACAATTGTCTCGGTTGCATTTGAAGTGTTATTTTCCTCTCCTGCACCAGAAGCACGCTTCCCTTGAGAACTTTCATTTTCATACTCTTGATCCTTGTCAATGCCAATGGAACTTCCATTTCTAGATCCATCAAGTTTCTGTGATTCCTTTTCCTCTGACACTTCTCTCCTGTCTGCAATGCCTACCCTGCTTTCACTTGCGTTTTCAACTATGGCAGTATCACCCTGCTTTTCTAGATTAGTGGAAGTAGAGTTGCCTCCATTGCCCCTTGAATCCAAACCATTGCCATCATTTGCAGTTTCATGCAATTGAAACTCCTCTTCTTTACTCTTATCGACTTCTATGTTACCCTCATTTACCATGTTTGAGGATACAGTCGTGTTTATGGGTGGGCTCGATGGGTCGTCTGTGCTCACTGACCATTTCTTAGCTGGGTATTCAAGGTGGTGCTTCAATTCATCAATTTCAGCTTCCTTCTGTTTCAGACTTTCTATAAGATCCGCCATTTGAAGGTTTCCTTTCTCTGCATCAATGTTCATCTCTCTGAGCATTTTGATCTCATTTTGCTTCTCCTCGAGGGCAGACTCCATAATCTTTTGTTCATCCTTTATGGAATCAATTGTGGACTGCATCTCTAGCTGCCTCCTGTCAAGCTCCATCTTTTGGGTTCTTAGAGAGTATATCTTCCCTTTCATCTCTTCTGCCTTTCTTTTCATTTCTTTGCTGCGTTCTCTTTCCTTCTGAGTATGGAAAAGAAAAGATGTGACAACTTTTAGTGCTAAAAATCTAGTAAGAATTAAACATCATGATCTAGATTATACACCGCAAAGCAAAGTTCAGCTTCTAATTTTCTGAGTGTTGTCATGTGTGCATGCTTGTTTTTAACCATAATCATGGCGCCCTAGCTTTTCGATTGGTGGAGAAGATTGGGTTTGAAAACTATATGATCAAGTACATTGCATCTTTAGGATCGTTATTAACCCGACATAGGCAGTTGGTTGACACATGGTCTTGATCGAGTTTCAAATAGATAAAATTTAAACTTGTAATTGATTCTATTAAACTCAAGTGACCCACTAAGTCAACCTAGAACTTGGATGAGGTGACATAACTTAAATGAGACTCAATTTTATTTTTTTTAATAAACCCAAAAAATATATAATTAATTTATAAATGCTTAGCCACATTCTTTTAAAAATGGTTCTTAACTTTTTGATGTAAAATAACTATATACATACTTATTTTCTCATGAAATGTTTTTTAATTTTTTGATATGGGATATCTATATATATCATTTATTTTCACATTTGAAATAATTATATATAACTTAAATCTATATGAATTGTTTATTAATTTTTTCATGTGAATTATTAAAATTTTAATTTTTTTTAATTTTTCTGAGTTAACCAGTAATCCAATCTCTCTTGACCAGGTAATCAAAGAGGATATAAGGGATAAAAAGTCAAGAGAAAGGTGACGTGATGCCGGAGGTTAAAATATAGAGGAGCAACTAAGTTCCACAACTGAATCAGGAAAATTAGAAGCTGATAATGCACAAACAATTGCAGATGATGCATTAGGTTTTTATTTTACTCTTCCTCGTTTTAGTTGTTTGTGTGTTGAATGGGGGAGTTTTTTCGTTTTCTTCTCTTGCTGCAATGTACATAATAATTTGTCATGTGTATGCATGTGATCTTAACTACATAGCTTGCGTTGAATGGTTGATTGAGAGCTGAAACTTGCCAAGAGATGGACAGAGGAAGGGAAGCCACTCTTGAACCATGTGCTTTACACAATATAGTAAGGGTCCTAAGGGAATTCAATATAATATTACATGGGATTTGTGCTTAATAAAACACAAGATTGGTTTGGTCCAGTTCAACTCTACCAGAGAATTTAATGTACCAAAAATATTTTAACAAACATCTCCATCTAGCAAGTTATATAGGCAGATAATCATTCTTTACCGGTGAGTTTTTCAACCTTCTATAAAGGACTTTTGGCTGTATTGGTGGTGTTGTTTTGAGATCTGCTATAAATCAGTCAATATCTTGGGATCATACGCTATCTTCTAGCTCCTAGAAATGGCAGAATGAAAGCCGTGGTCAACCTAATTCACATGATATCATAAGCACATTGAAGAAAGAGACCACGTCAAAAACTAGCTAGAGAGCAAGATCGGTCCCAAAAAATGGTGGGTTTTCCATAACTGAACCCTGCATGCTTAATTCACAACTCAAAATGCTATACAGCCCTCCTCCTCACTTTTCAAATGGTGAAGAAAGCCATGAAAGCGTGCATAAACCTTCTTAGTTGTAATGCGGACAGAAAGACACCTCAAAAGTACTAACATGCATGCTTGAGAGAGAGAGACAGAGAGAGAGGTGGGGGGAAGAGCGAGGGACCTGCAAGATAAGCTGGAGGGACATGAGCTCGCGATCCTTCTCTTTGACAAGGAGGTTGAAGATGCGTCTCTCTCTGAACTTATGTAGCACCATGACACCAAGCAAAGCAGCCCCAAATGCTAAAAGCAACATCAACCCATACGGCCTTCCTCTATTTCCATTACTATTTCCTTTGTGGGCTCCTCCCGCAGCCATGATCCTCTCTTTTTCCCTCGATCTCTCTGTTAGTTGTGTAGTCAAACTACAAGAAGAAGAAGAAGAAAATAATGAGTTCTTTCCCCTTCTTTTTCTTTAGCAAGGTATAATTGTAGAATTTTATATTCACAGGACCTTGCTTGTCATGTAAAAAGAGCCATGCATCTACTCCTCTTTATCTCTTTCATACATAAGGCGGAGTTAACAAGGTTGTGGAAACATGGCAACTGTTTCCAGGCGCTGATTCTGGATATATATATATATATATATATATATATATATATATATATATATATATATATATCAAGTTTCCATGCATATATATACTTCAAGTTTCCATGCAACCCAATGATTTTACCATAAGGACCACTTTAACCTTACAAGTATTATGAAGTATGAACCTGAAATGGCGACAAATTTTATAATAAGAGATCATGGTTGCAAATTAATCAATAGGTATAAAATTGTCCACACCAGGAGCTGTTTATACCTATCATGATAACTGAAAGAAATTGTTTGATATAAGAAGTGGGTGCTGATGTACTTAAACCCGGATTTATATAACTACAATTTGGGAAACCGTGGAGCTAATATAAGAGAAAATAAGAATATATTTAAAAGTATATACGCTTACACCGATCCAAATCTAATTTGGTTTACAGCTAAAGTCATTGGTTTATTAATAACAGGTAGTTCTTAAGTCACCAAGTCAATTATTTTATTTAAAATAATATTATTTTATTTTTTTAAAATAAGATTTCTTGGAGTAAATTTAAGTGTATCTTATCTAAGTTTTATCAAGTAATGGTTCAACGCATCATATTATCTAGATTTGATATTCAAAGTTTTTGTTAATTAATTATTTTATTCAAAATAATATTATTTTGTTTTATTTTTCTAATTCCTTGAAGTTGATTTGATCGAGTCTAACTTAGGTTTAGTTAAATCATGGATCAACCTATTAAATTATTTAAGTTTAGTCGGTTCAATGTCCAAAATAATTCAAAATAAAACCAAGTCTGAATCAAGCTATGGATTGACTTGTTGAATTACTAAGTAAACCTACAAGGGCTGAATTAATTGGATTTAATAACCATAGTTTAAGAAAAGAAGGATAATTAGAAAATAAGTTAATTTGAGGAGAACTAAATGTATAACTTTATACTACGAAATAACTTGTAAATTCAAGAAACAAATAAGAGAAATTAAAAAAAAATTGGGAGTCATGGCAAAGGAGTAGGCAAAAACTGATTTTGACCACTAGAGAAGGTTATATAAATTGCTTGAGCGATATGTCCTTTCTCATTGTTTGGCGTGTACAGTCATTTTTATTTTGCCTGTTAATTTCAATCTCACATGTATGTTTCAATATTAATTTAATTCCTAAAACCCTAATTGTTTTAAATCAACAACATTTAAATATATTTCAATAAATTAAGCATTTAGTCCTGATCATTTCTAATATTATATTTCATTTATTTTATCTCAATAAAATAATCAAACACTACCATATGTAAATTGTCATAAAAGTTATCTAGCAGATCACCATATCAGTTCAGATGTTTGGAGAGTACATTTTCCAGTAAGATTTGAAACTATGATATGTTATGCTAATTAAAATATGATATTATCAACACTTAGGTTTCACTAGTTTCATCTTCTCTTTTCCTGTGTGCTTTTAACACCTTTTTTCCTTAAATTTTCACGCATGTGGATGGCATAAAGGTGGGATTAGCTCTCTACTTTGAAGATAGTTTCCAGGGATTTTGTTTGAGTTGAAGCAAAGCTTACTGATCAGGCAAGCAACATAGTGTTGTATACAATCTGGAATTGTTTGATAGTAGAGTTGCTTTCAGAAAAATGTTGGAGATTGAACCTGAATCGCTAAAAATACCAGATTGTAAAGTATGGAAACTTACAACATATTTATAAAGACTTCAATAGCTTACTCGCAGCTGCTGTTATTGCAGCCCTTCTCTCTTTCTCTTTTCTTCTCTTTTCACACTCAATCTCTCTCAACTTTTGCTCTTAAATTATACCTCTTTTATAAGTCTCAATAGCAGACAAGGGGCCATAGATTATAGCACCAATTATGCCATAAAATAAGCTTCCATTTTATATCAAGTGGATAATGAGTTGTTCCACACTTGTACAAAGTTGAAGGGGGGTATTTGTCATAAAATGACAATTTCCCAACAATTCTCTCTTATAAATTTGATGATTTATCTGCTTAGTAGATCAATGGGACCTAAACAGCCTCAATTTTGCAGATTGCTTGTAAGACAATTAAGAGAAGTCTTTCAGCTAGGGCAGAAAGCATTATCAGCTAGCATAACAAGAGAGTCAATGCAGATTCTGCTTACTTCTGAAGTAGAAATCACTTGATTTGTAACAAGGTAATTAACCTAACCCTCTCATTTGTTATAATAGACTGGATAAGAAAGTTGTTTGATTTTTTCTTTGATCTAATTCTTCACATAAGCTCTGATGTATTTAGTATGAAACTTGGTTCTCATTATCAGAATAGAAACCGTGCTGCCAAGATGAGTTGGAAATACTGTTGTCTGTAGCAAGAAATTAATGACACTCGGATGTAATAATTTAGCTTGGAGAAAATGCTAGAAGCAGTTTTTATTTTCATTAGGAATTTCTTTTGTTAGGTTGCATTTTGTCAGCATACCAAATAAAAGGGATTGAATGCTTGAAAGGCCGGAAAAGGAGACAAAATAAATATATTTTTAATATAGTTTTAAAATGAATATTTGTACTCGAAACATGTTTCATTTATTTCCGATGTATTTATCTCTTCTATCCTGATTTAATAACGAAACGTTGTCTTAAAAAATTTCTAGATTCATCAACTCAATCATAATGGATTTTTCAATTTTTTATACACAGGTTATTATGTTATGAGGATACATAGCACACAGATAATAATTCATTAATTTGTATATCTAATGCATGACCAAATTGATCTATCCATACTGAAAAAAGAACAAAGACAAGAAAAATAAATGCTTAGATCATCGTTTACTTGTTCTGTAGAGATGAACATGTGATTGGTCATAAAAATGCTAGAAAGATAAGGTTGGTGTGAGGAGGTTCCTTGTCTTTTTCAGTATAAGTTTCTCTATTTTGTATCATCGACATCTATCTTCACACAAGAACAGTACTCATCTGTCTTTGGTATCTGATAAATGTAGCGGGGACACACGCGCACGCACACATCAAGTTTTACAGAGCATGTGAAATACCTCAAAGAATGGTTTGTTGAAAGTAATTACAAAGTTTTAAATTATGAATCGAGCGAGGTCTAGGGGTCCAGAAATAATTATGAAGATCATACAATGTATCAAGGTTATTAAACAGGATCAATCCAGCCCATGAAGACTTTATCCATAATTTTAATGAATTAACTCGAGTTATTTTAAGTCAATTATCAATAATATAATTTCAAAATCTTTTTAAAATAAAAGTTAATTCGATGTTAGTTCTTAGAACTCTACCTATTTTAATATAAAACTCTACTCCAAGCCATATTATCAGGTTGACCTGCTGTAATGTACCTGTTTATGTTCACTGAAACCAACAAACAACGTTTTTTCAAGGTTTTTTCAACACATAAATTCATGTCTAACAGCCTAAAAAAGAGGTGGGTTTTACTTCCTGTCATGAATCTCAATTTGGTATACGAGGCCCTTGATGGATTTCATCTTTTAGTGGCTAGAGATCATGTTAAAGTTCATTTTCCTAGGTGTGTCACCCACTTGGCTGAGTCAATGAAAATCTTTAACAAATGATCACATGTTGTTTTACCATGTTATATAACAAAGAGACATGCATTCGTGTCCTTGTAATCAGCCATATGAAATCAATAATTCTCAACAAATATCTTAATTTGTGGACAGGAGAGTGTTCTTGTAATAACTCCTCTCGGAGATATTAGGTTCACGAGAGCACTTACCTACTATTGGCATAGTGAATTTTCTAACTTGTCCGTGGGCTTTTGTCTGGCATCGTGGCATGTCGAGTAAGTTTCTTGGACATTTGCTGTGTTGTTTTCTTTATTCACTCTTATTACACATCACACAATGTTTGTTTATGTGAGTAACGTATGATGCTATTCAGCACCATGTGGATCATGCTTTTGGCAAACAAGCCAGATTTCTCCTTATCCATGGCAGTTGCTTTTGAGGGTTCAAACCGTGGGGACAGTTTTCAAATGAATTTGTGTAATGCTGAGTCACACAAGCTTAATTGTTAGCAGTACTTTCATGGCTTGTGTATATATACACAGAGAGAGAGAGAGAGAGAAAGAAATGAAATCCTCTCACCATCAGTACTTCCCTTGAAGACTGAAGCCAAGGCAAAGCAGCAAGAAATGGATTCTGACTCAAGTTGCGAGGTAACTTCTATAGAATTTTATTTCTCTCCTTTCTCTCTTTTGAGCTACCTTTTATTCTGCTCTAGTTTTGGAGCTCGAGTTGCATTGTCATCTTTCTTTTCCTGTTCATGTTTATGTTCTCACATGTACTGCAAGATTAGTCATTTTGATCTTTTCGTAGAGTTTTTATCAAACCCATTTATGAATTAGACAATTAGCTCAGAAGTTTGTTTTCACTTAAAAAGGTGGTTCGTAGTTCATACAAATTTACTCTTAAGAGCTTTCCAATCTCCATCATCATTGAGATTTTAACTCAATAGTAAATATGCCCTTCAAAGTTTCATATCAAAATCTCATCAATCCAACTGTAAAATTAAAAGATATAAGATATACTTGTTTTACTAAACTATATTTTGGACTCTTTAAAACTCTTCAAAACCTAAAAAATCTTCACAATTTAAAAAAAAATAATACAACAATTATTATTTTGCTAAAAATAATGAAGAAAGTACTCCACATCATTCCATGAAAAATCTGCAATTGGAGTAGTTTCTTTCCATTGATCTCCTTTATTATTCTTGCCTTCCTGAATGCCATGTACTTGCTATCTTGAGGTATTCTTTTAGTTTTTAGTCTTTTTAAATTATTATATTTTAGTATTCTACTTCTTATGCATGTTTAATTACCATGGATGTAAGTATTTTCTTCTTAATAAAACTAATCAGAAGCATTTGAAGCTAAACCAATTGCACATGTAACAGAGTAAAATCCAAAAAGTTAATATATTTTACCTTCCTTTAATTAATTAGCTGAAAGCTAGCTACACAAAGCATACAAATGCACTTTGATAAACAGAAATTTTTTAGTTCTTGTAAATTGAGACGGCAAAATAGTTTAGTTATTTTCTTGGAATAAGAAAGACAGAAACAATATAAACAAAAATATATTTGATTAAAAACAAAGAAGGGGGCATAAGAAAAAATATCTCTGAAATAATTTTAAAATAAATTTTTTATATTTTCAAAATAAAAAATGCAAAAATAATATGACTGTACTCCTTCTCCGACCTAACATAACTGGATTGAATGGTCACTGGTCTTGAAAATGACGATTTTGAATATAAATTTTGAATTATTATGATCAAGTGGTAGGATAAGATTAGTATATAATTAACTGGTTGGGTACCAAAAGAATCTTTACCTCAGCGAGTTACGACTTTTAGACAACAGGGTGGAGACTGGAGAGGGAGGGTAACTGGGCTCGAATCCCTGCAAAAAAAATAAAAAATAAAAAATTCTAAGGTTGTAAATATATTTTAAAATTAAGTTTTGGCTCTTCCTAGAAAATTATTCGGGTTTTGGCATCTCTAGAAAATTATCTTAGCTCAGCTACAATTATGGTTATACATGTCCACTTATACCTAAATCCAGGGGCGGAAGGGGAGGCAAGCAAGGCTACGGTCCTGCAAAATATTTTAATTTTTTTTATTTAATATTTAAATATAAAATAGTATAATATTTTTTATTTTAAATAAATAATCTTGTTATATTAATTTTGGCTTTTTCTATCAAATATTACCAGCTCTGCCCTTTTCTAAACCCTTATTTTAAAGCTGATCAACTAAAAACTAATCAATTTGTTGATAAAATTAAATATATTTAGAGATTGTATTATTTATTTTTTAAAGTGTTTTTTATTTAAAAATATATTAAAATAATATATTTAATCTTTATATTTGCCTATCAAAATAATCTAAAAATACTAAAAACAAATTTATTTAAAAAAATAATTTTTTTCAAAAAAAAAAAAGACTCCTTGTATAAAGAATGTTCATCTACATTTTGTCTTATCTCATCAAGAAAGAAAGAAAATGAATATTACCACCAAATCACACAGATTTGCATTCTTAACATTCAACAATCTCTGGCTTCTGACCCCATGTGAACACTTTTTATACTGCTCTTAGCACCTCTGTAACTAATCTCAGTCATTTTTTCCAGTGTCATTAGATATCTAAGTAGCTCTTATTCTTCTTTGATGCATAGAACAAAAGAACTTCAAAAGAATCCATGCTGGTATGCTGCATGCTCTTCATCTCTGAGGCACGTAACCGCGCAGTTCTGGACTTAATTGAACGAGCTGCCAGGCTCGACCCAGAAAGTGTTACTGTAAACAAATTTGAGGACCGAGTTTATAATAGGATCAGGTTCACTATTGTATCATATGTTGTTGTTGATAGCACCGGGAGTCCCATTTATAGTCCTTTGCACCAAACTGTGCTAGCCATGGTTGAGGCTGCTTATGGAGCCATTAACCTTGAGCTGCACTCCGGTGCACACCCCCGGCTTGGTGTTGTAGATGACATTGTTTTCCACCCTTTGGCTCGGGCCTCGCTGGATGAAGCAGCCTGGCTGGCCAAGACGGTGGCAGCAGATATTGGCAGCAGATTTCAAGGTTGGTCCAGAACTCGTATGTAGCATCTTAGTTAGCACTTTGTATGGAATGGGATTTATCCATGACTTGAGATTTCTTAGCATTATAATGAAATTACATGATATACGTTTCAATAGATCATGACAAACAGGATTTTGTAGCTCTTGAATTATATCTCCTTTCTTGTTTTCCTCGATGCATTGCAGTGCCTGTATTTCTTTATGCTGCAGCTCATCCAACAGGCAGGGCTCCTGACACCATCAGACGCGAGCTGGGGTACTATACGCCTAATTTCATGGGCAACCAATGGGCTGGGTGGACCATACCTGAGATTCTCCCTGGAGCCCCTGATGAAGGTCCGAACCATGTGTCGCGAACAAGAGGAATAGTGATGATTGGGGCTCGACCATGGGTCGCATTGTACAACATTCCTGTAGTGTGCACCGATGTTTCAACTGCTCGACAGATTGCACGGATGGTGAGGGCTCGTGACGGCGGGCTTCCTACAGTGCAAGCATTGGCGCTCGTTCACGGTGATGATTCATTTGAGATCGCTTGTATCCTCTTAGAGCCCAATCAGGTTGGAGCTGACAGGGTCCAGGCAGAGGTTGAGATGCTGGCAGCCCAAGAAGGATTGGAGGTAGAGAAGGGCTACTTCACAGATTTTCCACCAGAAATGATTGTTGAGAAGTACATGAATTTAATCTCTTCTAGGAGAGACTGATCAAACACTTGTTCGGACATTTACTTGTATCTATTCATTGTCGAGTTTCGATTGATCTAATGGTCAGATTCTCAAAGAACATAACCTAATAGCAATAACTGAAACGTTTTAAACTCTCAAATGATGCTAAAGCTATCAAGACATTGCCTAGCGTAAGAGCAAAATCAAGCAGGAAAAATCAACACAAAAACCACCTTAGGGTCAATAGCAGCAGCAGCATATATCAAGTGAGCTAGACTCTTACAATGCACATATATTGCTGAACACAACGGCAATCTAACACAAGTTTCTCTAGTAAGCAAAACTGGATGAGAAATAGAAGTTATACAGTTGCCTACTTCTTCAATCACCTGCTATTCTTTTCTTCGCTCAACTTCCAGCTCCTACTCGTTGTCTATTCCTGATTCTTATCTTCTTGTTGCATCCTCTAAGAAGAAAGGACTGAGAAGAGTGCTAGAGTTTGTTCCACGTCAGTGAATTCCACCATTTTTTGCATCTTTTGATTTGCTTGAGAGCAGATGGTAGAGATTCTGGGAGTGGGCAATCAACAACTTAAATAGCGTGCAGGGATTCATTCTTGGCAAGGACTTCATTCCCAGTTTCTGTAAACATGGACGTGTAAATGAACTACTGTTTTCTTCACCAGTTGCCAGTTTCTGAATTTTCTGGCATCATTCAACATCACTCTCTTCAAGGTTTCTGGGGTTCATCATCAATTCTAATGGAAATAGACTCTTCAGACTGTTGCAGTCATTGACCTGCAAATCCTCGAGGCTAGCAAGAGCACTAGGTGGTGCAATTACCCGACAGATTCTTCTTAATTTGTCCAAATAACGAAGCTCCAACCTCTCCAAGCTACACAAGTTGCTTTCATCAGCTGCCAGGATGCATTCCATTTGATTGCAAGATTTTATCCTCTTGAAGTTTGCTTCAAGTATTGCTTTGCTAGACTGATGGAGTTTATCCGCTCTTCAACATAATTTACCTTGTCGTTTCCGTAGTTACAAAGCATGATTTGTTCATGGCATAACCTAAGAGTCGGTCACAGGTTTGATAGGTAAATTAAAAATAGTGTTGTTTCAAGGTCAAAATAAAAAAAACAGTTCAGTTTTAGAAATTAAAAACAAAATCAAAGATTTTAACTAGATAACAAATTAACCCCTAGATCGAAACAAAATTGACTAGATTGATTGAATTTAACCATATCGAATCCCCTTTAATTTCACATAGAACTTAATTTACATCAAGTATCAAATTAATGGATCACCAAAGTAACTTGCTAGATTTACTATCACTTGTAATATAAGATGTGGACGATACTTGTGGCCTAGGCAACATTAAAACATTTTACAAGTGCTTGTAAGTAGGCAATAAACCAGTAGGAAACTCGTTTATAAAAGTATAAGCTTGCATGATTCTCTATTTAGATTTGATTATAACCATTAGACGATTATATATATATATATATATATATATATATATTGTGTGTGTGTGTGTGTGTGTTCTTTATCATAAGACACTAACAAAATACAACGTAACTGTTACAATTTCATCTTAAAAAACAGTTTTGTTGTGTACACAAGCTGTATGATCTATGAATATACCAATGTACAATTCAAAGTTATGTCAAAATTTTATTTCATCATGAACACTGTTTTTTTCGAAAATCTTCGGACAGCAATGACTGAAGCAGTTCTTGCAACCTTTCAGCACCAGGACCTGGTCGAAATTGGGAATAATTACCACGCACGGAGCATGGATCAGATCCATTGCCTGAGCTGCCAATGCACCATGCTCCAGGAGCAAACCTGCTTGTGCGGTTAAGAATCTCTTTATCAATCTTGTCTAAAACGGGATCATCCCTTGCAAATTTCCTGGCAAATGGGGCATTACTTTTAACCATTTTATCGAAGTCTTTCATTGTCAAAGAGAGGGGGTGCTGCCTAGGAGGGTTGTCCCAGGCTATGTAGTGGAGATCATGGCCTATGGCTGTGTCTTGGAATTCTTCAGTGTTGCAAATAACAGTGTGGAAATATCCTTCAGGAGAGGAGACGAAATTTGTATAGTACATCAGGATAGTTCGTGGAAGGTTCTCCCATCCCATTATACAGTGCTCAAGAAACGATCGAGTTAGCATTATCCATGCTGAACCTGAATACGGGAAGCAAGATAAATTCACACTCTCTTCTCTCTTTCTTTCTCATATTAAAACAAAAGAAATAAAGGACGAGTTCTCTGTATAGAAACTAATCAATTTTCCTGAGGCCATGAGTTAAACAATTGCAGGAAATTATCTAGATGCAGAGTTAAGAGAATCAAATGACCAGAAGGCGTTCAGCCTCATAGTTCTCTATCATGCAAGGATTCTGGTCGAGTCTTATACTAGCTAAAGATAATCTAGCGACCATCAACTGGCTCCATGAGGTTCAAAAAGAGTTGCTTCTTAATGGATGTGTAACAAAACTCAAATGCTTGTGCAGCTTCAATTCTTAAGAGAAGCCGCTTCAAGCAATACTAATGACGGGTGACTCTCTAAATTCTTACTCCCAAAATGTCACTTAAGTGGGGATCATAACTGGATGAACTAAAACAACTCAAATTTGAAGAAAAAAGATGCAAAAAGGGAGGATAGAAAACAAAATACAGAAAGAAGACCCTTACTATACTTATCCAGGATAGCCAACTTGAGAGGAGAGATCCTAAAGACACTTTTCAGGAAAAAGATCAAGATAATATTTTGTTTCACCTACTGCATTCTCTGTAACTTGCAGTAACTGACTGCGCAACTAAATAATGCAACATGAGAGATCTCTTAAAACCTACAAGAATTTAAGATGATAATGATGACATGCCAGCATTCATCCTTATCACATGTAAGATGTCAGTATGGCTATATGCATTCCCCAATATGCCAAACTTTGGTCAGGGTAATGCGTTGCTATATGCATTCCCCAATATGCCCTGTGTATTGGTGCTTTCCATGCATTACACCATGTTTCCTGTCCTCGTATACAAGCACATCGGTAAACATGCTGGGCGCACACAGCACATACACAGAGCAAGAGGGTGATAGAGTATGGGATAAGCAGTGAATTTAATATTCAGCTATGAATGGTTTCAAGCTTACATGAATCAGAAATGCAATGCAATCCCACAAAGTTACAACCAGCATCTCATTGATAAATAATTGTATATAAAAAACTAAAAAATAACCCTTGAAGCTTAAATAGACATGCATACCAGTAAACAACTTGAAAGAAGTGGGAAGTGATCGACGTTGAGTGGTCAAAGAAAGGTCGGATTTCTTTGATAAGTAAAGGCCAGGATCAATAGCAATTGGTTTTGCCCTGGAGTTCCTGCAACAAGTTGGCAGATCAAAAATGCCCCAAGTGAACTCTTTTTCAGAAAATAGACGTGGATGAAGATTTGCTAATGCAGTAATGCAAAGTTCTGTGTTCTTTTCACTTACATTTTCCATCCAGTTAGCCGAGTGTGTTCAATGAAATTAAGATTTCTAGACAAATTTGAGAACACATGGAGCAGATCTGCAGTCAAAATACAATCAGATTTTACAACTGCAAAGCATCTGCATATCTACAAGAAACAGAATTGCTAGAACTTCAGGAAGAAAAAAAAATTCAATCCTCCTATACCCTTCATAATTCTCCAGAGAAATTTTGCAAGTCAATTTACAAAACTTATTCATATTGCTGAACAGCATGAAAATATTTGAAGGCAGAATGCTGTTTCTGTCAGTTCATCCATTCAATGCAACTTATGAATAGAAAGTCAATCAAAGAGTTGAGAGACAACCATTTAACATGATTGTATACCAAAAACCATAGCATAAGACAATGCATCCTTGATCTATGCTGACATCTTGTTATGGTTTATACAGTTTACGAGTTTTCAAATTAAACCTTGCAGGAAATCACTTGGGCAGAACCAACACCTAGTATTGCCCCTGTAAGAAAATAGATTTTTTTCAAAGAGAATTACCTTGCACGATGGAATAAGAGAGCACAGGAGATGATCTTTTCCATTAAAAATAACTAGAGTTGAGAAAAACGTGTGGAAGCATAAATCTAGTTATTAGGGGGCAAGAGAAATGTTTAAAATAGGCACATAGCAAAATTTCTCACTCCAGAATGACATACAGCAGAGCTCCAGGAGACAGTAACTCACCCCAGAATCCAGTCCACAACTTTCAAGAAGAGTCTCCCTATAGAAATAAATTTTATCAGCCCTGATACCAAGTCCCCTTTTTGCAGAGATTTTGAGGTTCCTTGAACCCAAAAGACTGGGTTAGCACTTAGCAGCTGCACATAGTGAGCCAGCCTCCAGCAGATCACAACAATACAGTGGCTATATTCCCTTGAAAGGCTGTTAAATGGCTTTAGACTCCATGTGCAACTCTCAGTGTCAAAATTCTGTTCTTTGTGTATTCGAATATAAATAGAACCCCATAAGAACATTTAAGGCATGATTGTAATCTCCAAAACATCTTACAAATGCAATACAGAAATGTATCTTCTATAACATACATGACTGCTGATGTGCAAAAAGAGGGCACGACAATGTGATCGATTGAGTATGCTAATTTCATGCCTTCCCCAATTTAGAACAAAGACATTCTTTTCTTTAGAAGCAAAATGCGCAAAACCTACTTGAGAACTATAACTCAAAGCTTAGCCCTAAAGGAAAAAAATTGAAGCTTCATTTAATTAGAACTAAAGATGTGGAATGGCATCAGCACTGAGAAATGATATGTGAACCGCATGAAGGAAACCTGGTTGGATCCAAACACACCACGTTCACACAGGAAAGGTTAATGGATTTCACTTATTTGTGAACTGAAGCAAGGATAAGATTGAAAGACCCATTATTGTTTTGGATTAGCAACTTATTGCATCAATCTTCACTCCATCCACATTTAAATATACGATCTAAGAAATCGACTTCTTTTACTACAATTTGTCTGATATTTACCTATACTGGATACAAGAACCAGAGCACGGTTTCACTGCATATGTGGAGATAAGTTCAAATTAATTCAATAGGTAAATTACCAATTCTTAAACATCACCAATCCTCTTATGGAAATGGAACAAAATAAGGTAAACAAAGAACAAGAAAAAGGCAACAATAATAATTATGAAACAAGTAAAAATGCAGCATCATGTACTAACCATCTTGTGTCACAAGAGGATAATCTGAAGCACTGAGATTGATAAACCAGTCCCACTCCAAGCTCTCCCTCAACATGATTGCAATTGCTTGAAGGGTACAGGCAATCATAGTAGGCCCCTTGTAAGTCACCAAGTTGGACTGTGCCATTACACGCACATTCCCAACTTCTTGAAACGTCAAATCACTCTTCACATACACTCCCAACATCAACCTTTCTCGAGGGGGTGCCTCAAGATCCAAATGTAGGATATACTGGTTTCTAGGATGATACACAGCCTGCAAAGTCCTCATCATTCTTTGACTATCACCCTTCGTCCCTGAAATGAGATAAGCTAATCTAGGCGGTTCCAATTCTGAATACCTGCTTCTATTAAACCATTTCTTTAAATCTGATTCTACAAAATACCCATTTGAGTTCTCCGGCCTTTTATATGAAACAATGTCAAATGGAACCTGCTCTCCCCCATAAGAAGATGTAAACACCCCAAAAGTAGCTGAAGAAAACAGGATTAAAAACACAAGCAAGCTTGTAAAGAATGGAATAAGCCATCTTCTATCACCAAACAACCTTCCTGAGTGGGAATTGCCATTCTTCCTCGTGCTCACTAATGCCTTTTTGATAGACATCGATCTCCTCTAACTCAAAAGCTCCCGAACTCCAACTTGCCAGAGGAAGCCCAGAAATGCTAACAACTAAAGCAAAACCCCAACCAATCTACTGAACAGCAAAAAGCCAAACAGAAGCAAGGAGGTTCTGTAACAGAGCCAAAGCCTCCTTTTCAGATAAATGAACAGCATCTAACCTATCAAGACTTTGAAGCAAAGTTGCACTAGCATGTTTAATAACAAAAACTCAACAAGATTCCCAGATTAAGAACTCAAATTTCCAAATTAGCAAAATCAAAAAGAAATCTCCATGGCACTAACAGTTACAGGGAAAAAGCTGAGCACACCTAATAATTCCAATAAAAGAAAGGCATTTACAGTTGATAAAAGCAATCAATAAAAATGTTAACTTTCAACTTAAAAATTCAAACTTTAATGACCAAGAAGCAGTTAGATTTAAGAAATGCAATAAATAAAAAATGGGGTTTTGCTTAAAACTGTTCCAGATCTAATTATCACTCACAAAAAGTTAGTAGAAAGAGATAGGTATGGGGAGACAATAAGAGATGCTTGGAGTACAAGTTTTTGAAACTTCAAACACAAGAGAACTACAAAAAAGAGGAAATAAAAGAAGAAACACTTACTATGTTCGAAGAGTTTGTAGTTGAGAGAGAGATGAGGAGAGGGAAAGTTGCGATCTTTTTAAAATGAGAGATTCAAAGGTTGAAGCTTTGAGCAGAATCAGCTGATTTTTAATTCTTTCAAAGAGAGAGGGCGAGGGGACCGTCAGGTGATGGGAACACTGATAGAGAATAATTGATCAATATTTTGGATTTGTATTAAATTATTTGGTGAAAACATGGATTAATTTGCTTGATTTTTTTGGTAATTATTTGAAGCATAGACAATGACGCTTGAGGAATTGAAAAAGCTCCCAGGTCAATTCATGGCGCGTGGTTTTTCCTCCATATTGCACTACTAATTCTTTGATTTTATTTTTTATCTTCTTGAGGTATATATATATATATATATACAACCTCAAGAAGATAAAAAAAATAAAATCAAAGAATTAGTAGTGTAATATGGAGGAAAAACCTATATATATATATATATATATATATATATATATATATATATATATATATATATATTTGAATTCATGAAAATAATATATAAAAATAAATTTAGTTTTGAAATAATTTTAATAAAAAATATAAAAAAAAATATGTATTTTCTAGCTCAACTCTTTTCGTCTATCAAGACCAAGAATCTCCTTCAAAAAGAAAAGAAAAAAAAAAAGCTAATACCAGGTAATATTCTCTTGTATTTTTAAATTAACATGCATATGAAACTTGCTTTTGAAAAATAATATTGCTCTCGTTTTTTTTTTTGTCTCATAACATTGTCAAACTACTCATGTTACTATACTAATTTTTTTTATTACTCCATAAAATCATAGTTAATATATATAACCTTTGATCACACAAAAATAACCTCTGATCCAAGTTAAACATTTGTTGCTAAATTTTTCAACATACAATGAGCTGCATGGTCAATAAATTATCTTCATAGATTAACCATTCTTATGTTTATTACGTTTCAGTTAACATAATTAATTGTTGAAAATCCAAGAGTGTTTAGTATTACGATGATGAATGTATTTTTAAAAAGTATATTAAACTAATTTATTTTTTTATATAAACAGATTAAAACTATCAGAAAACATTAAAAAAATCATCAATTTAATGTTTTTCAAACCAAATACACTTTTAAAACACATTCAAATATAAAAACAATTAATTTTAAAAGCTTGTTTAAGAGTGTAATAAAAATTACTTTTAAAAATACTTTTCGTTTTGAAATGCATCAAAATAATATTATTTTTTTATTTTTTTAAAATTATTTTTAATATTAGAACATTAAAATGATCCAAAAATATCAAAACAATTATTTAAAATTCAAAAATATAATTAAATCAAAATGTTAAATAAATTCTAAAAATCAGGGCTAACCCACGCACCAATGCAAGCAGGGGATGTGTTAGCAAAAACCTAAAAGATAACTTATGGCATGATAATGAGACATTAATCTCAGAATCGTACACAACACCGTGAAGTTCGGGCATCTCAAGTCTTAACCTTGGCTTTATCATCTTCTAAAAACCTCATACTCTGAACCATCTTCTGTTTTGTTTCCCTTCAGTTTAAAACAACTTAGGAACCCTGTTCTGTCGGTGGTAACCGTTGTGTTTTTGCCTTGGACAGCATGGATGTTAGTTCTATATAATAAAAAATGAAAGTTTTATTTTATTTTATTTTTTTATTATTTTTTTTCATTTTATGCCTTTTACTATCATTTTCCAATAGGAGCAGGAAAAGTTAGGATTGTTTGACGCTTAATCTTTCATTTTGTGTTAATTTTAATATTAAGATTGTAATTTGGGATGGTGACTTAAACTAATTTCAACACTTTAAATAGATGAGATGATATTATCTAATATTGATTAAAAGGAAATGAAAATATTTAGATGCTTAAGACTTTCCTCTTGTGTTGATTTAATGTTACAATTGTCTTTTGTAATAAATCGGGAACTGTTTTAACGCTTCGAAAGGATGAATTAATGTAGATTCCATTTAAAGTAAAATTGATAAAATCAAAAGATTGTAGACTCAATTGATAATAAAATAATAAGTTAGGGACTAAATCTAAGTTTTCCCTAATAAAAATTGTTGCAGGACCCATTAGCCGGTAGCCACAAAACGTTGATTCTGCTGCACACGTCCGGGGTAGAATAATGCTTTTGATATGTTTGTTTTTATATTAAAAACAAAATTAAAAAGAATTATTTTTTATTTTAAATTAATAATTTTTTAATATTTTAATATCATTTTAATATATTAATATTAAAAATAAATTTTTTAAAAAATAACAACTATCACACGATTCAAACACGTGCAAGAAGATTTTGGTTCGGTGGACCATTTGAGTGATCTTCTCTTCACTATTCACAGCAGTTAGGTTAGGTCAAGGCTCACAGTCAAGAAAGTGTTAGGCACTTTTGGGGGGACATAGAGCGTTCAATGGCCATAACAGCAAGGCTAAAGATGTCAGATAAGGACATCTCAAGAAACTATCTTTAGTGAATATCCAAGTTGTCTCCCCCTTCTTGAGTATTTTGTGCCGAGGAAAACAAAGCTATTTGCATCCATGGGGTCCTTTGAAATTTGAATTGATCATTTATTGTGGACGCCAACAAGAACTAATACCTTAGTGAATTAAGATTTGTTGCAAGGGAATGGGTTCTTGTTCTTCTTTAAAGATTAGATAAATCAAATATATGTATGTAGTTATTCTTTAAAAATTAGATAAATCCATGGGACCAATTATGTTTGGATTTGCATTGATATTTCACCTGATTTAGGTTTCAACTACATTTTTCATCCTGGCACATCGAGATTTTTTTTAATATATAAAAAATATTTAGGTGATAATTATTTTAATTAATTTGAGTAAACTTGATAATCATATTACTCTAAATATGAGATTAAGACACCCCATAAAAAAAAAGAAAAAAATCATAAAGTTTAATATCCAGTAATTTAATGTTAAAATATAAGATTTAAAAAAATAATTTTAAAAAAAGAACATCGAAGAAAAAAATTTGAATTTTTTTTATTTTTTTTATAAAGTTATCTCGGTTTCAAAAACCAAGTTGTAAATTTAACATGTTAATTTAGATTGTCCTGAATTATTTTTTTAATTTTATAATTCAATATTGAGTTGGTTGAAAATTAGGATTCGTTATTTTTTTATTTGTTTTTTATGAGATTATCTTAATATCATGACCTGAATCACGAATTTGGCAAGTTGACTCGAATAGTTTTTTTTTTAATTTCGTTCTTTAACATTAAATTAATTAAAAATCGGTAGTTATTGTTTATTTTCACTTATTTTCTATAGAGTTATCATGATATTATAAATTTATAACCTGAGTTAATTGAATATATCATTATCTCAATATTTAAAAACAAATATCATTATTGTATTAATATTTTTTTAAAAAATATAATCTAATATATATTATATTTTGAGTTAATAATTAAAAAAATATATTAAAAACTATGTTAGCAATGCTTAAACATATTTTTAATATTAAAAAAAGTAATCCCACCAGCAACACTGAGAACTGCATGATCTCTTAAGCTTAACGTTTTAAACTTACCCAAAGAAGTAAAGGCCCATGTGAAATGGACCCTCTGGATGGGCTTCATTGATGTAACGTACGGAAAGATTTCAAAATGTCTTCAAATTGTCAAAAGAAAGAATTATTACTTCACTTCGCATGGGCTTCATTGACGTAACGAGAAGAGTGAGTTGAGAATGCCCTCAAATCAGGGAAGAGAAAGAATTATTACATTGTATGGGCATGCTAAAAAAAAGCAGGAATGAGCAAAAATGAAATTGGGAGTCCTTGAAGAGAAGGCCCTCCTCCTCCTCCTCCTCCTCCTCCTCCTAGGCCACTTGTAGGTGCACATGGATGTTTTTGTTCATGTACGATTCCAAGAAAGCCAGTATATACCTCTCTCATCCTGGTCAGAGAATTCTGTAATAATATGACATAATGACTCATTATCACCACAAAAATGGTAAATAGAAGGGAAAAAAATCAAGAAGATTGTAAGTTATTATCATTAATTTAATATGAGCTCCAATGGTGGATCTGTGTTTTCTTCTTAAGATTTTTCTTAATATTTAGCAATGCATTTAAACAGTTATACATGTTGTTTTTTACTAAAACTAAATTTAAAAAAAAAATCAAAAGATCTTTTATATTCAAAATATACTTTCACATTATTCAATCATTTATTTTTATTTAATAACTTATTACAAATGTCTTTGTGACACATATATATTTAGATTGAAAATGTATTTTCAAGTATTTTTTAATGGTTTTAACAAAATATATTATTATGCATTTGAACTGTGTATGGAAGTGTTTTATAAATTGTGTTTTTATAGAAAAAAAAAACTTTAAATTATATATATAGATATAGTAAAACAATATCTTTTCATAATTGCCAAATAAGGTAGCAACTCTGAAGAGCCATATCGGAGGCCAGTTACATCTATCATTGTGCAATGACCCACCTCTCCCATCCTCACCAACAAGTGTCCCGTCACGCTGATCGCCACCTGATATGGAGGTGCCAACCTTACCTGACGAAGGACAAATCAGTGGGGGCTTGATTACGACGACGGTAGGGCCACAGTGAGATGCAAGATTGACAACCTAAAAGACTCCAAGAAACAGACACTTTTTGTAATACCATTTTGTAGATAACATATTTTGTTTGTTATCGTTTTTTTCCTTTCTTTTTATTAGAAGAAATAGCCACTCGGGGGTGGTTTAGTAGAATAATTTTTTAATATTAATATATTAAAATTATATAAAAAATAATTTAATAAAAAAATAAATTTCAACAAACCTTCATTTAAGCTGTATTCCCAGTGACATGTTAGATAAAGTCATGGGTATATCTTTAGCTAATTTGATGTGATTTACAAGTTGAAAAAGACATGCAGGTCCAACTAACTACACAATGATAGAGAGTGAATGACTTCAATTACGAGCTCGTAAATTATTATCCCACCCCTTACCGATGAATCATCAAGTTTTTTGGTGTGTTTGATATTAAAATATATTTTTAAAAATAATTTTTATTAAAATTTATTTAATTTTTTTATTTTTAACATCAACATATTAAAATTATCAAATAAAAATTAAAATATATATTAATTTAATGTTTTTTCACAACAAATACAATTTAAAAACATATACAAATATGAATAAAACACAATATCAAAAGGGCTGTTAATTTCATGTATTTTCAAACTTTTTGCATATCAAATTTTTTGTCAGTTAGGAGATTCATGAACTTTTATTATAAATTAAATGTTCCAACTCAAGATATAAGAAATACTAATATTTATTGCATTAGGACTGAAACTGGAGGGATACGTATGGATATATATAAAAGCTAATGTATTGTTCATGGGTCATGCGAGTCTTTTGCATAAATCAACACCTCAAATGGGCTCCTGACATTCTGGGTTTTATCCTGCAATAATTGTTTATACATTATGCCATAAATATTTTAAGTTAGATAAATTTGAATTTAATTTGAAGCTTAAGCGACTATTTGGTGTTATTATGCATTTAAAGTACCATGCTTCTCTCCAAAACGTCTATTACAAGGCCTATTACTACTATATTCAAATAAAAATATAAAAAATAATTATCAAAAATAAATTTTATATATACTCTTAACCTACAATTCCATGTCAATATCAAACAAGCCTTGAAGGAAGAATTGCACTTGGAGTCATTATCCCTCACAAGAATGTCATCTACTTGCGTACTCCCTTTCTTCCCTCGATGATAAGATTTTGTTGGTAACAACAAGAGTACATTATCAGATTTGAAACTTTGAGAAAACCCAAAAAAAGGAGGAGGAAAAAGAGTGAAAAAGTTGACAATGATAATGACAATTAGCGGCGATGATCATTGCAAAAAAGGTAAAATTAAAACAGGCAAAGTCGTTTGTGCTCTTTTTAGCAAAGCTATGGCCACGCCTAGCTTGGCATCGTATCTTATTACAGTCCATTGCTTTTTTTTTTTTTGCATTTACGTGCGCCATGGCGAGCTTTGGTTGAACTTCTCGACTTCCTTGGTCGTTTTTGATGGTGGCATCTTTTGGTATTCACCCCTCCTCATTCTACTAGCCATGGATAATGTTTAACAATGGAGTCCCATGATATTATATTAAAGATAATTTTAGATGGACTATAACTTTAAAAATTGTTTGATTTTCATTGTTTAAACTTGCTTTTCATTTTATATCTTGGTAAATACTTTAATGTAAAAAAAATATTATAACTTTTTCAAACCATGATAGTAAAAGCTATCATAATCTTAGATACATATTTAATATTGCTTGTTTGTGAGTGAAATATATGTTAATTTTTAAAGTGTTTTTTACTTTAAAATTTATTAAAATTATATATTTTTATTTTTTAAAATTTATTTTAACATTAACATATTAAAATAATAAAAAACAAAAAATTAATAAATGGTGTAATAACCTTGTATGCAGTATGCACTGCAAGGGTGGTAAATTAAGTACAATTACAGTCCAAGTAAGCTTTCGAGTCCTCGACGAAGATGAAGACATGAGTGTAAGCTTTCAAGTGTTAGCAAAAGCCTACACACATGCTGTCCCAATGTACCAGTTACGGACAGACTCAGTGATCCGCACACATTGGTTGTCGTAATCTGCATTCGCCAAGCTGTCCTCTACAAAGTCTGTCACTGGCCACTATCTTGCAGCACAATATTCTATCGCCTTCCCATTTTTCTTTGAACCCTCGTCTCGCCTACCTGCTAGGCTTGACCAGGTGGCGACCATGATTTGTGCCATGATGCGAGCCGCATAGGGGGTTCTGGGCTAGCCATAGCTAGTCTGGTGGCAACAGAAGCACGGTCCATTCATGGCATATGAACATGCAAATAAATCAAACCTAAAACAATGATATGCATGTGGTGATCTCCAGAGGCTGAACATTCAAGTGTTTTGGACTGTTCAGGCTCTCTTTCTAGGGCTATAGGGGGCGTGTCGTAGGCAAAAGAGGGAAAAGGACAGAGGAAACTAAGTAGTTCGAGGCTACTAAATTTCAACATAGTTGGTGGATTTGAAATCTTTTTGAAATTGCAAATCCTCCTTGGATTCTAGTAAAAGGGAGACTCGGAGGCTAACAGTCGGCGAGCACCATGCGAATTATATTCAGGTAAGTACCAATGAAATGTCAGAGCAATAGCAGTCGACGTACGTGCGTGGTCATCAGACGCCGCTTCAAAATGTTAGGCCAATTATCAAGTTTGAATTGACGTGGTGCTCCTTCCCTCCCATCATGCCTTGTAATATGATATAAATCATATTATTTTCCATCTTCTATTATTATTAACTATTATTAACCGAGTAGTTACCACATCATTGCTCTATTTTAATTAATAAAATCTCAAAATAATATAAGTTGGGCAAATTTAAAGTTCACTTGGAAGGGTATATTATATATTAAAAAATTATTTATTATAAATTATATTTTAAATCTTTTTTAATTAATCAAGTATTTGGATTAAAATAAATTTTTAATATAACATTAGAGATTTATTAATCAAGTGGTTAAAAATTCAGATTTCATTATTCTGTTATAATTAATAAAATCTGAAGATAATATAGGTTATGTAAATTTTAATTTTAAGTTTGAAAAAGTATACTGAATTATACTATAACTTATATATTAAAATATTATTTTATAACTTAAAATTTTAAGTTAAAATATTTTTTTAACAACCTAAGCTCAACGTATTCTCTCCATTCAAAGTCGGGATAGCAATAAGCTAGGTTAGAGTTTCATTTTACTCCACTCGTCTTTTATTGTAAGCTTGAGTTTTTTTTAATTAAAATAAAATTTTAAAAACAAAGTATATCTTTTTCTATAAATCATAAAATCATAAAATAAATTTTAAATGACATATATAATGCTAAAAAATTCCTCCGTGAGTTATGGTATAAAAATCGACGCACTATATTAAAAAAAATACAAATCTATATATATATATATATATATATATATATATATATATATATATATATATATAGGTTAAAAAATCGTGTGGCAGATTGGGGTACCTACCTCTATATATTCTAGTCAAATCAAATCAGATTTTATATATATTTTTAATTTGATTTCAATCAATTAGAATAAAAATTGGATTCGATCGATATCAAATGACACCAAACATCCGTACAATTGGATGGAATTGTCATCTTTACATCAAAGTCATGCAAATATTCACTTACAAGCAAGCTTTCCCTATGGTCTTCACAATGCTATCGGGGTTCAAAATTCGAAGAAGGTGAGGGTTAAAATTATTATAAATCTCGTTGACTTTTGTGAATAGTTTGCCAATCTTACAAAGAGATAACTTGGGTTCAGTATATAAACAATTATCTAAAAATATATTTTATTATAAAACAAAAATAAAATCATATTATTAGAGAAATATCTATTAAGGATGGAAAAGCCCGACGCATAGCTCAATTTATTAAATTTTAAATTTGTTTTTTAAATGTCATCAATTTAAATCCTATAAACCTTAGAGTTACTAGAAGTTTACATGATTGTTAACTATATAGTCCATATTTTGTTTATATTTTTTTAATTGTTTTTTTTTTAGTTTCTTTTTTCATAGTTTAATTTGTTTAAGAGTTGATCTCAATTATTATTTTTTTTTTTTTTGTACAAGGTTATCCATGTTTCATAATTAGCGAATTTCACATGTTAACTCGAGTTAGGGTTTTTTATTCTTTTTGAAAACTAACTTTTTTTAGTTTGTTCTTCATTGTTTGATTTGTTGTTATTTGAGCTTCATAATCTTTTTATTTTTTTTCTTTATGAGGTTATCATGTCTCATTTATTTATTTTTTCTATTATTAATTAAGATCGTTGAGACTTTTTAAGAATTTTTCAAAGGTATATTTTTCATAATATTGATAAACATTCATTATTTTAATTAGACGTTGCCTTTTTATTTTCCAGTAGTTTTATATAGCTTATTGAACCAATTCAAATCAATGACTTGAGTCCTAAATTTTTTTTCTTTTTTAAAAATGTTATCAGTTCTACAATATATCATGGACCATAGTGTTAATATACACCTAGTAGATATCTATATTAACATATAAATTATGCATGTATTACAATATATCACTACAAATTTTATTGTAGTATTTTGATTGAATCGCATGTAATAATTAACAATTGATAATCCATTGATTTGTAAAACTAAAGTTTGTGTATATATTATACCAGTAAGTAAAGATGTTTAGTTTATCAATAAAAACCGAAAAATTCATATTAAATATATAAGCATGCAAAATCATAATTAATAGCAAACATGTTTTCACTCACAAAAAAAAAAAAAAACAATTACTAGCAAGTATACCAAACATATATTTGCAATTGATATAAAATCAAGAAACCTAACATGCATATTAATAATAAAATTAATCATGTTTAAATTAAAATAAGAAGGGTATTTACTTGTTGAAATACTTTAAAGTAATAAATATTTTATTATTGTTAAAGATGCATCATTTGTTTTTAAGGTTTTATTGCCCCTCATTTGTACAATTAGGGTATTTACAATAAGTCTTTTAAGTTTTCTACACCATCACCTTGATTTAAATGCACTTTTAAATATGATTTTTGAACTAAAGATATTTATGTAGCTCAAATATCTCTCAATAAAATGAACATGAGCTCTAGATTTGAGAAGAAAATTAAAGCATTAAAAGGTGAAGAAAAATGTGTAAAATCTGAAAAACTCCAGTTAGAAACTCTTTTTTTTATTATTTTTTTTATAATGAATTTTAAAAGTTAAAAGGTTGAAAAATTAATTCTTTTTATCATCAACTTTTAATTAATCACTATAAATCAATAATTAAATATAAAAAAATCAAGAATTATTTAAGTAGACCTTAATATTAATTTACCATTCATGTATCTAATTAAAACAAATTTCCAACACAGCTATCATGACTTCTCGTAATTCATTGAACAAACACAAGAAAAGCAGCAATAAAGAAATGCAGGCTGAATCACAAATTCTTGCCACTGAAAGCCAACTTTTTTCTTGACATGCCAATTTGAAGCGACATGCTGGCATGCAAATGTTCTTGTAATGGGACTAATGCATTCTGAGCATAGCAAAAGTGATTATTCTATATGTCTAGAATGGAGCATTTGAGTGAATGCAGACACTGTCATAAATCACAGTGGTTTAATCAGTAGACGAGACAGTGTCATGTCATGATCTCTTAACATGCCATTCTTCAGACATGAGTATCAGGCACCGGATTATCTTGCCTCGTGCCTTCATTTTGTTCGATAGCAGCTACCTAGCATACGGTGGCAGGGCAACAAGACGCTTGTTTTCTGACCAACGGCCATAAAAGCAGTAGCCTCCTCACTTGTCCTGGTGTCTCCTGGCAAAACCACCGTGAAATCGGCTTTTCACGGGTGAGGAATGGGCACATTTTGCAAGCTTTTGTAGGTTAAACTAAGATCATATGTGCGAGCAGACAACCCTGGACAGTGGACTCTGAAAAGCAAACTCATTTCTGCAGGTAGCGATCTTGTTCTTGCATTGCAGATAAATTAGTCTCATGTGCTCAAAACTAGGAGTTAGTGACTTTGTTTAGGAAGTGAGCACAAGTTAAGAAATAATGTAATCAATTCCCTTTCCTATTACAATTAAACCATAATCTTAGTAAAATCATACAAACTAAACAAATCTTTACATCAACTTGGCCTCCTCTTTAAAAAATATTTTAAAATAGCTTTTTTTCCTTTCTAAAACCTATCATATTTCTGAAGAATATTGATTTAAAAGATGAAGATAATGGGATAGAAAGAACATCTCCTATCATAAAACTTTTTGCAGAAATATATTTATTTTAATTTTTTAACCAAACATATATTTATTATTTTATATATCTTAGAACACTGTTCACGCAGCACTCGATTGAAATCGTTCTGGCACAACCAATGAGTCTTGATAAAAAAAAAATAAAAAAATCCTGCAACTAACACAAGGAGGTGAGATGCATAGCATGGGGGCACAGCTTCCATGGTGATTGAGATTGCAATCATTCACTTTATAATGAAATAAACAAAACCATGCATACTTTGAATGAGTGCTTCTGAAGAACAGAATACTAATTAATAAGATAAAGTTGTTCAGTAGGAATACAAAAGCACATGAAAAAGAGGCCTCGTTTGTGATCAAAGGACTTCCTCATTTTTCCCAATTTGTGCATCGGAGGCCACGAATTCTTCATCTTCCCCTTTGACCACTAATCATTGGTGTGTTTTTTAATAATTAAAAGTGTGAAGTCTCTTTGAATGATCCAGCCATTTACAATAAAAGTTGTGGCCATCTCTATTTTATTACATGGACAATTGGTAAAAGAGTTTTTAAGGGAAGTTTTGTTTTTGTTGTTAGAAAATGTTTTTGTAAAAAATTAATTTTTTTGATATTTTATTAATTATTCTGATATATTGATGTTAAAAAGTAAAAAAAATTATTTTAATGTAATTTTCAATAAATTTTTTTTAAAAAAACAACTATACCGGCTTTTAGTCATATTGTATTTTGTTAATCTTTAATCTTCTCATTTTGGTCCATATAATAATATTATTATTCTTGTTATTATTTAATGTTTAGGGCTCCATATGAGAAACATAGGAGAATTAATTGGCACAAGTGTAGGAGGTGGATAATAGTAGAGGTTGTCACCTTTATGGTTAGAGGTTACTTTTTCTTTACACGAAAATGCTCAAAAAAAGAAAAGGAAAAGAAATAAAGGAAAGTGGAAAAAAAGGCTCAAAACATGACCTAATGAACAGATGAAATCCTTGGGTAGCTCCAAGTTGAACATGACTCGTGACAAGGTTGTTTTTGTTGGTTTCAAAGATGACAACTCAGCAATTATGACCTATGATCCCGGATTAAATAATATTTTTATTAATTTATTTTTATTTCTGATATTATGGTATCAAAATTCATCAATTTAATTTTTTTAAAAATAAATATATTTTTAAAAAGTATTAAAAAAATAAAAATATCATACCTTTTTAATGTCAACATGATTAAATTCAGTGGGTTAACTTGTAATATATTTAATAAGATCAAACTTAATTCAATTTCAATCAAATAATAACTATAAATTAAAAATAATAATTAAATGTTATTATTTTTTAAAAAATGTATTTTAATTAACATGATATTCCTCAAATTATTATATTATTAATTCACTAACTCGAGTTTTTTTACTTTTAATATGATATTTTGTCAGGCATACAAAAAATTATTGTTTCTACGATGAGATGGCTAACTTTGATATAAAGCAAGTGCTTTTAAAACTATTTATTATATTCCGTAACTAATTAAAATAGTGACACCGCTCTCCCTAATTAAGCAATTACCTTTGGTAAAGTTTTAAAACCGGTATTGGTTAACTCGGGATAAAATCTAAATTATGAATTAAAAAAATTAATGAGTTAATTTAATTTTTATTTAAAAATTAAAATAATATTATTTTGAGTATTTTTTTCTAAAAAAATATTAATAGCTTTAATTATTTTTACCCAAGCTGACTAGATAATTAATTATTTCTTCAATTTAGACTAGTTTAAATTTAAAAACAACTAGATTTTTTGTCAATTCGCTGAACCAGTTTAAGTGTTATAATTATGTTCTCGGTCCTATTTAGTTATATTATTATAAATAAATAAATAAATTGTAGATCTTTTAAAATTTAAATACACTACTATTAGATTTAGCCCACTTAGATATAAGGTATTCAAGTTCTAATTAATCACTTCCTATTAGTTACGTGAAATTCATTCTCTCTTTTGAAAATATATCCAATAATATTGCAACGATTTTAATATCGGCTGATAACGATGCTTCTGGACCATTAGATTTAAATTTAATTAGTAGGTGTATTCAATTATTTTATTTTAACTTAATAGTTTAATAGTCACCAAGTTTTAAACTCATCCACTAACTATATATTTAACTTATCCTTGATTTATTGACTTGTATAGTAAGTGAATTCGTCTTTATTATTATTGTTTTTTTCCCCCTTAAAAGTAATAATAAAGGGATAATTGCATCAATTTTTACATTTAAAGATAAATCTATTGAAGATAAAATTTTAAATAGATAATCCATATCTAAACGGATATATATAAAAGAAAATAAATTTCTTAGAGACCTTGTTTGATAAAAAAAACGTACGTATATCTTAAGTTGGATATATATAAACCTTCTACTTGGTCTTGTAATTCAATTAATTAAAGTTATTTTCCACAAATCAAAATAATGAATCCTCTTCATCAATTATCCACAATTAATTTGAAGTCATTGTAGCAATGGAGGTTTCCTTTTGATCACGGCAAAATAAATTCATCATCAAAATCCGGCGGCCATTAAGGAGGTTCTAGTTTGGTCCTGCGACCAACAGTTTCCACTAAAGACCTCCACCACATGAGACATTTTATGAATTCACCACCGTCTTTAAACCATATTGCAACAACCTCTAGATCGTACATGAAAGAATGCCTAGCCGTCATGGCCACCACTGTCAAACCTAGAAACCAAGAACTTCTATATATATTGTTTTTTTGTTGCTTATTACATGCACAAATTCATTACTAACATGGCTACATCACCACCACATTTGTCTTCGTATAATAATAATAATAATAATAATAATAATAGCAGCCCTCCTTTCTTCATTTTGCAATGAAGGAGAAAGATAGGAGAGGGTTGGTGGATACCTATGTGATTGCAAATCACAATGTCAACTAATTTTATGAAAAATTATGAGTTATTGAGTGTGTGTGTGTGTGTATTAAAATTGAATAAGTTAATGTATAAATAAGTTAATTTTAAAATTGCAAATTTTGGATGGGAGTATAACTCAAACATTAAATTAAGCTATCCTTTTCATAACAAAAATATAAA
This sequence comes from Populus tomentosa, assembly GCA_018804465.1. Taxonomy (NCBI): domain Eukaryota; kingdom Viridiplantae; phylum Streptophyta; class Magnoliopsida; order Malpighiales; family Salicaceae; genus Populus; species Populus tomentosa. The sequence goes on along the minus strand of CM032005.1, from coordinate 15,536,754 downwards.
AATAAAAATCTCCTCTTTCTTTTCATTGATTATGATAAAATCATAGGTAATTCTAAAAATTAGAGACCTCACACAACTTCTTTGACTCTTCGAATAACTCCAACCTAACCCAGGCTTGAAAAGTAGCCAAATTTTGCTCAACCACATGGCTCAAGTTGTTGATCTTCAATGTGTTTTTGTTTGACGATTTAACTGTGTTTTTGGAAAATAAAATTTTGTTTTAAATTCTGATTTTTTAATTTTTTGCATCATGTAATAGAAAAATATGTATATTTTTAAAGATATTAGTTTAATTAAAAATACTGGGCAACCACAAAACCACCATAGCAAAGAGTGAAGCTTTCCAACACAAACTGAATCCTCTTCATATGCCTAGTAAATTAACCTCGTTAGTTCTTCCCATACACCAATAAACCCCACCATCCCCTGGGTGACCCCAAATCTCTCTCTTCTCTCTCTCTCTCTCTAGCTCTCTCTCTCTCTATATATATTTATTTTCTTCTCTCGTGTCATGTCATGCAGCAAGGAAGGTTAGCAATAGGAAATAGCACTCATTCTAGCACATAAAAAGGGATTTTTAACCTTGCCTTTCTCTCTCACACAACCCCACGAACCTTTAGCTAGCTCATCCTCTCTCTGTCCAAAATCACCACAATACAACGACCTCCGCTCATCTCTATTTGTCTGATGACACGTTCAACGTTTTCTCCACCAGATCTCTTGGAGACTCGTGTTTCTTAAGAAAGCCGGAGACTTTCTCTCTCTCTTTTTTAGCCTTTTTGAACCTTGTGGTTTTGTGGGGTTTTGTTATTATTATCAATACCCATCACTCAAAATCCTATCTTTTTATTTTTATTATTATTATTATTTCTTTGGTGTTTTTGGCTTAAAGATCTCATTTTGGCATCTGGGTTTTGGTTGTTTTTTCGAGAGGAGGAGAAGAGGGAGAGTTTTTGAAAGGGGGACAAAAATGGCTAATGGGGTTGAGAGAGAGCTGGTGGTGTTGTTTAGTGAAGAAGAGTTGAGAGAGATGAGTGGGGTCAAGAGAGGTGAAGAGTACATAGAAGTGACGTGTGGGTGTACCAGCCATAGATATGGCGATGCTGTTGGTAGGCTTAGGGTTTTTATCAATGGTGAACTTGAAATCACATGTGAATGCACTCCTGGTTGCGATGAAGGTCTCTTTTTTTTTAACAAGTTTTTGTCTTGGTTTCTGTACTCTCTTTTTTGAGGGTGTTAATGAAATGGGGTTTGATTTTTATGCGTGTTGAATAGGTCTTATGTAGTTATATTTTGACGTTGATGGATATCAGTCTCTTCTCTAATCAAAAGTGACAAGAGATCTTAGCCGGTTGTATGGTTTAAATTTTGTTTTCTGGTATTATTGCAATCTCTAAGTATATGTTGTTTTGTCTGAGAGAGTGGTTGTGCATGCCATTGCTCAACTAGATAATGCAGTTTTTTCTGTGGACTTTTTCAACCTGATATTTTCTGGTTCAGATTGGACTAAAGCTTGTGTTTTGATTCAAAAAGTGGTCTTTGAGTGGTCTTCTTTATGATGGAGCTGCATTGCTTTTGTTGTTTTGATTACAATGGTTGACTTTGGTGCTCTAAGATTTGGTTTTTGATGCCAGAGTTCTGTTCTTCCTGTTGGACAGAGTAAGCCTTTGTGTAGCATCACCTGGCACTCTTATATATACTTTATAGTACTCCCTCTGGCAACTCTATCCTTGTAGCTCTCTACCCTTGCTGTTGTTGCTTTAGATTATGTTCAAATTCAAGGTTGACTCTATGAAAAAAATCCGTCGTTTTGTGCAAGGATGGTTACTGGCTGGGATCAATCTTGGAAGTTGACCTCTAAAGGGCTATCATGCACACCGATGCTTAAGCTGGGACAACGTCTTTGTGTGCATGAGCTTCTGGCTACGTAATGTTAAGCTAGGATACAGCCTCTGACAACTCAAGATCTATCTGCTTTGACATTGCTGTGAATTTTATTTTGCCACAGTGCAACTGGAAGGCCTGTCTAACCTGTGCCTGTAACTCCTCAGAGTTGATTCAAGAATTGATATCATCTTGGAAAATCAAGGCCTTGGAATGTATAAGTGGAGGTTTCAACATCTGTTGAGGACCGGAGACTTGCTAGGTCTTGATAGTAAAAGTTATTTTGACTGCAGGAAGGGCAGTTTTCACCCTTTAAAATAGTTAGGTTCACAGGAAAGGGAATGCATTCTGTTCGTAAGAATAGCTCTTGTGGTCCTTTCACTGAAAGGAGAAAACTGTCATACTGTTTATCTTCAATACTCGCAAGTGAAACTACCTTCCGCTGGACTTTTAGAGCCAAGGTTATGCAACTGCTCCCTTGTGCTCAATTGGCCATTCTGTGTCTCCTGCAGAAGAAGGTGGCATCTTGTCTTGCACAATAGTCCAGTTAGGCTTATATCTAATGTCTCAATCACTTGATAACCTCCCAACAATTCTGAAAAATGGCGCTTGGTGCTCCTGAATGTTAAAATTTATTGCTTCTAAGGATGCTTCCCTTGTAATAACTTTTTCTATGTGACTTGACTTTGTGGAGCTTTCATTTGTTCTCTGCATGTGATCATAGCTATTTGTATTGAAGTATATTCCTTTTGCCCCCCTTTATTTTAATATTTGTTTATATTTTTTTGATTGTTTTATTTTCTGAAAATATTTGAATGGTTGATACCAGATACGATGACTCCTGCTGCATTTGAAAAGCACTCTGGAAGAGAGACAGCTAGAAAATGGAAGAACAATGTCTGGGTCATAGTTAATGGGGAGAAGGTTCCATTGTCAAAGACTGTGTTGCTCAAATACTACAATCAGGCCTCAAAAAATGGCAATGGATCCCACAGGTCAAATAATGGACGAGTTTGTCACCGTGATGAGTTTGTTCGCTGTAGTAAATGTAATAAGGAACGCAGGTTCCGATTACGGACCAAAGAGGAGTGTCAGATTCACCATGATGCTTTGGCTGATGCGAACTGGAAATGTGCCGATATGCCTTTTGACAAGTAAGTTTCCCATTACATTGCATCAAATGAAAATAAAATCACTGACTGTTGATGGTTTGCTTTATTTTGATCTTCATGAAGTTTTTAGTTCATCAGCCATTTTGAACCATGATTCTAAAATCTATTTCTTTTTTACATTGAAAGCTAGATCCTGACTATGCATTTCATGCGTGCGTCGAGATTCAGTCTTTTTTGCAGTTTTTAATATAATATGTATTGATTATTTCTTGTTCTCTCTGTTGCTCAACCAGTAAAGTTTCTCATGTGGTACGCTTTAGAGAGCAAAAGGAGGCTATGGATTCAATTTTTTTTTTCATTCTAATTTCGTTTGTTGTGCTGCCTTATTTGCATCTCTACTTTGTTGACTTGTGATTTCTTACATAGAATTTAGCGCATCATCGCTCATAACATGAATAATTAGCTTGGATGGACATTGATAATGGAATATTGCACTATTTCGGTGGTGGAAGCATGCAGACGCTTTAGAAACAAAAGCTCATGTTATATAATGCACCTTCATGCTTATATGAATAATGCTTGATGCCAAGTAGAAGCCTCTATACAAGTGAGCAAGGGGTCAGGATTGATAAAAGTACAATCGATTGGGTTTCAACTTTACATGATTAGGCTGATATCTGGCCAAATAAATTATCCTCATTGATAGATAGATTATTCTTATTAAGATGTATCGGAGAGAGCTAAAGGACATTTAGAGGATTAAAGAAATAAGATATTCTTGCTGAATACATCATAAATAAAGGATATGATCTCTGGTATGTCATAGAAGGATTTCAGATTTATCAGAATGAATGGTGACTTCATGCATTTTATCTTTTTTCTGGACATTTTTTCAACAAGTGTTCTCTTTATGAAGCATTTTTATTTGATCTCTGTTATGATGTATGTTTATGCTTGTCAGTTTTTATCCTCTGATGATTGCATTTGCCAAGTTTCTGTAAATTTGAATTATAAAAATGTTGCAAGAGCAGAACTCAAGTTTTCTTCAGGCTTTCCATGAAATAAGCACCATTTATTAGCATGTTGAAAAATATTAAAAAACAGAGATATAATTGTGCTTGATGCGTGTTTAAATTTCTGAAGCTTCTTAAAAATTGCTTATCCTCCATGATAATAATGGAATCATGTAGTTCTTGAAACATAGCTATAGATGTCATCCAACCTTGCGCCACCACCTTTGCACTTTCTAATTCTGAAGTGCTGTTGATGAGGAGATATAGAGTGAACTCAGAATGTAATAATATTTTTAAGTAATTCTATTTTCAAAATTTCACTCTACTTTTATAGCGTATCTGTGCTGAGTGAAATGCGAGGAAATACCACTGAAAATGTTTGTACTTGATAATTGCTGGAGCATGTTTACATTCTAAACAGATCTTATTGAGATCCCACTTGCAGAATTTGAAAGGTTTACATTTTTTTTACTCTGCCACCTTTTCACTCTATATTTCATTGTGATTATTTCTTGTATTGCTTCCCAAATTTGATTGCTTCATAAATGTATCTCCTTTGAAGAAGCAAATGCACCTGTGTTTCTTCATGGGCTGTCATGTTGTCCATCTATTTTCCCTTTGTTGTGTTTCTTTCTTACACTTTGACAATGTTTTGAATGGCTCCATGAGTTGTGAAATTTCTTGCAGCTATCAGATGAACTTAACGTATGATTAAGTATGCTTGATGCACAACCTGAATGTATAAATCTAACTAGGTTGTCTTTAAAAGTTTAAGTTGGTCCCCAGCAAAGTGGTCTGCCATTGCATGCAAATTTTGCCAGTATAAATTTAACTATGTTGTGGTTTCATGGGTTTTCAAGGATTTACAACTACATGTCAGGTTTGAAATGAATAATGCAGACGTTTTCTTTTTCGTATTTCAGAATAACATGTGATGATGATGAAGAACGAGCAAGCCGAAGGGTATACAGAGGTTGCACCCGTTCTCCAACATGCAAGGGCTGCACTTCCTGTGTGTGCTTTGGGTGTGAGATCTGTCGCTTCTCAGATTGCAGCTGCCAAACCTGCACTGACTTCACCAGGAATGCAAAAGTTTGAGTTCAAAACAATGATGCTTTAGCAGTCCTGATATCCCCCTTTTATTTGGTGCCTTTCCATGGCATTGTTGCTTCATTTAATCCCCTGCTCCCACAGTTAAGAGAAGCTTTGAGTAACATTTTCTCATGTTAAACTTGAAATTCCAGTCCGTGAGTCAGGCATTCGTTGTTCTCATTGGCTGGTATAGAACTTCTAAATTTAGTAATTTATCTCATTTATTTTTTCTTTTACATCCGTATATCTCCTGGTACTGTCTTTTTCCTCTGTTCCTTTTCCATCATCAAGCGGCCACTGGAAAAATTGGTTGACAACAGAGCTGAAAGTTGAGATGGCTGAGCTGGGGTGGTATAAAAATTAAAATGGTGAAATTGAATTAATGGTGGGCGTATAGCGTATTGATGTATACTTCCGGAATTAGTATTACCAAGAAAGGTGTTTTTTAGATTTATTTTTATTTTTAGTATCATATCAAAATTATAAAAAAGAAAAGTAATTTAAAACGAGGTTGTAACACTAAAATAAGTACTCATTCGGTACCTAATTTTGGATGTAGGTGTAACTTGGTATTATAACTTATAAGTTAGTCCCTTGTTGAGTTATTGTTTCAATATAAAAGTCAAACAATTTTAAAATGAATTTTAAGAACTTAAGCTACATGAAAGCATGTTTTTACTGTTTTAAAACAATAACTAAACACTATTTTATTGATATTCTCAAAACACTCAACGATAAAATTATGAAAAAGATATGTTTTTGCCGAAAACCTGGCTAGAAACCTAAGGTACAAAGTTATAGGAAACAGCAAAGACTACAGTATAATTGTGTTAAAAACTCATGGACTAAAGAATAGTACACTATTCTAGGATTTTGCTGAGGAAGGTGAGCGAGTGTAGTTGTGAAGTCAACTAGTCATAGAAGTGCCAAAAGTTCTTGGTACAAAATTGCCTATGCTTGCTCGTTTCTGTACATCGTTTAGTAATGTGAAAATCAAATCACTGGTTATGATTTATGAGCAACCTCATCTAGCAAAATACAAAAACCGAAAATAGGTGATTTGTCAGCCATCAGGCTGGTCAGACTTCAGCACCTATGAATTGCCATAAGCTTGCACAAGTATAGAAGTAAAGGAGGAGGGGGTGGGAGCTGAATGGTTAGCTAGCAAAACAGAGAGGAAGCCGATCAAATAAGTGGGGCTTGGATTTTGGATTGACTCTCACAATCAATACCTGCAAAGAAGACATCAAATTTTGAAGCAGCACCTAACCTAGCTTGTACACGAAATTTTGAAGGTATTAAGGCATCGTTTTGTATTGTGATTACGAGTAAGGTTTATTGGCAGCTATAGTTTTTCTTGTATAGTTAAGTAATAAATATATATTTTTTTTTGTAGAATCCACCATTTATTAAGGTTATGCCGCAGGTTTATCAAAAGTCATATTTTGCTGCTTCTCCATGCAGTGAAAAGTGAACTATATTGTTCACTCTCTACTGTTCCCAACTAGACCGGATCCGATCCAACACTTAATGCATTGAACCGGGTCCAACCCGATTAAAAAAAATTTAATTTTTTTTAATTGTGTTTTATTCAAAAAAAATTAGAAGGAGATCGCTTGATGACGTAGTATTTATAGAATTTGATCGCAATCCTAATTTTGTTCTTGTCAGGTCCAACCCAGTTAAAAAAAATCAATTTTTATTTTTATTTTTAATTATGTTTTATTCGAAAAATTAGAAGGAGATCATTTAATAACGTAACATTTATATAATTTGATTGCAATCTTAATTTTGTTCTTGATGATATTTTTATCTAATGTTGTTGCGCGCTTAAAAAACCATGAAAAATATAGTCCTTGTTGGATATATTTCATATATAATAAAATTACACATAATTTAATAGAATAGTAAAAAATATTTGATATCAATATTATTTATTTCAAGATGTAATAACACTAATTAAATCTATAATATTTAAATTAAAATCCATCAATTAAACTTCAATTTAAAAAATAATTTTTAACCAAACCCATTAAATTATTTTTTATTCAATCTTAATTACAATCACAATTTTAACCAAACATATATTTTTTCAAACTAACCTTAACTAAAAATAATTTTTATAAAAATATTTTTTTTCAAATCACAATAACTACCGCACCAAACATAACAAGACAGTCTTTACAGCCAGAATTTGCAGCGAAGGATCTCGTAGGCTCTCGCAACCACCATGAACGTACAAATTGCAAATATGAGGAACCATTATCAACCACCCCACCTTGCCAGACATAATGTAGCAAACATTTTCTTTAACACAGACATCAACGTGAGATAATTTACAAAAAGTAGGCAGGTCTGCAGAACACTGCTGGTCCACTCAGTCATAAGCCTATTTTAAGTTACAGCTCATTATAGACAAAAATTAGTTTGATGGCTGCCTGCCTCTTCCACCTGAAAAACGACCACCCCCTCTACGATAAGGTTTCCTTCCATGGCTGGAAGAGGCTCCCGTGTTGAATTGCTGAGGAGCTTTTATGTTGCCAGGAGGGATGGCTGGTGATTGAAAACTGCAGTTCTGTTCTAAAGGCAGTCCTCTGGACATCATTCCTTGTTCTATTGTATTCATAGCATGGGGATTAGGTTGAACCTGAAATCCTGTTCCAAATGCAGCTTGGTTAAAGTAGTTTTGTCCTCCAACTGCAGGCCATGAAAGAGGACATGTAGGTCCAGCAAAGAAATTTGGATGGCCGCCTGGGAAGAAAGCATTAGGAAGTGGTCCCTGACTTGTGGCTGAATTGGCATACCAATTGCCTTAGGTATCTGATAGGGATGCTGGAGTTGACTCCGTGCAGCCCAAGGCATATTATTAGCTGGAAATCCACCTGGAATTGCTAAAGGCTCTGGCTGATGAGAAGGTGCCTCATTCACCCATACACCATTTGGAGTAAAAACACCAGCTGTCTGTGGCACTGGAGCAAATGATGTTCCAACAGTAGATTCATTGAACAAATTTTGATCGGGTGATAGCTGATCTACACCAGTAGGTATTTGCTCCCCTGAAGGTTTATTGTTCTTCCAACCACCCCCCCTATTTTTCACCTTCCTTCTGTTGTTTTTCTTTTTTCCAACTGTCTCACAATCTATTCCCCTCTTGGACATTTTTAACATCCTCTTGTACCCTGCCTCTTCCTCGTCATCTGAAAATTCTGCCTCATTAGTTAGCTCTTTATCATATTCACCAGATGCATCATACCCTTTCTTGTAAAGATTCTTGTCATTGAGCACATGATTGGCAAACTCAGGAACAAAGGATATCACAGTACCATTGTGGATCCCTCCAGGGACTTCACTCTCTGAATTGTATCTCACCACATAGTATGGGTTTTTGACAGGTCCAAAAATCTCATCTACCAACCCCAATGGGGATCTATTTTCAGTTATCCAAAGGATAGAACCCTCATTCAAAGGGTTGTGCTTTTCCACCCCTTCTACTATAACCTGGGAACCTATAGCCTGAAAAATCAAGAATACCGGATTTACTGATACAGCTATCACCAATCTAAAGTCAGTCCAAGAGCTTAAATTAATAGGAAAAGCAAAAATAGTTGTGATTTAGATAGACTTGCGTTCAATTTAAGGTCTATTTTTTTTTTTCTTAAAAAAATAGAAAAACAAAAAACCATGCACTTCGCTTCTGTGGACTTACCGACAAAACAGCTCCAACAGCCAGCATCTGATGATGCGGTTCCAAGGAAGCAACCACTGGAGGAACTGGAGGGAGAAACTGCAGATTTGATACAGTTTATCTGATTAGCAGCAATATGACATAAAAAGAAAACATGAAAATGCTTGAATAGTAAGCCATTGGATCAAATTTCAATCTGCCAATTTAGTCAGGAATGTAAAGGAGAAGTCATGCTATGCGTACTTGTCATCAATGAACATTACAGTATAGCCATATTCCGGGTCCATAGAAAATCACAAACAGGGGAGCCAAGACAAAAAAAATCCTATGTTTAAACTAGCAATAACACTAAATTGAATTATCATCATCAAAGCAATAAACCTGTTAATGTAAAATCATACAAATCAGTGACAATTAAATAGAGAAGGAACAATTTATTTATTTTCTCATAGCTATCGAATTGTATTCTTACATAAACCTTAAGCAAATTGGGCCATGCTCCAGTAACTATAACCGCAATTTTGTTTTCTAACAGTATTCATATTAAGTTGTTTGACCTTCATCTTCTGGAAAGTGAAGAAATAGCACATTGCCAGACCGAATCATAGAACATGATAAAACGCCCTCACATTTATTTACCAGAAAAAAAATCGTGTATATGAATATCTTGCATTTCTATATTTAACTTCATAAATCACACTAACACTATCAATAACATTTGAGATGCAAGATTTAACAATTCCAAAGCCTCGGACAATAAGCAAAAAACAACTCACGTAGAATAGCATCAAAGCAGAAACAATTTACCTTGAGTTCGTTCTTCGACCTAATAGGGTCTCCTTCATTAACAGGATCCTCATCTTCATCAAAATCACTCCACTCAACCATCTTGTCTCCATCCTCCTCCTCAAACACTTCAACATCAGTATCATCCCTACCAACCATTTCCTCTCCATTAACATCCCTTATCTCACCTTCTTCCATGTCACCCAAATCATTTAACTCTTTATCTACTACCTCCCTAACTTCCCTCTCCTCCTGCTTCTCTTCCTCACTGTCCTCTTCACCATCATCATCACTACTACTAGAAGACTCACTACTTTCACTTTCTCTCTCGTCCTCATCATTCACCACTTTTCCATTCACACCACTACCATCACCAATATCCGAACCCGACCCATTTATCAAACCACCATTATCTATCTCTGCCTCTTCACCCACCACTTTTCCACCCCCATCAGCAACAACTAAACTCGACACGGCAACCAAACTAAACCTTCCCATGTCTTTCTCAATAGAACACTCCAAACTCTCTCCTCTTTCAAGCTCCACTCTTTCTCCCTTCACCTTCATTAAACCCTCCAAATCAGACCCCTCAACAATTCCCTTCTTCTCTTCAAAAACTAAATCAGACCCATCAACAGTTAAATCCTTAACAACAAACCGTTTATCCTCCACCTCCATTCTCTTCTCAAAATCCAAACTAACCCTTTCCGGGTCCCCAAAAAACTCCTCTATGGAATCAAAATCAAGAAAATAATCGGCGAAATTTGTGAGCTTTTGATCAAAAGGTTGAATTGGGTCTTTAAAGTTTCTAGCTTTTGAAACTTGGTTGTTCACTTCTTCAGTAGTTGAGGGCTCAAATACAAACCCCACCATTTTTAAGTTTGGATTTTTGGAGATGAGAGTCTATGTTGCAATGAAATTTCATAACTGAAAAACAGACAATTTTATCGCTACTATATAAAGTTTGTTTTTTTCTTTCCCCTTCTGTATGTGAGTTAAGGTTTCTGTTCTGTTTGGAACAAGGGTTTGCCTCTTAAACCCTAGATGGGAAGGTACTGGGGTTTTGTTTTTTCGCGGGCTTTTTATCCTTGAGCTAAGGTTTCTTATTTCTGTGGGATGGGCTCCTCTTGGTCCAGCATTTTGAATCATGTTAAAGATATTTTGGCTCCTTCCTTTCATCCCTTCTTTCTTAGAATTTTCTTGGTACGCTAAATAAAAATTATTAAACCTAGCAAGATTTATAGTCTGGGTGATGAGTTAGCCAAATGAATTCAGTATATTAGCTTAGATTAACTTAAATTAATCCAAAATGATCTTGTTCTAAGATTTTCTTTGAAAAAATAAAATAACAAGAAATAACAATTGTATTATACTAGTATAAAATTAATACAATTCAATGTTTCATTGGTATCCAAATTACTCCAATAATTAAAATATAACAAGAAATTCAAAGTTTAAATTTTATTATCCTATTCTCTATAATAAAATTAATAAATTAAATTAATTATAAAATAACAATGAATATGTAAAAATTTTAAGTCTAAAATGCTTTTCACTTGAATGATGTATTATAAAATTATATAAAATCTAAAATTCATAAATTGTTTTTAAGAAAATACTGTCCTTAGTGTTCAAAATCTAAAATCAAGAAAGGGACAAATGTTTTTAACACCGATTCAATCCTTTTGGTTATCTATCATTAACTTATAAACTATTTGAATAATTTATTAAAGAAAATCCGATAAAAAGCCTTTACATTTCTTTATCATTATTATTTAATATTTTTTAAAAACATTCATCGTGGATTTTGAATTCAATATGTTAGATGGAAAATTGTATTCATATTTGTGCATTCACATGATGAATATTTTTGAAGTCAACTCTCATTGAATGGTTATGTGTGCCGATGTATATTTATTTTATTGGTAAGCATTTAAGAACAAAAGTCAACGCAGATTGCATTGGCGATGTATATTTATTTTATTGGTGTTTCTTAACATATTTGTTTTTATTTATTTTACACGCAACAACGTGAATAAAAGCTGCAGAATTTATGATAGATCACCGTTTTGTAAACCTATTGTACATGGAGTTGACTTTCAATTGAATGAATTGTTTATTGGAAAATAGTTAAAAAAAAAATGCCAGCAAAAAATATTTTTTTTTAATTTTGAGGGTATTTATAATGTAGTAATAATTATTTTTTAATATATTTTTTATTTAAAAATATATTAAAATAATATTTTTTTTATATTTTTTAAAAATTAGTTTCCACATCAACTTACCGAAACAATTTAAAAATATATAAAAAATTAATTTTAAATAAAAAAATTAAATTTTGAGAAAAATAGTTTCAATAGGTTCTCGTTGCTACGTCATAATTAAATTTGCTATTTTTTTAAGAAAATTAAATATTGATTTTAACTTGAACAGGTTTAGAAGTGTCAGCCAGCTCACAAGCAAATAATTTGCTAGGTCAATACCAGATCGTATTTAATATGAATGATTCTTGATTTAATCATGGAAAGAGAGAAAGTGAGACAACTTTCAACCCTCAACGAAATTTATTTATTATGATAAGGACTTATCAAATAAATACATCACTTCAAATAAATATATTCGAATTCTACTGGCATTCTCGTCAAGTCGAACATTTATTACGTCCTTTTCTCGTGATTTTACTGAGCTAAAACAGGAAAAAAAAAAAAAAAAAAAAAAAAAAAACACTAACAGCGATACCCTTTAATTTCTTTCTGGCATTGATTTCACATGAACAGTGACAAATTCATTCAACACCTTCACAGGCACAGCTGTATACGCATCATTTCTCTTCGAGGGGAATTAAATGAAAGGCATGTCCCTGACCTAAGACATAACTAGGCATGTGAAGAGGATTGAATCCAAAAACCATGTAGAAAAAATAATAATAACTCAAAATTAACTTAGAAAATAATTAGAAAGATAAAAACAGCAACTTCAAGGCTTAATTTAAGAGTCTTCCAACCTTGTCTAGTTATAGCCAATAAACCACCCGTAAAACTAGACCCGTAAAATTTCCTGATATAAAAACATCTACAACACATTTCAAGTCATTAAATTAGTTTACTTAACAACAAAATAAGTTATCTAATATCTCAAACACTCGGCCCAACATTTCAATGTTTTTTCAAGAACTTTGAAAACTTAAAACCACATATGCTATATTTGGGTTGGAAACTGACTTGGAAAAGAGTTGAATAATTGAGTTATTGGATGAATATATAAGTTATCACGTTAATTATTTTTATTAATATGATATTATTTTGATTTTTTTTTAATATTTTTTAAAAAGTAATCTTGTTATGCTTGAATTGAGTTTCATCGAACCAATTTAATAATCAACTTAAATTTAATAACCGAAACTAAATCAAATAAAAGTTCTTATTATAAAATAAAGATCTATTAAATCAAAATTTAGCTCAGGCAATTACTTCAAATCAAAACTTATTTGGTTTTAAAAAATATAAAATAGGATGTAACAGTTCAGTTTATTTTTTTATTTAGTTTAGTTTGATTCAAAATTTTAAAAAAATAAAAAAAACAATTATGTTTGGATGTACACCCTACTTTATAATGGTCCAAATTGATTCATAATATATTATTATTGTTTTTTTCAATCAATTACTGCAATTGCATCAAGACCAATAAATAATTTCACAATTATAGAAAACAAAAATGCCCTTTCAGCGTGATTGTGAAAAATGTCCTGCTCCTTGAGAATTTAAGATATAAGCTAGTGCGAGGAGACAATTCTATGGCATTATTATAGTCTGGGAATTTTTTTTAATCACTCAGTAACAAAAAAAAAGAGAAAAAAGAAGGGAAATTCTCTTGATCCTCATCCTCCTGCTATTTCATGATCATATATATATATATATATGTTCTGAGAGGTTAACACTTCTACTTTTCCTTAATTAGATAATCAAAGAAAACTAAGTTCAATATTATGAAGAAATTGGGAGAAGATTGGAGCAGCCTAAACTTTGAAAACAGAAAATTAATTGTAGTATGATTGCCGCGCGTGTTTTAGGTCAATGGAAGGTTCAACCACTTCATTTATTTCTGGAAACAGACTCCATACATATATACATATAGCTATCGACATCACCAACACTTCACCTTTCATGTCCTTTCCTCTTGATGAGGCATCACTGTTCAGCCATCTCCATCCTCCTCACAAAAGCTTTCCACCTGTAAATTTATTACAAATCCTGCACAAACTGCAGGACTGCAGACCAAACCATTGTCCTATATTTTTTGGATGCAAACAAGAACAAAAAGTGCACATCTCCCTCCTGGGAAGGAGCTCTCTGTAACTCTTTTTTTTTTTTCCTTTTCTTTTCTTTTTTTAAGAACGATGCTGCTTTCTGCAATTCCCTCAAGCAAATTTCACATTACAAAATGGTACTAACAGAAGAGGGAAAAGATTCTATAACAAGCCACGAAAAATTAGGGATAAAATGAAGCATGTTTTTTATACTTAGCTCCAAAGCATACAGAACTTAATTAAAATTCTATAAACTAAGTGGGAAAGAAATACCATGCTAGAAGTCCTCTAAAACAAAATAATTCAGTGGTAAGATTTGAGTACAGCTCCACAGAAAGTACACATGATAGCTCTCCAAGATTTCCAGTAAAATGGCACATAGCAAAATCTTGTACAAGTTTTCATATCAGCTACACTTGCTCCCCCACCACACCTTGAACAAATTCCGGCTGCCGGCTTGCTTCTTCTCACCTTCCGGGTCTGATCAACAAGAAAACAAAAGCAAACCATGGTGTTCTAGTCTTGTTATTCTTGCGCTTCAGTGTTTTTTGATTTTGGGACTTGAGAGGGCGGTGTGGTTGGGCAAGCACAGAAATATCAGATAGACAAGCGCATTTATATATGCATGAGCGGTGTTAAAGATCGAGCAACTTCAGTGGTCTTTGACCGTTAGATACACAGACATTTGATATTTGTTTTGTAAGAATTTTCGAATCTGCTTTTGAATAATAAAATTGAAGCCATTAACAATTATTTTTTTTTATTATTAGTTGTCTACTCCCTTTTAATATACAGTGTAATTAAACTTGGTTTAGGCTTTCTGTTGAGTTTGCATTTACTATAGGGTATAACCTTGGAAAACACAAAACCCAGGTATCACCTTGCATTTATTATTTTCATGCTTCTGCTATTGCTTTTTTTTTTTTTTAGTGATGCCCCCATCACTAAAAATATGCACATGTAACATAAATACACTCTTAGTTGATTTGCCAGCTCAATGACTTATTAACCTGATTTTTAGTTTACATTACATTTTAAATTAAATTAGATGGGAGTTAATTTGGTATAAGTTAACAAATTAATTTATGATTAAGTTAAAACTTATTTTGACTTGGTTTTTTTAAACATGCTTTTGATTTTCTTTAAAAAAAACTAGAAATAATGACAAATTATAATTTAATTAGCATTAACCCTCCAACTTTTCACCCTAGCCTTTAATTGGGTCAATTATGCAATAAAACCGGCTTAAGGTGAATAGAAATTTTGGGCAAAATTATAAATAAGGTATTCTAAAATATTTTAAAAATATTTTTTTATCATTCCTTATACATGCTTAACAAGTGGGGCCTTGAATAATTTTCATTTTTTATTAAGTGAGTAATTTTTATTTCATAAAATATAATTAACAAATACATTTTACTTATTTTTAAGATCTTTTTGTCAAGTTAAGGTCTTGAATCATTGCTTAAGTTGCCTATATACTCGTAGACTATGTGGGTCAAGGCTGGGTTTAATCTTGCTATTATATTTATAAAAAATTTCTTTTTAGCAGCATTTATTTTGAATCTAATGGATAATATAATACAAACAACAAATCCACGCAGGGCTAAACATTAAAAAAGTGATTGATTACAAATTTATGAGGGGGGAGAGTCGTTCGTACGTTGTTTAGCCGTCCATTAATGTAGGTGGTGGTCTACTGCCTTTATCGTTGAAGGAGTTCTTTTCTGGGTTAGTTCCACATGTAAAATAATTTTTAATTATTTTTTATATTTAGGAAACTACTAAATTGCCCCTAAACTGATTTAATAAAAATAAAATTATGAAAAGATAAAAAACTCTTTGACTTTGGTTTTAAAATTTTTACTTTTAAAAGTATTTTATTCGTTTTTCTATGATCCTAAAAAAGTTATTGAAATAAATTGAAATGGAAAAAAAATATGTTGATAAATGAATTCCAATTTGTTGACCATTACTTACCAAATCTTGTTTTATAATCTGGTTTGCTCTTGTAGTCCAAATAATCCCATACCATGTTGTATTTGAAATAATAGTAATTAATAAAATAAAAAGACTTGTATAAATTTGAGAAATAAGCCCATTCCCAACAATCCAAATATTGAAATCCTTTTAATATTTTGAACCATTCATGAACATCATAGCAAATAAAATTAAAATATTTATAGTTTCCAAATAAATAAAGAGTTGCCGCTGCTATAAAATGAGAGTTTGATAAAATATAGAATAAGAAAATACAAACAAGAACCAAACCTAATGAAAAACCAATTGTAAGAATGCAAAAACACCCTTTGACACTTGTTTTAATTTTATTTTTTTTGTTTTCAATGATATTTTAATTGTTCTATTATGTAATTGAGATGAGAAAATACATAATTATTTAACTCCGGTAAATTTGATAATGACTAATGGTCAACTCTTGCATTTTAAATTAACTTGAAATGCAACCCGCAATGTATTATAATACTATTAAACAAACACTAACGGTAACAATCAATTTATTATTACATGAAAGAGTCGTGTTGTAAACTAATGCACTCGGTCTGATAATTACCATAAAACCGAACGCAAAATTTCAAAATATTGTCCATCTATTTTGCTCTCCATGTATTTTGCAGCACCCAATTGGCTTTATCCCAACTAGTATAGATCCCATCTTCCTTCATCAACGAATACACAATTCCATGATTCTCATCTCTAGGTACTTCAAACCCATACCACGATGAAAAATATTGTTTCCATTCAGCTGCGCAGTAATATGTATCCTTTTCCACAACTTTCCATTGGTAAACTTCACCCATAGAAAGTGAGCGCATACTCAAGGTGATATTATTGGAAGCACAGTAGAATCGCACTGGTTCCGAGTTTGCTGGCAAAGAATTGATGATTTCAATGGTTGGTAGATTGGCCTGATCTTGAATTGATCTTGCACTCAAAACACAAAGTGCAAAATTAAAGAAGAGAAGAAAGTGGATCCATGTGGCCATGCTCCTAAGAAAAAAAGAATTTCTTTTGAACTTGTGAAGTATTATTTATCACAGTAGATATCTTCTTTAGAGAGAGTATATATAACGTAGAAAAAACTTCAAGTATAGAAAGTCATTTAAATTCTCGTATTACAATATCCATTCTTAATTTTCTTAGTAATTGAATTTTCCAGTAGTAGTAGTAAATCTAGCTCAATCAATCCTCAAAAAGAATTCCACAATTGAATTTGTAGGATATATTTAAAAGATATGGGATTCTCATTAAATGCATAAGATTTTCTTAAAAGCCATTTCAAGAAGAACATCCTATAAAATTAACATTCCTTGTATCTATATTAATGGAGGATTAGTATCCTACATCAATTGACATTCCTTAAAAGATATAGAATTAGCATGTTAAGATACTGGCATGCAAATCCAATAAAACAAAAAGCAAATGATAGAAGAAAAAAAAAATAACACACACGAATTTACATGGTTTATTCAATTTGACTATTTCTATGGACAAGTATAGAATGATGTATTAAATAATATGAGAATTACAACTTCTCTCTATTAATAGAAGAACAATTAAAACCTCTCTATTAATAGGAGAAAATACCTCATTTATTCTTTCACAGATTCCTCATAATTTTATGAGATCACTTTCCCTCTCTTACTCTCCTTTTCTTTCTCTTTTGTGGTGCATCTTTGGGCATGGATGCATTACTTATTTATTAGCAAGCATCCATACAAAAGATAAGAGGCACCAACTAGTATTGCAAGTTGCACCAAATTGATACCCAATATTGTTGACTTTGATAGCATTAATTGCTACCTAGCTAGCTTCACATAGTATCCTTAAAAGATAAGGGATTAGTATAGGATTAGTATCCTTATAAAATTAACATTCCTTAAAAGATATGGAATTACTATGGGATTAATATCCTTAAAAGATATGGGATTACCATGGGATTAAAGAAATGGGATTAGTATCCTCTTATATTAATCCCATTTCTTATAAAAATTAACATTCCTTAAAAGATACGGGATTAGCATGAAATTAATATATTTAAAAGATATGAGATTAGTATGGGATTCAAGAAATGGGATTAATATGGGATTAGTATCCTCTCATATCTCCTTTCATGTGATGATCAATTTCTTTAAATGTAACCCTTCTAAGAAATTAGATGGCTAACATAAATATTAAACAGTATTTTCTTAATTACATGCTAATTCGAGACTCTCATTTCAAGAGGAATTGGGTTCAACTGTACATTGAACCCAAGTGATGATAATTGTTTTTTGAATAATTATTGGGCTTGGACTGTGTGGCTCTACAGCCAGACCCAAGGATTGGGTCTTGCTGTGCAACCTTTTTCCTTTTCAAATTTTTTTTTTATTTAATTTTTTTATACGGTAAAAAAATAAATAAATTGATGGGACTTTTTTATATTGCATAAAAGTTAAATGATAATAATTTTTTTCATTTGAAGTTGGGTTGAATTTTCTTATTAAAACATGTTTGTTTTTGCATTTCTAAAAAGCTTTAAAAAAATCTGAATTTTTTTTATTTTTTTCTTTACTTGAAATTAACATATATATATATATATATATATATATATATATATATATATTGAAGAGCTACGATTTTCAGACACTGATATGCCCAGAATTCTGTTTATACGTATATATATGCATTAAAAATGTGCAATGTACAAGAATATTTGAAGCTCCTCTGCAGCCCACAAAAAAGTTCTTTCATCTTTCCTCGTGCAGCAGAACTACTTAGCAGCGGCGCAGGAAAGGGCCCTCCGAACCAGAGGGGATCTATATTGCAGAGGGGCCAGCTCCCAAGCCTGCAACATTGACACACCTTTACTCACAAATGCAGCAATCGAGTCAGCATAGACTATGGTGTGCTAGTTAGATATTTTTTATTTCAAATTAATATTTTTTAAAATATTTTGAATCAATATGTTGGAGAAGAGA
Source organism: Populus tomentosa (assembly GCA_018804465.1). Classification (NCBI taxonomy): domain Eukaryota; kingdom Viridiplantae; phylum Streptophyta; class Magnoliopsida; order Malpighiales; family Salicaceae; genus Populus; species Populus tomentosa. The sequence goes on along the minus strand of CM032005.1, from coordinate 15,517,897 downwards.
TGGTGGCATTTGAAATATGAATATTCTTTAATTTGATTTTAATTTTTTGTATTTGCTGTATTGTTTTTTTATTTGAATACTTGAATTCGTATAAAATCTGATTAATTAAGCATTTTCGTTAGTTTTGTTATCAAAATATTGATGTGATAGTTAACTCTTTGATATATATGATATCTAAGGAATTTATGAACATCACTGTGTACGCAGTAGATAATCTAGAAGTCCCTGCTGTTCATGATTATTTTCATCTGTGGCTTTTTCACCTATAGTTTTGTTAATCTTTTGCTGTAGTTTTCCGGAGTGAACTGCAAACATATCAAGATGAGTCCCTAACGCGACGGTTTGCTGTTAGCAGAAGATTGTAGCTTTCCTGGGTGGAAATGATGTTCAAATCACCAATTTTACTGGAAAGGAACCTGACATGAATTTTATAGGATTTAGTATGAATTTTAGAACTTAAAGACTTTGTAGGAGATGATATAAAGACTTGTTCAAATCACCAATTTTACCGAAAAGATTTGATAATAAAGATGATATAAAAAAAATCAATTAATATTTTTTTTAATTCAAATTAATATGTTTTGATGTTTTTGTATTATTTTTGACGTGATGATAAAACAAATCAATTTAAAAAAATTTAAAAAATATTATCTAATTTATTTTAAAAAACTATTTTAACAAAATAACAGTTAAGTAATAATATAATACCTAACACATGGGCCCGCGCTCCTCAGCGGTTCTATAACAATTTTTTTGTCAAATATAAAAATGTTTGAGTTGGGTTAAAAGCACGGAGTGTATTTAAACCATCACTATCTTTAAAAAAAGTATTTTTTACAGTAGCACCATGAATAACATATAATAGAGTAGCAGCCAAAACACCTGCAACTTCACTGTATTTTTTTTTTCCTTTTAAGATATTTTCAACTGTATTTTTTTTCCTCCTTAAATTCTTTTCCTTTTCTCTTAGTGAATTTTTTTTCATACTGTAAAGAGGAAATAAATCAATGTGACTTTTTTCATATTATATAAAAGTTGGTGGATGATGATTTTTTTTTTTTTCATTTTAGGTTGGATTGATTTATCTTATTAAAGCATTTTTGTTTTGGCGTTTCAAAAATAGTATTAAATTTTTTTGAAAGTTGTTTATTTTATTCTTTACTTGAAATTAATATTTCTTGATGTTATTGTATTATTTTGATGTGATAATATAAGAAAATAAATTTTAAAAAATAAAAAATATTGATCTTTTATGTGTTTAGTCAAAAATTGCTCTTGGGATAAGCTGCGCACCCGAACCCAAGTTGACTGGGTCTGGCTCCCCAGCCAAACCCAAGTTTCTTGAGCCAAACCCCACGATATTGGATCTTGCTACCCAGCAGGGCTCAACACTATTGTGTCCTCTTGGCAGCAGAACCCACTAAAGGTGGGCCAAGTTTTTCAGAAGGATCCAACAGCTTTGAGCCCTGCTTCCCAGCACCGTCAAGTCTTCCTGATTCACTTTTTTTTTCCTCCCTAAATTTCATTATTTGAATTATTGATTGATTGGAAATTAGATTTCGTAATTTGTTTTAGTTTGCTTTTAATGAGATTATCCGTATCTTATAACACGGATCACAACTTTGACAGGTTAACCTGAATTAAATAAGTCATATATATATATATATATATATATATATATATTGCATCCTATAGCACAACACAACACGTGAAGATGTGATAAGCATAACCAATTAGAATCCAAAATTTGAAGCAGATGATAGTGTCCATAACTCATCAAAAGTAACAATCGAGGATGCAGACAAGAACTCAAACCATGAATATTGGTAGGTATATGGACCCATTCGCTGAAACACCTTCCTTCTAATAATAGCATATATACTTGTCTGGCGTCCTCGATCGTTACTTTTGATGGGTGTTATATATATATATATATATATATATATATATATATATATATATATGACAATGCATTAACTTCTTTTAGGATAATTAAATGGTATATATGTATATATACCACGAAAGACTGATTGATGTTAATTATGTAGCGATTTTAAGTAAATAATGCCGCCAGTGCCAATGAAGACTGAATCACGCAAGTTCATTCATGAACCACCATTCGAGTGGCTAACAAACATGACCTAAAAATGGAATGGTGGTTCATGAATGAACTTGCGTGATTCAGTCTTCATTGGCATTGGCGGCATTATTTACTTAAAATCGCTACATAATTAACATCAATCAGCCTTTTTGTGATATATATACATATATACCATTTAATTATCCTAAAAGGAGTTAATGTATTGTCACACACACACACACACAAACACACACACACACTTGTCTGGCGTCCTCAATCGTTATTTTTTATGGATATTTTATACACACACACACACACACACACACACACACATATGTATATAACACCCATCAAAAGTAACGATCGAGGACGCCAGACAAGTGTGTGTGTGTGTGTGTGTGTAACACCCATCAAAAGTAACGATCGAGGACGTCAGACAAGAGTGTGTGTGTGTGTGTGTGTAATTGCACCTTCGTTCTACACCCATCAAAAGTAATGATCGAGGACGCCAGACAAGTGTGTGTGTAATTGCACCTTCGTTCTAATTGTAGCATATATATATATATATATATATATATATATATATATATATATATATGATAATGCATTAACTCCTTTTAGGATAATTAAATGGTATATATGTATATATATCACAAAAGGCTGATTGATGTTAATTCTGTAGAGATTTTAAGTAAATAATACCTCAGTGCCAATGAAGACTGAATCACGCAAGTTCATTCATGAACCACCATTCCAATTTTAGGTTATGTTTGTCAACCACTCGGAACAATACATAACATATATATATATATATGCAATTACACACACAAACACACACACACACACACATATATATATATAACATCCATCAAAAGTAACGATCGAGGACTCCAAACAAGTGTGTGTGTGTGTGTGTGTGTGTGTGTGTATGACAATACATTAACTCCTTTTAGGATAATTAAATGGTAAATATGTATATATATCACAAAAGGCTGATTGATGTTATATATATATATATTGTTCCGAGTGGCTGACAAACAAGACCTAAAAATGGAATGGTGGTTCATGAATGAACTTCCGTGATTCAGTCTTCATTGGCACTAGCGGCATTATTTACTTAAAATCGCTACAGAATTAACATCAATCAACCTTTTGTGATATATATACATATTTACCATTTAATTATCCTAAAAGAAGTTAATGCATTGTCATACACACACACACACACACACACACACACACACATACACGCTGCAATTAGAACGAAGGTGCAATTATACACACACACACACACACACACACACTTGTCTGACGTCCTCGATCGTTACTTTTGATGGGTGTAGAACGAAGGTGCAATTACACACACACACACACTTGTCTGTCGTCCTCGATCGTTACTTTTGATGGGTGTTATATACATGTGTGTGTGTGTATAACACCCATCAAAAGTAACGATCGAGGACGCCAGACAAGTGTGTGTGTGTGTGTGTGTGTGTCTATATATAAAACACCCATCAAAAGTAATGATCGAGGACGCCAGACAAGTGTGTGTGTGTGTGTGTAACACCCATCAAACGTAACGATCGAGGACGACAGACAAGTGTGTGTGTGTGTGTGTGTGTAATTGCACCTTCGTTCTACACCCATCAAAAGTAACGATCAAGAACGCCAGACAAGTGTGTGTGACGATCGAGGACGTCAAACAAGTGTGTGTGTGTTGTGTGTAATTGCACCTTCGTTCTACACTCATCAAAAGTAACGATCAAGGACGCCAGACAAGTGTGTGTGTGTGTGTGTATAATTGCACCTTCGTTCTAATTGTAGCATATATATCACAAAAGGCTGATTGATGTTAATTTTGTAGCGATTTTAAGTAAATAATGCCACCAATGCCAATAAAGACTGAATCACGTAAGTTCATTCATGAACCACCATTCCATTTTTAGGTCATGTTTGTCAGCCACTCGGAACAATATATAACACCCATCAAAAGTAACGATCGAGGACGCCAGACAAGTGTGCGTGCGCGTTTGTATAGACTAGTGTGTGTGTGTGTGTGTGTGTTCATGAATGAACTTACGTGATTCAGTCTTCATTGGCAGTGGCGGCATTATTTACTTAAAATCGCTACATAATTAACATCAATCAGCCTTTTATGATATATATATATATATATATATATATATATATCATAAAAGGCTGATTGATGTTAATTATGTAGCGATTTTAAGTAAATAATGCCGCCACTGCCAATGAAGATTGAATCACGTAAGTTCATTCGTGAACCACCATTTCATTTTTAGGTCATGTTTGTCAGCAACTCAGAACAACTTTTATTCCCGCCAGCTATAGCCGTAAGAACCGCAGCTTCATAAGGCAAAGCCAAGGTTTTAAAATTTCCTATTTTGTAAGACCTATGACAATTTTTTTATAATGATAATATGACATGTAATCCAAAATAAATATGATTCTTCTTGTCAAACTTAGTCTAATTCTTGTTGTGGTAGCAGTCTAGCATATTTACACTATTATTCACTGTTGCAATTGTTGGTGTTTATGGAGAAAGAATTCCGCTCTGAGGTAACCGAAATGGATAAAATGGTTTTGGTGGTTCGAATGGTTTTGCTGATGATGATGTTAATGTTACAGTTAGCAATAGCAGCATTCTTAGTAAAGTCTGGCTGCCCAGATCAATATGGAGAGATTCGCATCCCATATCCCTTTGAAACTAAAAGAGAGTGTTACAAGGACAAGTGGTTCAGAATTGAATGCAACCAAACTACCCGCCCTCCGACAGCTTTTATAAGTTCAATCAAATTGGAGGTGGTGAATATTCCAGTTGAAAGAGGCAGCGTTATTGTCAAAATTCCAACGATGTATTTCAATTGCACTGGCAGGAAAGTTAGTGCAACTCTTAATCTCTCTGGAACTCCATTTTTTTCCTCTGTTTTGAATATGTTCAGTGTAGTGGATACTTGTAATAGTACTGAAGCTTCCATGACCAAAGATATCATCAGTTGCTTGTCCACTTGCAGGAACATGAAGAATAATGTTAGTTTGGGAGAAAATAAAACGTGTTCTGTCGCTAATCAAGGTGGTGAAGGATGCATGACAGCTGATCCAAAATGGTTTAAATCCAATATAAATATTAGAAATTATGTTCCAATGTACCTGCATTGGTTGATCAACTCGAATGAGGTTAATGCTTCTTCCACCTTGTGCAAATTTCACTATCAAAACTCCTTCACATCCTAGTGCGAGTGCCGAGATGGATTTCAGGGCAACCCTTACCTTGAATGCTTGGGTAAATATCATTTTCTCATGTAAGTATTGCTTATGTAAATATTTCTCATATAAATATTTGTTGATTTTTGCTTCGTTATTTTATTAGATATTGATAAAGGCACAACTCCAAAGAAAAACCAGTGCCAAGGGATTCTCAAATTGAATATAAGAGGCAGTTGCGAGATAAATAAAATTTATATAATTATAATAGGTACGAAATCTTTGCCTTGTTCTTTCATGAAATGTTATTTTGGCAAATGTAATATTTGTATTCTCAAATTCTTCTGCAGCTGCATGGTGTATCAGGGAATAGCTCAGCATGCATCATAACTATTGTTTGGCAAAGAGTCACTAACAATAAAATAAATTTTATTTTAACTTGATGCGTTAGGATATGAGATGCTTGAAAGAGAAAACCATTAAGAAATCGGTTGTTTGACTCTTACAAGAACTGGGCCTGAAAAGAAGCTGTCAAATAAAAAACAACTCTCTTGATAGACTGAATAGTATGATTAATTAATTAAATTGATGTTGCTTGTGGCCAATAAATTAGGCTAAATCAACAAAACAAAATTATTAAAAAGTTGAAGTTTTGTATTTAGACTCCTTTTCTTGTATTGTCTTCTACTTATTTAGAAAAAACAAAATTACATTAAATGTTATTTTATGAAATGTAATATTGGCATTCTCAAACTCTTCTGCAACTGCATGGTGCATTAAAAATCACTCACAATAAAATAAATGTTACTTTGGTTAAACAAACATATATGTCAAGAACTTAACATTTTTTTTATTTGCTGCAGTTATAGGAGCATTCATTTTTGTATGGGCATTACTTATTGGCATGTGGTGGTTATACAAACTAGTAAAAAAAAGAAAAAATAGAGAACTAATTAAAAGGAATTTCTTCAAGCAAAATGGTGTTTTATTGTTACAGTAGCAGTTATCCTCAGATCATGACAGTGTTAAAAAAACAAAGATATTTACTTTAAAAGAGTTAGAGAGAGCCACTGATGATTTTAATGAATCTCAAATACTTGGTCAAGGTGGGCAAGGCACAATTTATAAAGGGATGTTAGAAGATGGTAGCATTGTTGCTGTTAAAATGTCTGAAAAAATGGGTGGAAAAAGGCTTAAGAAGTTTATTAACGAGGTGATCGTTCTCTCGCAAATTAACCACAGGAATGTGGTTAAGTTGCTAGGATGTTGTTTAGAGACCGAAGTTCCTCTCCTTGTCTATGAATTCATTCCCAACGAAAATCTTTATAGGCATCTCCATGTTCCACACGGTGATTTTTTATTATCTTGGGAAAGGCGATTGCGAATTGCTACAGAGGTTACAGGAGCTGTTTCCTATTTACACTCGGAAGCATCCATTCCAATATATCACTGAGATATTAAGTCTATGAACATACTTATAGACGAGGAATATAGAGCCAAAATATTTGATTTTCGAACTTCAAAAGTCGTGGCCATCAATCAAACTCACTTGACCACTCAAGTGAAAGGTACCTTTGGCTACTTTAATCCAGAGTACTTCTGATCCGGCCAATATACATAAAAAAGTGATGTCTATAGCTTTGGTGTGGTTTTGGTTAAGCTTATGAGTGGACAAAAACTGGTATTCTCTACAAGTCCAATAGGAACCAGAAGTTTAGCCATGCACTTTATTACATTGATGGAAGACAGGAGACTATTTGATATTTTGGATGCTAGAATCAAAGAGCATTGCCAAAATGAAGAAGTTGTTGTTGTTGCCAGTATTGCAAAAAGGTGCTTGAATTTGCATGGGAGAAATCGACCAACAATGAGAGAAGTAACCTCAGACTTGGAAAGGATAATTAAATCATCTCAAGCTCCACATGTTCAACCAAACATCCAAAAGACAGAAAACATCATGGCTGATCAAGCAAACAGCAGCAGGGATGCATTTCCAACTTCAATGGCAGCCGCAGAGTTGGAGAGATTCATCATCACACATTGATTCTATGATTACAACATTATATGCTGGAAATGAGATATATACTTCTTACCAAAGGCAACCTGCAATACCCATGTTGTGGAAATTTTTCATAAGAATGGAGATCAAGAGTTGTTCCAGGAGGAAAGAGAGCATCAAGGAGGGCCAACACCATGGCTTGCAGAAATACATGGTATTATAATGCAATGTCCGCCACCCAAGTGATTTCACTAACTTGTTCATTATGATAACCGATATGCCATGGTCCATTTCATTCCAATTTCTAATTTGACAAGTTGTCGCAACTACTTCTTGTAGTTTTGGCCTCTTGTGGTTACGCCTTGTTGATAAACTTTACATGTTGTCGCCACTTTGTTGTTGCATCTCCGGTATCGATGATGGTGGTGACACTACTGACATTGGCAGTTTTCAAGAGCGTTTCTTGAACCACGTTCCCATCAAATTAAGGTCCCTTTTTACAGGAACAAAAGAAGTTATTAACTAGCACTTCACAAATGTACTGTGTCGTTAAAAAATACATGATTCTAAATTGAGAAATGATATTTGGATCAAACATACATACATACATATACATACAAATTGGAAGACCGAATTCAGATTTTTTTATCCTAAAGAAATACAAATCACACCCATAAAAATTAAAGCTAAAAAAAAAAAACATAGCATTATTTTTCTGTGTTTGCAAGGCTTGCTGGTATTTCCTTTCTATCTTGGTCGTTGTTTCTATAACCCTCATTTTTAGAGGTGGAACTTATTGGATCCTAGAGGATAGCCTTGTGTTGAAGAAATACCCTTAAAGACAGTGTCTATACACACCTCAAGTTATAGTTTTTTCTATTCATTGCAGCTTTCTTACAACATTACTTTGGACTTGGCCGACTGCCAAGTCCAAGCATCTTGGGTCTGGCAAACATGCCTGACTCACATACTTTGGACGTGTCTTATTGCCAAGTCCACTCGCTCTGGACTTGCATTCTACCATGTCCAAGCGCCTTGAGCCCATGAAACATGCCTGACCCTCGTTACGTGGACTTTGCCGACCGTCAAATACACTCATTGTGGACTTGTCTGTTTGTCAAGTTCGGGCACCTTGGGACTGGCAAGCATGTTAAACCCACGTTACTTTGGACTTGGCTAAACTTGCTGCTACTCGGGCTGAGCTAGCAACTACCAAGGAAGAGAATAAGATTTCTCAAGCTAAATTGAAGGCTTTAAGTAATTCTCCCAAGGAATTTCAAGAGTTTTTCCGGGGCTCAGCAGCTTTGACCAAAATGGCGGGATATATGATATTCCTAGCTATGTCCAACCTGTATTTCCTCAACCTCTCTGAAGGGAAGCAAGTGGATTTTATCGCAGCCTTCCATCTAGTTCCCGTTCCTAATTTTGTTGATTTTTACGAGTTTTAGTCCCCGTGTTGAGTTCTACTGTAGGTCCAACACCTATTTCTAAGCCTTTCCTTTTCTGGGTCCAACGCCCACACATGATAAATATTTTTAGGTTCAACGTCTAGTGAAGATGGTTTTGACATCTTGACAGACCCACAGGCTCTTAGGCTCATCGCTTGCTTGAGCCCAAGGGAGGAGGGTCTAGCATCTTGCCAGACTACATGCACCAAAAGTTTCAGCAAGAGTTGGTGTGGACTCATAGGATTCATTTTGAAATTAGAATAAGTAGAAAATTTCTTACAACAAAATATTAAATTGGTTATCAAGGGAATTCATGTCTTTATTTTTTTATTATTAGCATGGGTGTTCGGGCCATCATGTAAGCCTCCAGTGGCCCTAAGGTTTGTCGAACTCGAAATGGTGACCTCTAAGGAGCTAGCCCAGGGCCTGACCAGTTAAGCTACACCTCTCCAGGTTGAGGGAATTCATGTTTTTTTATAAGATATATTAGTCATTACTAAATTAATCAGTGACAAATAAGATTTTTTCAATTTTAAATGCAAAGTTAAACAACCAAAATGCCCTTAAAAGAAAATTTTTAAAACTAGCGTCCAACGATTTTTTTTTTTTGTACTTTTACATTGGTTAGTTTTTTATTATCAGGACATTTGAGAGCAGTTTTCTATTTAACTAAATATAAAAAAAATTAAAAAAAAAAAATTGACTCTCACAACGAACATGTCAACGTGTGGGAGGCCTGCCTTTTTTACAGCACAAGCAATGCCTTTTGAAGGCAAAAACCCCCTTTCCATAATGTGGTTGTTAGTGGCACAGTTTGTCACTGACGATGCTTTCCCCTCTCTTTTCTCTCCTCTCCACTCGATTTTCGTGCGGACTTTATAAAATTTCAAAGTTGTCCTCTAATTTACGAGGATTTACACTTTGGTCCTTTTTTATTTCCAATTTCTTTATTGGTCCTTTTGTAAAATTTTGATTTGTTATCAATTTCATCCTTTAATCCCAATTTGTGATATGTTATTGCTTCTAATTTGATCCTCATTCTTTTTATTGTTTTTTGGTCATTTTGTTAAATTGATTTTCCTTTTCAATTTCACCCTTCAATCAAAATTTTCATTTTATTCTTTATGACAATTTCGTTTCTCATTCTTTTTGTTGTAACCCATTTTTGGGTCCCCACATAAAAAATAAAAAAAAAATCAAATCAAAAAAATATTATCAAAAAATATAACAGTGAAAAAAAAAAAGATGTCAGAGTGCCCTAAAAATGCTAAAAATTGATTGAGGATGTTCAAAAATATAAAAATTAAAATTTGACGGTATATCATTGACTGATGAGAGCTCTGTTGACAAAGAAAATTCAATTTGAAGAAGAAAAGTCCAAAATCAGAAGTTTATGAACTCAATTAAATTTTATTAGAAGTTTAATTGAATTTATAGAGGTTTTAATTGCAAGAAAAATTGATTTTGGAGTTAATTTGGGCTTTAATTGGAAGAAATTCAAATTCAGACTTCTCCGTTGTTGCTATAATTTGGACTTGCAAATGGCCTTATTAGATCTTGGTGTCCGCATGAAAGTTGTAGGCCTATGTCTTACTAAATTTGTGTAAAAATTTGAGATCATTTTGACATCTAGAACTCGAGATATGACCCAATTACCGAACAGTATTCCAGTTTGGACTGCACCAACATCTCTTTTCTAAGTTTGGCCCTCTCTTTGTCCTTTCAATTTCCATACTTGAACTCATCAATCAATCCTTTGATTTATATGATAGGCATGCATTTAAGATGAACATTTACCATATATTAAGACATTTTATAGTATTAGACTTGTTATTATAAAACATGCTTTAGTTATGGAGTTATTGATACTTTAAGTGCAAAATGATGATATAAAACCTTGATAAATATGCACTTTTAAGTACTAATCAACAATTACAAAAAAAAAAAGAAAAGGAAGGACCAAAACGGGGAAGCAGTTAAGTGCAAAATGGATTCTTATTGTGTGGTTGCTCGAGTTGTTGCATCTTCTTCATCTGAACTTTTATCTGAATCTCCTTTAGTAGGGATTGTCTGAACAGTCTTTATAGGGATGACTAAAGTCTCTAACTCTACCTGTTGTGCATCACCAGATTGTTTTTCCTTCTCCTGTGATTTCACTTGCTGTAACATACCAGACTCATTAAAAGTGATATCTCTACTCAAAATCACTTTCTTTGATTCAGAACACCAGAGTTTGTAACCTTTTACTCCTTCATTAAAGCCCAAAAATATAGCTTTCTTGGCTCTATGATCTAGCTTGGACTTAGTAACATGATAATATGTTGAGCAACCAAATATACGCATAACGTCATAATCATTTGCAGGAGATCCTGACCATACCTCCAAGGGGGTTCTTTCATTTAATGCTGCTGAAGGTAACCGATTAACAATATGACGAGCATAGCTTAATGCCTCTCCCTAGAACACTTTGCTTAGTCCCGAATGTGATAGCATACATCGGACTTTCTCCACCAATATACGGTTCATGCGTTCTGCTACTCCATTTTGTTATGGTGTTTTGCGCATAGTAGAATGTCGCTTGATCCCTTCATCCTGGAAAACTTCAAAGAAAGGATCTGAAGTGTACTCACCACCATTATCTAACCGAAGAGTCTTAACTCTCATTCCAGTTTGAGTCTCCACCATTTTCTTCCATTTCAGAAAGATATCAAGGACCTCATCCTTGTGTTTCATCATGTACACCCATACTCGTCTTGAGAAATCATCAATAAAAATAACTAACCAATGATTACCTCTAATAGATTCATTCTTTGAAGGTCCCCATATATCTGTGTGAACATAATCTAGAATCTCTTTTGTGTTGTGTACCGCAGTGCCAAACTTGACCCTTGTCTATTTTCCAAGAACATAATGCTCATAAAACCCATGCTTCCCAATCTTGGTGCTTTTTAATAGACCTTGCTTGACCAATCCTTGCAAAGCCTTTTCACCAGCATGTCCTAAGCGCATATGCCAAAGTCTGAAATTATCTGTTTCATCATCTTCTATGCTTTTGGAAACAACTATTGTACCAGTAACTATAGATCCATCCAGGAAATATAGGTTTCCTATTCTCGTGCCTCTTAAGACAACTAATGCACCACGGATTGCTCTCAGGACTCCACCATGGATGATAATCTTATAACCATTGGATTCCAGGACTCCAAGTGAGAAGAGATTTTTCTTCGAGTCAGGTACATACCGTACCTCTGTTAGTATCTTGACTACCCCATTATGCATCTTCAGATGGATAGTCCCAATCTCTTTGATCTCACAAACATCATCATTACCCATCAACATAACTCCTTCATCGAACTCCTCAAGTCTCGAGAATAATTGCTTGTCAGGGCACATGTGATAGGAACATGCAGAATCAAGAATCCATTCACCACAATGGTTTTCTGGTGATGAGACCATGAATGCAGAGTCTCGTTCATCTTTATCTCGTGCAACGTTCACAGTTGGTTCATTTTTTTCCTTATTGCCCTTGATTGGACAATCTTTCTTCCAGTGCCTTTTTTTGTGACAAAATACACACTCATCTTTTGCAAGATATCGTCTGTTTGATGATTCTTCTTTGGATTTTGAGCGAGATCTCCCTCGCCCTCGAAATCTTCTGGGGTTTGTTCTACCTCTAACTGTCAATTCTTTTGACGTTGACTCTTTATGAACAATTTGGTCCTTCTTCCGGTAAGCATTAGACATATCAATGAATTTAATCTTTTCTTTACCATACAGTAAAGTGGTGACAAGATGTTCATATGTGTCAAGTAGTGAATTCAATAATAACAGAGCTTTATCTTCATCATCGATTTCCACATCTAAATTCTTCAAATCAGCTATCATTTTATTGAAATCATTCAGATGCTCATTCATGGAAGTACCTTTCTTGTGCTGAAAACGGAAGATTCTTTTCTTCAAGTAGAGACGATTCTCTATACTCTTCTTCATAAACTTGTCCTCCAGTGTTTGCCATAGTTCCTTTGCAGAGTTTTGTTCTGAAAAGGCATACTTCTGATCCTTTGCAAGACAAAGTCGGATGGAACTACAAGCTAACCAATTTATCCTCTCCTAGCTTTTCTCATCCAAATCCTCCGGTTTATCTTCTAAAGTGAAATCCAAATTCATTTGGACAAGCATATCCATAACTTCACATTTCCACATGCCAAAATTACCTTTCCCATCAAACTTCTCTACCTCAAATTTGGTACTCGATACCGGGATGTATTATGGAAGTATACTAGCATTTCCCGCTGATCTTTCTTCTGGAATATTAGTCATTAGGACGTCTTTGGATTACAAATGGACTCCTAAAATTGTTAAAACACACATTTTTTATGCTCAAAAGAGCCAAAACAGTAACTTCGGTGTGCTGTTTCACAAAACGGACACCACAGTTACGTCCGGAATGGTTGAAAATGCTAGGAACAAGCTTGACTCGGCCAAAAATAGGCTACAAAATCACTGAGTTGGCCAAAAAACCAATCTGACCGAGTTAACTCAAGAAAGGAATATTTTGTCTCTGTTAAAGAATATTCTGTCACAGTCAATGGAATATTCTCTTACGATTAACGAAATATTCTTATTATGTCAAGAGAATATTCTGTTACTGTTAGATGACGTGGCTGATGACGTGGCACTATGGCCCATCTGTTGATGACGTGGATGCTGACTCGGTGTTGATGTGGCAGATGACGTAGCAGTCTTCTCAGGCTAGAATTCTGGCACTGTCTGGTTTTTCCAATAGATTTCAGGCGAAACTTTGGCAAGCTCTAGAGGGCTCGTTTCAACTCCGATTTTGATGATCTTTATATCGTCGGACTCGTATCGACGAGAGGAATCTCCACAAGTGATCAAAATCCAGATCTGTGAACTTTGAAAATTCTACAACTTCGAACCGAGAGCTAAAAACGTGTTTTTTTCAGTGTTCTAGCATCCTAATGCTCTGATACTAATTTTTTATGCATACTGGACCAAAAGCAAACACAAGTAAAAACACAAACAAGCAGATTTACATGGTTACCCAAAACCAGGTACGTCCACGGAGACAGCAGATTGTATATTATTGGAGTAATGATACAAACACTCAACGCAACCCAGTACAATCCCGCGAAACCCAGTGTTTCACTCTTATACTCAGTGTTTCTCTCAGATCTGCTCTTTTACACTCTCACAGTTGCACTTACACTCACTGCACACTTTCTCTACACTTACACTTACCTTGCTCTCTCATTGTCTCCATTTATAGGAGAAATGAGAGCCTTGGCAGCTTGGTTGAGAAGTGATGGTGGTTGAAAAAAAGAAAAGGGTGGTTGATGGTGGTGAAAAGGTGAGTGATAGTGGTTGATAAAGAAAGGGTGGTTGAGAGAAATGTTGACATAATGCTAAACCATCTTCCTTCATCAACGAATACACAGTTCCATGATTCTCATCTCTAGGTACTTCAAACCCATACCACGATGAAAAATATTTTTCCATTCAGCTGTGCAGTAATATGTATCCTTTTCCACAACTTTCCATTGGTAGACTTCACCCACAGAAAGTGAGTGCATACCCAATGTGATATTATTGGAAGCACAGTAGAATCGTACTGGTACCAAGTTTGCTGGCAAAGAATTGATGATTTCAATAGTTGGTAGATTTTGTTTGGCCTGATCTTGAATTGATCTTGCACTCAAAACACAAAGTGCAAAATTAAAGAAGAGAAGAAAGTGGATCCATGTGGCCATGCTCCTAAGAAAAAAAAAATTCTTTTCAACTTGTGAAATATTATTTACCAAAATACACGCAGTAGATATCTTCTTTAGAGAGAGTATATATAACGTAGAAAAAACTTCAAGTATAGAAAGTCATTTAAATTCTCGTATTACCATATCCATTCTTAATTTTCTTAGTAATTGAATTTTCCACTAATAGTAATAAATCTAGCTCAATCAATCCTCAAAAAGAATTCGACAATTGAATTTGTAGGATATATTTAAAAGATATGGGATTCTCATTAAATGCATAAGATTTTCTTAAAAGTCATTTCAAGAAGGACGTTCTATAAAATTAACATTCCTTATATCTATATTAATGGAGGATTAGTATCCTACATCAATTGACATTCCTTAAAAGATATGACATTAGTATCTTTATAAAATTGATATTTTTTATAAGATGTGGGATTATTATGGGATTAGTATCCTTAAAAGATATAGGATTGATATGGGATTAAAGAAATGGGATTAGTATCCTCTCATGCTAATCCCATTTCTTATAAAATTGACATTCCTTAAAAGATACGGGATTAGCATGGGATTAGTATCCTTAAAAGATACGGGATTAGTATCTTCTCATATCTCCTTCTATATGATGATTGATTTCTTTAAATGTAACCCTTCTAAAAAATTGAATGGCTAACATAAATATTAAATGATATTTTCTTTTAATCACATGCTAATTCAAGATTCTTATTTCATGAGGAATTGGATTCAATTATATGCTGAACCCAAGAGGAGTTGGTGATGATAATTATTTTTGAGTCATAATTAAATTTGTTATTTTTAAAAAAAAAAATATATATTGATTTTAACATGAAAAAATTTAGAAGTGTCATCAACTAAATACATCATCGATTCTTGATCAACTAAATACATCACTTCAAATAAATATATTCCAATTCTACAAGCATTCTCATCAAGTCGAACATTTATTACGTCCTTTCTCATGATTTTACTGAGCTGAAACTGGAAAACAAAAAGAAAAAAACACTAACAGCGATACACTTTAATTTCTTTCTAGCATTAATTTCACATGAACATTAACAAATTCATTCAACACCTTCGCAGGCATAGCTGTATATGCATCATCTCTCTTTCAGGGGATTTGAAAGGCATGTCCCTGGCCTAAATAAACATAACTAGGCATGTGAAGAAGATTGAAAAATCATTCCTAGCTTAACTGATTAGTATTAAATTTATTTTCTAAAAATTATAAACTTAGGGTCAAAATTATTAGAAGCTTATATGGTTATTAATTTTAAAATCTGTAGAATTAATCGAGATGGGTGCAAACTAACCCGAACAACTATGTTAATAAAAAAAAAATCACCTTCATTTCACTACAATATGGGTACTTTGATAGGTTTTACCAGACAGATCTTCTGATATGCAGGAGGTGCATGTCTTCTTCACTGCTTTAATGGCAATGAAAAGATAAAATAGCTGATATTGTTCAACCAGATAATTAAATCACTTCAAATAAAGAAGGATGGATCAAAACTAGGGTTTTTAAGTTAGAAGAATATAATCTTGAATTATAGAGAAATTAATAGAGAAAAACTCTCTAATTTATTCTTAATAGTTTTTTAATTCAATAATTTGATAAGAGAATAATATACCAACTATTTATATACAGATAAAAACTGATTTAATAAAAAAAAATCTAAAACCATGTAGAAAAAAACAATAAGAATATAAAATTAACTTAGAAAATAATTAAAAAAACAAAAACAGTAACTTCAAGGTTTAATTTGAGAGTCTTCCAACCCTGGCTAGTTATAGCCAATAAACCACTCATTGAACTGAGCTTAACACTTCTACTTTTCCTTAATTAGATCATCAAAGAAAACTAAGTTAAATATTATATGAAGAAATTGGGAGAAGATTGGAGCAGCCTAAACTTTGAAAACAGAAAATTAATTGTAGTATGATTGCCCCCGTGTTTTAGGTCAATGGAAGGTTCAACCACTTCATTTATTTCTGGAAACAGACTCCATACATATAGCTATCGGCATCACCAACACTTCACCTTCCATTTCCTTTCCACTTGATGATGCATCACTGTTCAGCCATCTCCATCCTCCTCACAAAAGCTTTCCACCTGTAAATTTATTACAAATCCTGCACAAACTGCAGGACTGCAGACCAAACCACTGTCCTATATTTTTTGGATGCAAACAAGAACAAAAATTGCACATCTCCCTCTTGGGAAGGAGCTCTCTGTAACATTTTTTTTTTCCCTTTCTTTTCTTTTTTTAAGAACAATACTGCTTTATGCAATTCCCTCAAGCTAATTTCACATTACAAAATGGTACAAACAGAAGAGGGAAAAAATTCTATAACAAGCCACGAAAAATTAGGGATAAAATGAAGCATGTTTTTTATAATTAGCTCCAAAGCATACAGAACTTAATTAAAATTCTATAAACTAAGTGGGAAAGAAATACCATGCTAGAAGTCCTCTAAAACAAAATAATTCAGTGGTAAGATTTGAGTACAGCTCCACAGAAAGTACACATGATAGCTCTCCAAGATTTCCAGTAAAATGGCACATAGCAAAATCTTGTACAAGTTTTCATATCAGCTACAGTTGCTCCACCACCACACCTTGAACAAATTCCGGCTGCCGGCTTGCTTCTTCTCACCTTCCGGGTCTGATCAACAAGAAAACAAAAGCAAACCATGGTGTTCTAGTCTTGTTATTCTTGCGCTTCAGTGTTTTTTGATTTTGGGACTTGAGAGGGCGATGTGGTTTGGCAAGCACAGAAATATCAGATAGACAAGCGCATTTATATATGCATGAGCGGTGTTAAGGATCGAGCAACTTCAGTGGTCTTTCACCGTTAGATACACAGATATTTGATAGTTGTTTTGTAAGAATTTTCGAATCTGCTTTTGAATAATAAAATTGAAGCCATTAACAATTATTTTTTATTATTATTAGTTGTCTACTCCCTTTTAATATACAGTGTAATTAAACTTGGTTTATGCTACGGTTGAGTTTGCATTTATTATAGGGTATAACCTTGGAAAACACAAAACCCAGGTATAACCTTGCATTTATTATTTTCATGCCTTCTGCTATTGCTTTTATTATTATTATTATTATTATTATTATTTAGTGATGCCCCATCTCTAAAAAGATGAACAACATGTAACATAAAATACACTCTGAGTTGATTTGCCAGCTCAATGACTTATTAATCTGATTTCTAGTTTAGATTACATTTTAAATATTAAATTAGATAAGAGTTAATTTGATATAACTTAACAAATTGATTCATGATTAAGTTAAAACTTATTTTGATTGGGTTTTTTAAATATGCTTTTTATTTTTTTAAAAAATCTAGAAATAATGACAATTTATAATTTAATTAGCATTAATCCATCCAACTTGTCACCCTGGCCTTTAATTGGGTCAATTATGCAATAAAACCGGCTTAAGGTGAATAGAAATATTGGGCAAAATTATAAATAAGGTATTCTGAAATATTTTTATTATTATTCCTTATACATGCTTAACAAGTGGGGCTTTGAATAATTTTCTTTTTGTATTTAGAATTTTTTATTGAGTGAGTAATTTTTATTTCATAAAATATAATTAACAAATATATTTTACTTATTTTTAAGATCTTTTTGTCAAGTTAAGATCTTGAATCATTGCTTAAGTTGCCTATATATTCGTCGACTATGTGAGTCAAGGCTGGGTTTCATCTTGCTATTATATTTATAAAAAAATTCTTTTTAGCAGCATTTATTTGAATCTAAAGGATAATATAAATTAAAAAAGTGGTTGATTACAAATTTATGAGGGGGAAGAGTCGTTCGTACGTTGTTTAGCCATCCATTAATGGAGGTGGTGGTCTACTTCCTTTCTAGTTGAAGGAATTCTTTTCTGGGTTTTCCACATGTAAAATACGGTCGGGTTTGCAACCACAAGGAAGGTGATGGAGGCCGTAGGATCTGAACCGTGCACTCAAGGGAGCCATAGACTGTAAACAGCAATGTCATTGTTCAGGACAGCAAGCATGGAGGCCAGTCTGGTAGCCTTTGTTGACAAGAGACAATGTGGGCGGCAATTATTAGGTTTCTGTCCATTTTTCGGCTGGGTTCGGAGAATTTGTAAATCCAGGTGCTCTGAGAAAATCCATGCGGGTACAATTCAAACAATATTACTTTATATAATACACAAGGGATGTTTGATTAGCTTGAAAAAAAATATTATATTGATTTTTAAATAATTTTAGATTCTTAACAATAAAAATGAAAAAAAACAACACTATATCCAACATAGTTTAGCTGGGGATAATTTTGAAAGTCTATTTTATATTATTTATGGTTCAATATAGCTTTTAAATAGGAATATAACTCAAATAAAAATATTTAAATAGGTGTATTTTTGATAAATCAGATATTTATGTTATTCATTTTAATGTTGTTAAAAAATAATATAAATCATATATTAAGATTTTATTTAATAAATTGAGCTATTGGATTGAGATGGTTCTTTGACATGATATTAAAGTTTTAATGACTAAACGGTTATGAGTTTGAATCTTATCATTTTTATTTATTTGATAAAATTTAAACATAAAATAATATGAATTTATATAAGTTTCACGTTCAAAGATCTTTAACTTAAAAAAATAGCTTAAAAATTTATCTAGTAATTTATTATTGAATTAAAATAGTTTTTAAAAAATATTTATTTCTTCATATAACAACCTTGAGTTTGATGAATAGTCAAAACAATCTTACTATTTTGCTATATAGCCTAATCCTGCACGCTCCTGACCATTATTTTAATGCCCACCATCGATGCTTCTTCTTGTCTAAACAAGGATCGAAAAACCCTTCACAGGAAATTGTTAGCTCGGTGCCATCATTCAGGTAATATTCTTAGACTTTTGGTCAAGAAAACATCTTGTTTTGCATTCGCTGCTCCAAATATTAGTGTTTAGTTTTCCTTCTGATCAATATATTGCTGTGTTGATAATTGTCTGACCAAATTTATCTCTTTTTTTGTTTGGCTTGGAAGAATTAATTTATCCATATATATAGATGATCTGTTTTAATTAAACTGAACCATTGAATTTTTATCATCCCAACCATCAACTCTCTAGTTCGGTAAATTACTGTATTGTATCACTTTGTCTAAGGATACAATGCATGAAGATAGATTCACGGAGCTTCCAGAAGAGCTTGCTCTTAACATAATTGGCTTGCTTCCAACTCCATGCTTCTTTGCGCTATATATACCGTTCATCGAAAAAGTGCCAAGAACCATGCCTCGATTTAATATGCGATGTTGCCATTTTGACATTGCTGCATTTATGCGATACGCAATGGAGTTGAAGTGCTTTATCTCGAATTTATTGTCAATGGTAATAAAAAGCCCCGCTTTTTCTTGCCATTTTCCCTCCATAGATGTGGGTCATTGAGGTATCTAACTTTGGATTTCATCAATAAACCAATGCTTTATTGGGATTTGCCTTCCTCAATTCCGCTCCCGAACTTGCAATTCTTCTCGTCGAAGTCTATGAGAGTTAACGATGGGTCCTCTTTCGGTGAATGGATCTCATCCTGGTCCAACATCAAGGAAATTAATTCGGCTTCAAAAAGGTGATGTTGTCGGCAGTATCAACATCGAACGCTCATGTTTTGTTAGTTCCGACCTTCGCAACCTTGGCATCTCAGGTGAAAGACTTGAAAAGGTAGTGGTTGATTGTCCTGGAAAAGTTCATGCATCTTGAAAAGGCTGCGATAATTATACTAGATCATGCCTAGTCAATCGCATGCATCATTCAACTACGCAATACGCGCATATACAAGTACAAAAAATAACACATCTAACTAATTTATTTCATATTTAGAATTTGAATATTTTACATAATGTTTCACTAATCGACACCAAAGTTTCCTGCATCTGCTGTTCGTGACCACCCGAAGTATTCAATTTCATGTCCTCTAGTATTGCGATGATGTTCTCTCCTGCTACTTTCCATGGCTGGACATGAACAAAACAGGCCAACTTTGTATTGAATCAACCCCTTAAAGCCTAAGACCACTGGTTGTGATCTCGGCATTTGCCTCTCTTTACAATCACCAGAAGAGCAAAACAAATTCACATACAGTGCCAATCATTTTATAGGGAGAAACAATGCATCAACCTCTGTCTAAGTCGACGTCTCGGCTGAACACAATACTCTAAATGTCAATCCTATTCAATTTTCTAATCTGTCAAGTTCTTTTGTTTGGGAATTGTATTTAAAGATGAAGACATGAACAAGGTTAATAATGAAGCAAGACTCGTTATGTATGAAGGGAAAAAGTGGGCAAGAAGCGTAGTCTTCTAGTTCCATCCAAGAATAGCTTTTTGTCCAGTGGAGCAATGTCATAGGGCAGCCATCATGGTCCTTGTTGTGGCCTCCCGCTTCATCTCTGCAGCTTTTCCACTACCTCGGAAATACATGTAGACTTGCTGCAAATCAGGACCACCAAACAAAGAATCTTGAGTAAAGCCATAATGAAATAGTAAGCAAGGTTGCATGCACAAGTAGTAAGAGGATTTATTTAACCTGAATAACCCAGACACTGAGGAGTGATTCAACGCAGAAGAATCCAAACCCAATAAAGTAGAATATCTGCAAACAAAAATTGTAATGTTATTAGAGTGAGACTTGCTTGGACATCTACATAATAACAGTTCACGATCAAATATGTAAAAATGCATTTCTCCCATTATGCTCAGAATGAGTGAGAAAATACTTCATAATGGAAAGTGCAGGTACACTGATATTATCAAGAAATGAACAACCAAAGCTGAAAACTTGCCCCAACTAAAGCATGGCTGCCCATAAGATCAATAGCAGGCAAAATACCCCTGTCCACAAAAGATCAAACAAACATTAGCGAAGTAGAGAAACTAAAAGAAGATCAGATCGATATAATTTCTACCCAATCGGTCCACCCAAAATTTCAGGAAAAGACACTCCAGGAAAACAACGATAATATGAAATTTGAATGAGTGAGAAAATCCTCCTTTCCCAGAATAGTTGCTTCATTTTCCAAACAAGCTATGATGTATTTGATTCTCTAGCAAAAGAACCATCTTCAATGCAACATCTTAAAGAAACTTACGCAAGAGATTTCCCCTTGAAAACAATTGGGGGGGCAACAGCAGCAAAGATGCAAAAGCCAATGTGGAGCTGCATGGAGAGCACGGAAACAACAGATGAGGGATTTTCTAGAGGATCTTCAAAAGGGAAAGAAATATATAGATGAGATTACCAGGTAAGCCAAGAGAAACCATCCAAACTTCAGAGCACTATCTGTCCTGCAAAAGGAGTTGATGCAAAATTAAATAAAAGTAGGGACATCAAAATTCATAATGCATATAATGAACAAATGAAAAAAGACTAGTACAAGTAAAACCATCAAATTCTCCTAATGAGATGCACGCATGGAGAAAGTACTTTAAGACCCCTCCCTATATTTTTCATTAGCCTATTGCTAAAATAACGCACAAAAATTGCCATAGTTGTCCAATGGTGCTAAATAATAAAAAAAAGGATCTAGCTAATCTGAACCCGTTCATCCATCATATACCAAGGACAAAGTTCAAAACACATCATTGTCTGACAATCATTCTTATCCAGCATAACAGGATTATGATTCCCTCCCAAGCTAGTATGCCACCTAATAGAAGATAAACTACACATGATCCCTCCTACACAGCATTGCACTTTTTTTTTCCTTTTTTCACCTCCCTCTCCCCCTCTTTTTGGTTGGACCTCCCTTGTAAATTTAGGTCATACCAGTGAACAACATCACATTCTTCCCACAATTTCAAAAAAGTACATATTCTTTTACAAGATGATACTTCGGATCTTCAAATATTCAATTCAAATCATGCTTTCACATGTGAAATTTCATCAACCATGTCTAGGTAATCATCATTTATAGCTTCATTATTATTGAACATGAAAGATCAGGTTTCCAAACTATCCATAAGGTTATCTCTGATTTCTGCAAACACATGAATCAAGCTTCTATAATCATATTTAAATACTTGCAGCATCCAGAAACATTTCAAAAACATAGAGCCAGAATAGGAAACACATGCTATACAAGTACAGATATAGTTATAGAAGAAATTATGCTGGCCAATGGTCAAAGAAGAATACCTCATTGCACGATAAAGAGGGCGATACCACATAACATAGCCTCCAGGAACCCCTGATATGAAGTAGATGATAGCAAGAAACCAAATTGTTGGACCTAGAAAAGAAAAACGAGTTTAGACAAACAGGTAATGTGATCATGCACTATATATGTTGAATGGACTTGCACCAACCTTCCCCTTTTATCCAGGCTGTGGTAACAGCTACAACATTCCATGAAAGACAGACAAATAAACCTGCAATTTCATGATACTAGGTTACCACACAGCTGATAGTTGTTTGTGTTAAAACATTTCACAAATTGATCCACCTCTACCCAACTAAACAGAACTGTTTTACACAATTTGAGCTACAGGATCGATCACAGGAATGACCTAAACCAAACTAAACAAAATGAAATGCTGACAATTAAGATGCATCGTCATGAAAATGCAACAGTTAGAAAATCTTGTCTCCTGATTCTCGCTAACAGGACCGAGACTGGAAGAACAACCTAACAAAATTGACTGTCAAGGACAGCAAACAATAAAATATGACAAGTGGCCATCAAACAGAATTTCCAAGAAGTAGAATTTAAAACATACCCAAAAATGTTGTGAATGCAACATACTGAATCTTCTGTAGGTGGATTGGTATTTCATTTCCAATGTCATGATGGATAATCGGAAAAAATGGTGGCCAATTCTTGTCCTCTATTACAATTCCAGCTGTCAAAAAAAAGAACATTATGTTAAACTAAATATCACCATGCACAGCCTCATTATCAACAAAATAAGCACCAATATGATAAACATACCACGTGCTATTGCATCTTCCTTCCGTTTTAGTTCCTGAAAAACAAAAGGAAAATGGATTCTAAATTACCATTGAGGATAATACAATTTAAAAATGAAAGAAATTGCAAGACTCTCAAGGTTTCATTGACCACAAAACTCATGGATTCTAGAAGTTTGACACAAGGAAAACACAACGAAAATCAATAATCTTTGGCCAAACACGATTTTCCTGAACATGCTATTGATTTCCAAAATAAAGTTGGTGTGTGTGTGTGTGAACAGAAACAAAAATAAGAAAGCAACCTTAAGGTAATGTGACTGCATGACCAAACTTCTTGAAGAGTACGCGCGTGTGTGTAAACACCTATGTACACGTGTCACTATAACAGAGCACTCACCTGTTCCCTTCTCTTAAATTCAGCCTCTTTCACTTGGAGTTCCTTCTCCTTAGCTTTTAAATCCTAGAGTCAGACAAAGAACAGAAACAAAAATAAGAAAGCAACATTCAGATAATGTGACTACATGAACAAACTTCTTGAAGAATTTATAGTACTTTTCCAGAATCAAGGGGAATATCTATGGTTGCACCACGATCATAAGGTTCATGAGGAAGGGGTGAAAGCCTTGAAGTTGCAGGGGGGACACTTCCGGGATTCTAGAAATTTTGCAAGAATACAGCAAAACACAAGAGAATAAGCTAACAGCATTACCGGAGAATCTTTACACCAAAAAATAAGCACACCACCAATTCATAACATCCATACATATGCAAGAACAAGTAAATCTGCCACACTATATCCAGGTGTAGCTTGGGACTCGCACTCAGCAGCAAGTAGAAGATCCATAAAGGACAGTAACTAAACAAGAAAATGGCCATAAAAAAAAAAAGTTGCGTTTTAAGAGAGACATTAAGCATTATTAGCTAGTGTTCCCATTTCTCCTTGCATGTCACTTACAGGTTCTTAACTTCACCCTCGGGTTCCATTCCTACTGAACAAGTAATTAAGATTAAGTTTCAGCATCCAGACTTGAGATTCATATTGGACTAGCAATTATAACCATCTCAGATCCAACATATATAGCAACTCAAAAAAGATTCACAATTTTCTCGAAAGGGAAAAACTTTCTCGCTTCAACAATGCTACAAACTATCCTACAACCAACAGAAAAATTTCATCTTCCATCATATTACACCTACACATTATACTTAATTTCCATGTTCAAAGCAGCACGGCGGCCCCAAACTCATTCTAAAATGCTGAAAATTAAGAGAAAAACAGAAAGTTACAGGCATATAAAAGGCGCCTCCGCCATAATTTGACTGCCCTGATCCTTTCCCCTTTCCTCCTTGATCCTTCCATTACCAAACAAACAGCAAAATATAAGAGCTTCATTTCTTCATCTTAACAACTCAAATTAAAAAAATAAAAATAATTAGAATGTAAATCTATAATTAATATTGCTACTTTAAGTACTAACATTACAGCTCTACTTAATTAAAAAGAGAGAGAGAGAGAGAGAGAGAGAGGGTGACTTTCTTTCTAGTCTAAATAAGATCCGAGTTTCTTCAATTTTCTCTCAAAATCCTCCGCATTTTCTCAGCAACCAAACAACACAATAAAAAAAACTACATTGCGAAGAATCCGAAATTTCGAAAAAGAATACGCGTATAATTTACGTACATACGCGAATATTACAAATAATCATACACAGATGTAACAAGTAAAATACGTATATTTACACGTACAGCGAAAGGATTGACTTCTTCTTCTTCGAACGGGTTCGAATCGTACCGACTCATTACTTCTTACTGAGTAATCACCAGATCTGAACTCGTAATTTCAGATTTGGATATCGAAAACTGAGAGGAGGAAATGTGATTGATTAGAGATTCAAATTTATGGAGAGGAAGAGACGGATTGGTGAAATCGAAGCGGTGAAAATGAGAAAAATAAAAAATTTGGAAGTTAAGGAAGATAAATATTCGCGGGAGAGAGGGGGAAGAGAGGTGCCGACTTTATATATGTGTGATCGACTCGGTGTCAACTCGGTTTGAACCGGGATTTGATTTTTTATTTTATTTTTTTAGAAAATTGGTTAGTTTTTTATAGAATTCTTTTTTAAAAGAAAATTAAAAAAAAGAACTTCTTTCTAGGACTTTAACTCAATAACCCAAATCAATTTTCAAATTCGGTGATAACGAGTCATCAATTTCTTTCTTCCAGAAGCTAATGATTTATGAAGAAATTAAATTAAGTTTAAAAAAAAAAAAATGAAAGAGACGCATAATCATCGTCAAGATGTCACAATCAACACAGATTTGCAGCCAGTTCAGACTCATCAAGCAATTTGCCATGCGGGTCAACCCTGTAGCTCCTTTGGTTTTTTCCCAGGATGTTACAGCAAAAAATACAAGTTTCCATGTGACCAAGAGCATTGCATCTCGCCATCAGCCCTATATTTTATTAGACCAATGTGTTCTTTCATAGTCAAACTTTCATTTTCACAAACAAAAATTAACCCCACAACAGAGAGAGCCGGGTAACCTTTTTTAATTCCTAGTTCATTTCAAAGATGAGAATGGGTTCAAACCGTTCATTTGAACTGTAAAAATCCAACGTAACCGGAATGTTATGGATTTTGCTGGAGCTATATTTAAGTTTCACTCAGATTCAGGTGCAATGCAACAAAATTTCATTGTCAAGAATTACCAACAAATAATAATACAAAACAATTGGCTAGCAGATTTCTGCAAAAGCAGAGCTTGGTTGCATGATTTAATGAACAATGGAATCACAAATGATTGACCAGAAGAATGGATTGTTCACATTTCTTGCTACAGCTACCTTGAAGACTTCTCCGAGGTATGAACTTGAGATGTGGATGAGAACAGTTAATGTGTTAGCTTGCTGCATTTGTTTACAGTCGATGTGCATCTTCCAGTGCTGACATTGTGGGAGATTACAACTTTAGGGCTTTACATTCACAAGTTGAATCACAAGTTCTATGTACCAATTTGACTCAGTCACCGATTGATTCTTTGCTGGGCCGGTCTCTCCTCATCATGTCTGTTAGATCCTGGACAACCTCAGACATTGGTGGCCTGAATTCTGGTTCAGACTGCAAGATATCATTGTGTTTAGGTAAAGCTGATCCTATATTTCGTTACGTAGGGAAAAAAAATCTATGACTTAGATGGCATTCACTTGTTAATGATGGATCAAGTCTTTATGGAAACCATAAAGAAACCAACAGTGTAATTCTCACCTGAACACATCGGGAAATGATATCGGCAAAGTGTGATAAAGATTTGGCAGAGTATTCTCCATTAAGAGAGGGATCAACCATTTTTGACAATGTGTTGATGTCATGGAGCTGGGGGATTGCCCATCTCACCAGAAATTGCTCACCGCGATTCCGTGTCCTAGGCAAAATTTGAAGAAAGAGGAGCATTTAAGAAACAAAAAATTGCATAGGATAACAAACACAGCATGTTTTTACTTTTTTACCTGTCAAGGGACTTCCGGCCTGTTAAAAGTTCTAGCATGACCACACCAAAGCTGTAAACATCACTCTGGACAGTATAAATTCCTGATTCAAATTCTGGAGCCCCGTAACCATAGGCTGTTAGCAGCTGGCCTGACAACTGAAAATAAGAGGAACTATTTTAGGATAGTAAGTGGACATTGAAACAAAAAGCTATACACATCCCTACACCAATTGAAGAGCTTTTTCCAGATACTGAAAAATATCAATTGCTATCAACTTGATCAACAAAATTCCTTTTGTTTTACATTCTAATTGCACTTTCATGAGTAGACAAATTTCCACAAATTAACTCAATTTATCACGTCTGAAAGTCAACTACCAAGAGAGTTCTATTTCAACATGGACCACTGCCTCATTGTATGAGCATGACTTACCTGACTGACAGCCCCTGATGATATTAACGAAGCCAGACCACAATCCGAAACACGCACATCAAGATCATCATCAAGAAGAACATTGGCAGACTTAAAATTTCTGTGTATGACAGGTGGCTGACAGACCTCGTGCAAATACCTTCACACATGGAACAAATTAAGTATGCACAAGAGGCAAAAAAAAAAAAAACACACCTCCCACCTTCATCACATAGAAAGATTGTTTGCGAACAGTTGACCATTTTATAGACCTAAATCTATAAACCATTTCCAGCATATTGGACTACTTAATTATGTCTTTTCAACTGATATAGCAATAGAAGACTTAAATTTTCTGCTATTCAAATCTGTCTCACTACACATGCACTCTCTTTGAATTCGTGTTTCTTACTAGTTAATTTAGACTTTTTTCTAAGGACAGCTGGTTCTATCACAGTGGTTGGTTCACTTACTCTAAGGCCCTAGCAGCTCCAAGTGCCATCCTAATGCGGGCATTCCAGGAAAGTTTCCTTTTAAATTCATCATCTGAGTGTAGTGCATCTTGTAAAGAGCCACTGCTGCAATACTCATAGATCAGAAGCCTTTGGCCATGCTCTGCACAGTAACCCATGAGCTCAACGACATTAGCATGTCGGATCTGATCAATATTGTTAACCAATTCAATAAACTCGTTCTCCTTCTGCTGCTCTGCAGTCCTCTTATCAAGTTTCTTGACAGCAAGAAGCTACAAAAGCAACCAAATACATTAAAGGCTGAAAACCAAAGACATTCAACTATATGTTTTTTTTACAACAAAATTGAGCTGCTTAATCAGATAGATGCACCATATAAAAGAGCGTTGCAGTAAGAGTAACCAACCCACTAAAGTTTTAATTTTTAAAGCTCACTGATATATTTTGTTTGGGGATTTGTAATAATGGTTTCAACAATTAAAAATCAATTGTTTTAGGCAATTAAGGAAAAGAGCACGCAATGAAACTGATTTAAAAAGTGAGTATCTGAGAGAGAGAAGGAACAAAGTCATGAAGAAAACAATAAAATTAACATAATAACACAGCAAATCCACTGATAGAATATCTTGGCTCATTAATCTCCATAAATAAATTGCTACAAACAACAGCAATCATAATAAAAGATCATACATACCTTTCCATCAGGAAGCTGTGCCCTATAAACACTTCCCAGCATGCCTCCTCCTATGAGATTTTCTTGAGAAAAGCTTTTTGTGTATTGTTGAAGCGATGCAATGGTGAAAGACTTCGCAGAAGTGAGGAGGGTCTGAGTTTTACGAGAAGGCTTCCCTGAGCTTGCTTCAGCTGGAACATTTGGCTTAACAATGACATTCTCAACAGGGGGTGGAGGAGGTGGTGGAGGTGGAGGTGGAGGTGGAGGAGGCGGCGGAGGCAGCATGAAATCTGAATCCAGTCTGCTCACGTCTATTAAATAATCATCCCTCTTTGGTGCAAGGTCCATTTTAGGTTCATTTCTCTTGTGCACATTTTGCAGCTTTGGATGGTCCTCTTTTGGCTGCTGTAAAGTCTCCTTCGGAACTGTTAGAAAAAATTTAGAACATGTCAGTGATCAAAAGAATTGAAATCTCCAATGGAAGCAGATGATTCAAGTTAAATAAGTCATTTGCCTTTTTCAATTTGATTAGTTGGTTGGGCTGAGGATCCACTGTCCCTTGGGTTCTCTCTGTTGCCTTTATAAGCACCAACTTGATGCCGCTTGAAAATTCTACTGGCCTCCTTCCTTCTTCTCCTACATTTTGGAACAAGAAGCCCAAGTGCTAATGCCAGTATTACAAACAACAATACCCCTGCAATGGATATCCAAACTAATCTTTTAGTAGTTAGAAACTTTTTTCCTCCAGAATTTGATTCCTCTGCTGAAGACGGCCCATCAGCCTGCTTCCCAGGTGTTTTTCGAGAAGGAGGAGATGGTGGGACCCAAAATGGTGGTGTTGGTGTTGAAGGTGGTGGTGGTGCTGATGGTGGTGGTGGTGTCGGTGGTGGTGGGGACATGGGTGCAGGTACTGGAGAAGTGGATGAATTGAAAGGATTGCCATCTTTTCTGCAACAAGCAACCATATTAGCAAACAAATGAATCAAGTGATAACCAAATTTTCCAAACCACACAAAACAGGCTTCCTATTCACTTTAAACAACATTGCATAGTTCTATGAACTTAGATAGCAAACACAGTAGACTGCAAGTTAAAGCAAATGCCTCCATCATGGCTATTTGAAGAATATTATGCCTAAATATTTAATAGCTGGTAGGAGATATAAAAATCATATGGTATTTTTGACTTGCTGCATTAGAAAGTCCATCTGGAATAATTTCCATGCCATTGTCAGGATTTAATTGTGCACATTATGATCAATAATGCTCAGACAACTTGGGCAAATTTCTGACAGGCATTCAAGAACTCATCCAGCTCCCAGTTCTGTAAGGCACAAATATGTGCATATAATTATGTGATTCACCTCAATTACCACATACATGAATTGGATGTATTATTCCCCATAAGTTCCAAGAGAGAGTCACAGGTTTCTTCGCATGTAGATTATCTTCAAAAAATAATCCTGGCTTAAAAAAATCCATGCATTTCAAATAGACCACCCCATCAACAACATGATCAGTCTGAATTGTTTGGACATGTCAACCTGGTACGATTTCCAGGACCTGATTGTTTTAAGAGACACTTCATTTGATTGCTCATGCTCTGGTTGCAGCAAGGCAATGGAAATGCGTTAATCATTACCCACATCCTCTACTAACCCACTCACAGATATAACCTTAGTGGAGTTTTCATACAATTGTCAAGAACCAGAAATTTCCTAAATTTAGAGAACAAGATATATCAATGACATAAACATTCAACAATTCAAGTCCTCCTGATGGAGCAATTCATATGGATACATGAACGCTTTTGACAAACATCAAGCTCTATTTCAACTGAAATACATTTTGACTTTCACCTGAAATTTGGGATGGCCAGGAGCTTCTCAGGTATGGGTCCTGAGAACAGGTTATTCTCTATATTCCTGTTTTAAATGGGGCAAAAGAGACAAAAAGTAAGGCAGAGAATTATTCCACAAAATTCAGGTTACGAAACTAGACAATGAAATTCCTGAATAAGTAACGAAGTACTATCATTTAAAATTATAAGAGACATGGTTAGGAATAGTACAAATCTCTCAGGGGAAGATCTTGTAGAACATCTAGGGTCCCAGACAGCTGATTGTCCTGCAAGCGTCTGCCAACTAAGTTGTTAGCCTTACACGTGGAGATTAAGTGATTGCAATATAAATGGACTTGTTGTGACAACTTACAGGGTTGTAAGACTAGCCAAATCTACGAAAGAAGAAGGCAACTGTCCACTCAAATTGTTGTTGGACAAGTCTCTGCAAAAACCAAGTGGTTACACTAACCATAAAAAACCTTTAATAAAACTGGAAAAGTAAGCCAACTTTAAAAATAGAACCTACAAGTTGATCAACCCTGGAAGAGATTGAAAGGCATCCGGTATCTCTCCACTTAAAAAATTATCATTAAGAGACCTGCAGGGCATAAAAAGTTAGGATATAAGCATTACAAAACTGAGACAAGTTGGAATCAACACCAGCAAAAGAGGAGCTGAAATTTACATGTCTTTTAATAGAGTTAAAGATGATAGAGAATCTGGGATGCTTCCGGTGAAGTTATTGTCTGCAAGAAAACTGTCAAAGTAAAGACTATCATAAGCTGTTGCATAAAAGGGTACCCAGAATTGAGAAATGAAATCAAAGAAACCAATATGTTATCTCATGTAAAGGGGAAGCATACAAGGTTTGCATGGTAACAGGCAGATTGGACGGAATACTCCCCCCTATATGGTTGTTGCTTAGATCTCTGGAAATAAATAAAAGAAAAAGAAACACAAAGATTAATAATGTCAGTTCTAAAAGCACCTATAAATGTAAAACAATCCCATGCAATATCTTCAGTGCCTCTTGTAGTCAATAACAGTCCAAAGGCACACGTAGGATGCTCCTTCTGTTCCTCACACTTAAAATAAAAACCAAAACAGATGATTCTAAAAGCATCGAAGGAATAGGTTAAAAAATGTTTGGGGGTGGAAGGACAGAAGTTTCAATTAGTCAACCACATCGTTCATAAGCTCACACCTATGCACATATGCACAAGTTCTGCTCCCAAAGATTGAGAGATTGAGAGACTACCACTTACATTGATCTGATAGAAGCAAACATTCCCAGGTTATCACCAAGTTCTCCTCCCAAATTTGCACCATTAAGAACTCTGTAAAACAGCAAGTTTTAAAAGAAAAAAAAAATCATTACACAGCTTTACATTATCCATACCGACAAATTGCAATTAACATGAAGAGACTAAAGCAGAGTTCCATACATGGATTGTATTTCTGAAACATTACATAGAACGCCTTGCCACCCTTCACCGCACGGATCTCCCCCATTGCTGACCCACCCAGGCAGTACAGGAGATCCCAGAGAAAGGTATAAGCTATTAATTGCAGTAACTAATTCAATCAAAACAATGCCGGTGATAAGATTCAAAGCTCCATGTACTATAAAACAAAATTAACGAGCAATTATATCCACACGCACACAAATGTGACAAATACTTCATTTCCAGCTCCAAACTGCACACTAATTACCAGTAATCTTGATTTGGTTGCTGGAGAAAAATTAAACTTAAAGCAAGACAGAAAGTTTACCAAACCAATCAAAGCACTTCTTCCACCTTGTTGTGATGGCATAAACCATTGTAGTTATAACTAAAAACTTCACTTTATTTTCTTATCCCACATTTTCTCATAAACCAAACAGCTGAAAGAAAACCGGGAAAAAGAAAAAAAGAAAGAGCAAAAGAAAACAAAGTCAAGCTTAATTACCATCACTTGGATTAGTAACACCAACTGAAATTCTTGCTGTGCAGATCAAAACAAACGCAGTAAAAAACTTTCCATAGATCTCCAAATTCAAGTCCTCTCTTTTACCAGATCTCTTGACTCCCATCGAATCTCCCAAACTCAACTATCTCTTCTTTCTCTATACCACTTTTCCAATCTGTAAAAAACAACCAAACCCCACAAAAGAAAACCACAAAAACACACAGTTAGTGATCTTATCAAAGCTCAACAACTCAAACCATGAAAACCCAACAACAAAAAACATACAAAAAAACCAGTAATGAGCAGAAAAAACACAAAGTTGACAAATGTCAAGCTTAAATGAAGCAAATTGTTGTCAATAAAAAATGAAAGAAAGTTTATTTTTTACTTTCTTGAAGCTCTTTCTAAAAGTAGAGCAGAGAAACTTAAGTGCTAAGATTCAAAGAATTAAGAGATGGAGAGAGCAAGAAATGGACGTAAGCAGACATTACATCACAGTTTTTTATGCAACCAAATCCAAATAAAAAAAGAAAAAGAACCTACTCCCGTAAAGAACAGTAAAGAGTGTTGCAGAAAGAGAGTTTTGAGCAGAGAATGTGGAGAAAAAGAGAGGTGGGAATTTTTTTCTTTTGCTTCCTTTTGTGTTTTTCTCTCTCTAAGACCACAAGCCAGTCGAGTAGGAGTGCATAAGAGCTGTTAACAATTTGTGTGTCTGAGTAGTGCAAGTCATGTTCATGTGTGTCTTCTTTGAATTTTGTTCTTAGTTCTTAGTTTAGTTTACCTAAATTGTTTTGTGCTCTCATATCATCCCTCTAATTTCATTTTTTTGGATTTGGATCCTCTCATGTTCATTAAAGGGTCAAGTTCTATTTTCTATGGGCACTACAAATAAATAAATTTTTTATGGAATTTATCTAAAAAATAATTAAAATAAATTTTATGATAAATAACATTATAATGACATTATTTACTATTATATATACTTAACTGTATTTATTTTAATTTAAATTGCAATTATGGTATATCTTAACTTATATTGAATTGAATGTCATTTAAATTAAATGTCTGTTTATCTATGGACTTTTATCATAATTGCTAGTAAAATTGATATAATTCCCTTTAAAGTTAAACCAATGTTTTTTAAATTAAAATCCTTTAATGTGTATCTAGTGACTTTTTTAATAGAAGTAATTCCAAATCTAGTAACTATGGTTTATTTGATTATTGTATAATGGAAGATAACCCTTTATTATGTAGTCCAAAGACTCGGCAGACCTCCTGATAAGTAAATAAATAAATAAATAAAAAGAAATTAAGGCTGAAATAAAAAGGTATTTGTTTTTTGAAAATATATAAAAGGGTTGTTTTTAAGATCATTCCAAGGGAATTTGATGTACAAAATATTTAAAAATAAAAAAAAAAATTATTGTTGGAAAAAAAATGATCTATCAAATTCAAAATAACCTAACATAATCTTTAGCATATTTGAAAATGGTAAAAACTTACTATTGCTTACATTCTTTTTTTATTGAATTTAATATGATTTTTGTAATATAATTGACCGTGTTATTTTTAATAATTAATATGAGAAAATTTAATTATAATTTTAATAATTATTGGATTATATTAACAATTATTGAAATTTATTCTATGAATGCAATTAGTGTGTTTAATGGTCGGGTTTACAGTGTGTATGTTTTTATATTTCAAAAAAAAATTAAAATAATTATTTGTTTCAAATAATTATTTTTTTATTTTTAAATTGTATTGATATTAAAAATAAATTTTAAAAAAAATATTTTAATATATTTTTAAATAAAATATATGAGTTATTAATACAATTGTACTTAAATCATAAGTTCACAAAAGGATCAAATAACTGCATAAATAAACAAAAGAGGGGTGATGTTGAAACAAAGAATAGTATAGAGATCAAATAAGAGGAAATCGAGAGTACAAGAACCAAACGCACCAATAAGTTTGTGTCTGGCTTGGCAATAATAGTGTTTTACGCGCTATGATGGCGCGTGGAATGGGGTGTTTCTGTCTATGGAGCTTGGAAGTGAGGGTGGCGCTCATGATTGTAGTGAAAATCCCCAAGAATTATGTATAGTTGGGAGGCAATTTTTAGTAGAGTTGTGAATAGGCTCAAGATAGGTAGGGTTCTCTTTGTTGCAAGAGAATTGATTCCACTTCCTTGTCTACTGTCTATGGCCTAGTTTTAAAAGCAGGGGTCAAGATAAGGCTAATAATTTTTGTGAGTTTATTTTTAATAATTTTTTAAAATAATTAAAATAATATTATTTTGATTAAAATAATTTTTTAAAAAAATAATGAATTTTTTGCTCAGATTTTATTTAGATTTTCAAGTCATAAATCACTCTAAGTTTTTAATCATGTTAAATTAAGTAAATTATTTTTTTATTTTTTAAATTAAAATTAGTTTATTCCTTTTAGTTTACTGGGTTTTGGGTTAGAATGAGTGAACAAATAAAAATATTATATATTTTTTAAAAAAATAGCAAATACTAACCATCTATGCTAGATTAGATTAGATGCTAGATTAGATTAGATGAATATAAATCTAAATAATTGAATTTGCAAGTTTGAATGTGATAAGGGTTGATTAGAAAGATAACTTTTATGATTGAGCTTGTAATTTTTTTTCTGGATTTTTTTAAATTTTAAATTAAATGTTTTTATGTTTTAAAATCTAATATTAAAAATAAATTTAAAAAATAAAAAATATTTTAAAATATTACAATCTCAAATAGGCTATTGCTATGAATGATGACATCTAAATCAATTCAAGAGTGTCAATAATTTAATTTCAATAATTAATTAAAATCTAAACGAAAAAAATAAATTTTCCTAAAAGAAAAAATAAAGAGCGTTGAGTGCATTTTATGGGAAATTTATGCTATGATATTAGTGGACAGTGTTGTCACGTCCTCCCAGTGCGCGTATTGACGCACTCAACGGCAAGAAATCCAAGATGGTGATATATTACGTGGCGTAGTAATTGCCAATATTAGCCGTCAGTGTTTCTATGGGCGTCACATGCGTGGTCAAATAATTGTTAGCAAGGCCTTATTTATTTTAAATCTTTAAATTACAAGAAAAAAAAAATATATATATATATATATAATATCTAATAATACCCAAATTTAATGAGTAATCCAAGATAATATTACTAGATTATTGTCTCATGACAGAATAAAAATGGTTAGATAAAAGATTATTTAATTGAAAAAACTAAGATATAAATATAAAATAAATTTTATTTAGATCTAATTATTAAATTAACATGTACGCATTACTAATATTAGTAGACTTGCTCTATAGTAAGATTCTTTATTGATTTGGATGTTGAGAATAAATGACAAAAATACTATTCCAAATTTGTCATTATACATAAAGCTATGGTATTTTTTATTTATTTTTTACTTTATAGGTTCTCTCTCCCGTCTACGTCGAGATAAAAGATATCTTAATGAATGGATGAAAAATAGTTTGCACCAAATCCATTTTAATCATTGAGCCGACCAAATTGTGTTGCTATGGTTACGATCCCATTTATATTTCTGTTTAAAAAATAATTAATTAACCCAAGTAATTAGGAAAAAAATTAGTGAAATTATTTATTAAAAAGTGTTTAAGAGTGTGGTAGCGGTTGTTTTTAAGAGTTATTTTCACTCAAAAATATATTAAAATAATATTTTTTAAAAAAAAATTATATCAAACATTAAAATAATTTAAAAATATAAAAAAATATTTTTTAAAAAATAAAATAAAATTGACACAACTCTTGTAATTCCAAACAAGAGGCTAAATTTGTTGGCTCGAATAATTTTTCACTTTTGCTTTATAATGTAAATTAATCATCATTCTATTTCATTTTTCAATTCAACATTTCAATCATGTTTTACAGAGATATTGGTGTGCGCACACCTGACTATATTGAAAGATGCATGGAGTTGATAATTCACGAGGATAGAGTCCTTCTTGCATCATTTTTCTCTTGACTTTACATCTTTCCTCGTATGTAAATCCTCATTTAGAATTTGGTGTTTGATTTGGACACGAGTCTTACGTTGCAATTCTATCCATTCTAACAAGGGCTTGAATGTTTGTGTTTTTCTGCTTGAGGATCACACCCATTGGGGTTCAAGAGAGAAGAAGAGTCAAGGTATCCATTCTATTTTGGGTTCTAGGTCAATGTACAAATTGGAATAAGAGTTTGTATTCAAGTCATAGTTGTCAAGAATGTTATTAAGGTTTTAAGATCTTGGTCTCGTATCAGCAAGATTAATTTAAAATTATGTTGTTTCAATTTTATCTTTTAAAAAAATTTGTTTTCAGATTTTTTTTTTCAATTAAACCATCATACTTGGATTTTGATCAAGTTAACTTTCCCTATTTTCCTAATTTTTATATAAAACCCAATTTGAATCCTAGATTAACTGATCAATAAATTAACCCATTGAACGGAACTAAATTTAATAAGATTGATTATCAAATATAATTTGAAAACTCATATGAAAAAGTGGCTAGAATCATTGAGCTATCATATTAATTTACATATTATGTAGTCAATTATTTTTATTAAAATAATAATATTATTTTTTTAATAATTCATTAATATTAACCTGACAAGTTACACCATATTATTAAAAACATGGTTGAGTCAATTAGATTTTACTGTATTAATATTTTATTTTATTTAATTAAAATATGGACTTAGTTAGTCTCAAGTGATAGTATATCAAATAATCAATTTAACCCAACAGCTTAAAATAATAAATAAAATACTATAATATAATTTATATTATTTTTTAACAAATTAAACTCATAAATTTACACTGAATTTAATAACTATTATTTAATTAACTCTGTACATTAAGATATAATATCTCTCTCTCTCTTTTCGGTCAAGATTTCAAACAAATGATATACTTTCAAACAGGATTATTCACCATAAAATAGTTCCTCACAACTTTCTTTGGAGCTAGAATCCTACAGAATAATAATAATAGTATAGAAAGCACACGACTTGTCCAATAACTCCAAAAATCCAAATTAAAACATTGATAAAATCATACTTCGATACCTACTTTTTTCCCCTGAAAATGACACAAGAAGCAAATTTACAAGGGAGTAGTATCATCGTCAAAATGAAACTACAGAAGCTATAGCAATCATACAAAAAATAATTCAAGGGAGCATCTCCATGCCATCAACCCGATGGTACCAATTTTCTTCTCTGCCTTGGTATTCCTAGACAAAGCACATAAAAAATGAGAGATGTGGGGTAATTCTCATTGACTAAAGTGGGTGAATATCGTTGCCATAGGACAATATAATTTCTTCATGTTTGAATAAAAAAGGGAAAAAAGCATGCGTAGAGGAGACTAAAGTTTCGACCAATTCAATTTCATGATTAATTATTTTTTAGAATGGAAACATAAGAGATTGAATTTTGTTCACTCCCAACATAAATTTTCCTTTTTAAGTAAAATGAAATGTACAATTTTTTTATATTTAATTATATTTATACCTGTTTTGACGGGTAGAGATCAAGTTTGAGAGTATGATATGGTGGGTTTTTCGTGGTAATTTTTTTTAATTTAAATTATATGTATATATTAAATTACTACTTTTGTTCTTCTTTTTTTCAAGGTGGTTTTTTTTATTAAATATATTTGGTTATTGTTTTGAAATAGATTAAAAAAATATAATATAGATAAATGAAACATGTTCATTGTATCTTATATTTTTTAAAAAATAAAAATTTACTATGTTTAAAAACATATTTATTTTATTTTATTTTATTATCTCTATCTTTTTTACAAATCAAAAAATTGAGAGGGTCGAGGGGTGAGGGTGACAGCTCGTTGTAAACTTGCAAGTGATGAATTCTGTCTACTTTTTCTACAACTGGGGTTAAGGACCGTTACGGCACCGTTTGTCGTTACGCAGGAAAATTCCAGGTAACAAAGGCCACTTTTGAAAAAGCAGTTTTTTCCTCCTTTTTATCCCCTCTTAACGGGCGAAAAACGAAGAAAGTCTTGAAAAAACATCAAAAGAGAAATCAATTGGAGTAAATATTAAAAAATAAATGGAAAGGGCAAACAGTCTTTATCTCTTTATATTGGCGCCCTTGCAGCAAAGCTGTCATCCATCGAGAATCTCTTGATGTCACCGACCATTTTGAGGATGATGACTCGATTGGTATAACTAATATTGTTTTATTTAAAATAAAAAATAAAAATTAAATTTTAATAGTTATGATTTCTTTATCACCACCAAATTAATTAAATGATTCCAAGTCTTGGTCAAGCCACCATTTGTATCGAAATATTTTTCAATACAAAAGAATAATTTCTAGTCTATTTAAACTTTTTAGGTGTTGTTATTGTTAAACAATTCAAATAAATAAATAAATAATTCAAAAATAAAAGATAAGAAGACTAGAGTTTTATTAATATTTTACATTGAAGGAATTTGTTTAATTTAAATACATAAAGATTATATATAATCTAAACTAAAAAGTAATCAAATAAGCAACTTTCCTTCTCTTTGCTGTTTTCAAACGAGTTCCTCCCTTCTCTTTAGCTTAAGGATTAAAAAAATAAAATAAAAATTCGCATCAAAATAAAAATTGTTGCTAGAGTGGGTGAGCCATATATTCTGTGCTTTTCTATATTTTAACGCATTATCTTTTAATTTTGTATTTTTACAATAATTTCAAGTCTGATTCTTCTAATTAGGCTATAAAAGGGTTTGATTAAAAATATTAAATTATTCCACTATTAATATAAACAAGTAATTTTATTGTATTTAAAAAGTAATTAATGGTATTTTTATAATTATTCACTACAATCCACTCTAAGGAAATAAAAAGATACAACTAGAAAATAGAATTTTTAAATAAAGATATTTTTATAACTTTTTGACTAATCATAATTTTTATATTCTCTTTTATAAGTAACAAGAAATAATTAATAAAATATCGTGAGATTTTTCTTATATAAACAGTGACACTTACCTTTTCTATTTTGATTGTTTTGTTAATAGAAGATGAAGTGTTTGGCATCTATCCTCCATGAGCCTGATGAAAATGGGATTATAGAATTGCTGATAGGTAATTTCTTAGTAATAAAAATCCATCATAATCTAAGAGTTTATAATACTTAATTTTTATGTTTTTTTTAATTAATATAAGTGTTCGATTTAATTTACACGTATTTAAATTAATTTTATAAATTTTAAAATTAATAATCATGTAAATTTTTAATAACTATTATATTAATAATTATAAAATTCTAACCTGAAAGGGGAAATAATCCTTTAATCCAACCTCTTATCATTTAGATATCACTGAATCATCTATTATGTAGTTTTATGTTTTTATTTTTAATAAAATAGGTGGGTATTATGTACAGTAAACGAATGCTGTCACCCTTTACAAATTCTAATCGCATCAATGTCGGGCTACATCATAGGATACTTCTGTAAGTGACATAACATGACATTGATATAAAATCTTTTTAAAAAGATTTGATAAGACTTGAACCTAAAGATCTTAAGCTTGATTATCTTCTTTTTATTGGATTTAAACTCTTATTTTAAAATGAAGCTTAAATCTTCACAATCCTAACATGAATATAAAATTTAATCTCAGCATGAGGAGGTTAGCTCGAAAATACCACACTTGATGATTGAAAAAAAATACATCTTCCTTGAGACGTTGAAATGTTTTTTCCTTTAGAAAAATCAGTAAATTTAAAGAACTAAAATTGATCACAAAAAGAAAAGATATACAAAGGATGATTATTTTTTATTTGAGTTAATTTTTATAAAAATAAAATAACTAGGCTATTTTTTAAAAAAAGAATCAAATCCGAACCGAAACCGGTTTAAACCAACTGTTTTAAGTTTGGTTTTTTTGGATAAAATCGGATCAAACCAGTTTGGCTTGTTTTTCCAGATATAGCTCTGTTTTTTTTTTTTCCAGTTTTTTTTTTATTTGAGTTTAGTTTTTTCGGTTTCAAACTTATAAAACCAAAACTGAACCAGTTGGTTTTTTTAAAATTTTAATCGGTTTAATTTTTTTTTTTTACGGTTCGGTTTTTTCAATTTTTTTTTTTATTTTCTCGGTTTAATTAGTTTTTTTGCTCACCTCTAATACATATAAAAACACAAAATAAAAATAAAAATTATTTATAGTTATAAAATCTAGTTTTGATATAGTGGTCAATCCAATAATTTACTTACTCAAAGCCTGATTTGAGCTGTTTTTTACTTTAAACTGTTTTTTATTAAAAGAATATTATTTTTAATTATTTTAAGACTTTTAAAACAATATTGTTTAAAAAACACAATTTTTTTTTTAAAAAAATAAATCATAACTTAACCCGCCAGCCTACAAATCAATCTGCCCTTTCTACAGTTCAAGCCTTGTACTGGTTGGATACTATGAAATTATATATATATATATATATATATATATATATATATATATATATATAAAGCATTTATAGAAAAAATTAATTTTTTTATTTTAAATTAATATTTTTTAATAGTTTTAGATTATTTTGATGTGCTAATATCAAAAATAATTTTTTAAAAAATAAAAAAATTATTATTTTAATATATTTCAAAATAAAAAATACTTTAAAAAATAATTATAATAACAAATTCATACAAATTTAATTTTAATGTTGTTTTTAATATTGATGAACATGTTCAGCACTAGGTCGAAGGTTTGGTAATTTTTTATTTGTTTAACACCGAAATTATTAATTATTAATTCTTTTTAAAAAGTTAAAATAACACTGATTTGATTTTTTATTGACCCGTTGCTTCAATTTTTTTGCGTGATAATATCTCAAATTTGTTTCTAGACAATTCTGGTAATAATATTTTTTAGTGTTCTACATTCATATTATCATATAATTAACAAAAAAAAAAACTAAATTTCTTAAGAAAATTATTCTTCACCGATACTCAAATACTTTTTATTATAACAGTATAATGATAAAATTGCTCTTGAACCGGTGGCAAGGTGATTTTTTTACCAACGTATAATTATCTTCCCTTTTGCTTTCATTTTTATTAGATTATCCTGATTATATAGATATAATTGTGGGTTAATAAATTAATCCGAGTTTATTTAAATTTTTATTTTATTTTTTAAAATTATTTTTTTATTTTATCTTTTTATATTGAATTGTTTAATAATTAAACTTTTTGATTTTATTTAATTTATTTTCAAACATGATTATTATAATATCATAATCGGTTAAATATTTTACATCTCGATCCAAGTATGCTTGAATCAAGTTTTTTTGACTTTTTATTTATTTGTATTTTTTTAATATTTATCTTTCAATATTGTATTTGCTAGTAATTAAGTTTTATTTTTTTAAAAAAAAAATTTCAATGAAATTATCACGTACTCGATTTATTAGAAATTGCTTTTCAAATATTATTTAATGTTTTTTTGTATGATATTATCACAATCTTAAACCCATAGCCATAGAGTTTAGAGTTAAACTTAGGTTTATTTTTTGTATATTTTTTTAATTTTCACCTTTAAATATTGAATTATTTAATAATTTAGATGATATTAATTTGACTTTTTTTTAATTTATTTATTATCATTATATTTATTTATTCATGTTATTTAAATTATGAAGAAATACCCCGAGTCTCGATTTTTTTTTCCTTGGCATTTTTTTAGCTACAAATCTATTATCCTTGTAATCTCCAACAATTTCTATTCCGGAGCCCATTAACGTGGTTGCTCTTGTTGGTTTGTGCCCGAATTGGTTGGCTCTGGAACAGAACAATTAAACCTCCATTCTTGAATTGACAGGTTCCTAACAAATTCCTTCCTCTCTTTTTACGGGCTTTAAAAGGTTGCT
The DNA here is from genome assembly GCA_018804465.1 of Populus tomentosa. Classification (NCBI taxonomy): domain Eukaryota; kingdom Viridiplantae; phylum Streptophyta; class Magnoliopsida; order Malpighiales; family Salicaceae; genus Populus; species Populus tomentosa. Next base: position 15,475,616 of record CM032005.1, on the reverse strand, counting down.
CACCATCGCTTTCTACTATAAATTATAGATTTTGTTGTTTATTTATAAAAAAATCCCTTATAGCAGATTGGAGAACAACATCATTTTGTATGAAGGTGGATTGCAAATTTGGATTGGAATCTGAGTCTGAAAATAGATAACTATGAAGAAAATCATTTAAAAAATACATAAGATAACTATAAGATGAAAATTTTAGGTTTTGATTAGATCATCAGGTTTGAATCAGGTCATCAGATTATTTGGATCAATTAATTTTTTTTAAAATTCAAAATGATATTATTTTAATAAAAAAACAAAAGTGAACGAGTTATAATCGGGTATTTGACCGGGTTTTGTTGGGTCACATCAATTTTTTTTTTTCTATTTTGTTTTAACCTGACCTGATTCTAGCCACGGGTCGACTTATCGAGCCAAACTGGATTTCAAAACTATGAATGATATGGTTATATATATATATATATATATATATATATATATATATATATATATATATATATATATATATATGTTAAAAATCAACTTCAAATTCTACCCATGAAAAAATTACCTCTTAACGTTGTCGCGTCTTCTTTTTCATTTATTATTCGATGTATCTCGAGAGTGTTAACTATAATAGAAACTGTATACAAGGAGACAACCAGGGGCTGAAACCAAGCTGGTGCTTCACTGATTTGATTTTTATACGGAGTCTCCATGTACACATAGATTCTTGAATAACAAAAGCAGGGCCATTTTGATGCAAAATGGGACCATCACTCTCTGGTTGGTAGGGCTCCGGGACTGGCTCATTTAGCTGCCGTAGAGCGCACACCGGTCACAACCACCAGGCGACCACGAGTCCTTGTCACTTTCTTCATAGCTCGATGGTAACACCATTACCTGAATCTCATAGCCATCAATCACATTCTTAATGAAAGCTTGTTCTACCTTATTTTTGATTTGACATAACTTGATAATCTTAAGAGGTTAACCATCCCTTTTGCTAGATGCGATGCATTCCAGGTACATAATAGCTGCAATTGATTCTGAGAAATGTAATTTATTATTCAGGTTTTAAATTTATTTTTTGAGGTTATTCATCTGAATTTTATAAATTTTAAAATTATTAAAGATTTATTTAATCATTAACTTTAGAATCTGTAAAATTAATCGAGGTATACAGAAGCTGGTCTGGACATCCATGTTAATTAAAAAAAAAAAACAACATGTCTACAGGAACTAGGAAAAAAAATATTATGGTTTTTAAGAAATTTTCTCTGGGAACTTCGCTTCTGATAACTTGAATATTTTCTTTTGAAATGGAAATATTCAAGACTATCAAGAGTTTGATTGTTTGTTCTTTGGGACCATGCATCCATATACTTCCATTTTCAAGTTTGAAAATATGGAAAGTGATTGGAGGTGGGACTTGGGACCCAGAGGAAATGCGTGAAACGATAGTGTAATTTAGCTCAAGGCTGCTGCTGCTGCTGACATGACTGACCGCATCTTGCATCTTTCTTCCATGTAATGAGTACACAAGGTCATTTGCTAGAGCAATTGCCGCTGCATTGCGTCGTTTGTAGACCATAACTGTCGGGGGTTTGGTCGGAGTACTAACATGGAAATAAATTATTAAAATAATATTATTTTACTTTTTAAAAAGAAAAATTCATTAATGTTGATTCAATTCATGTTAGAAGGTTTTGTAAAGTTGATATTCAATTTAAATTGAATTTTGAATTTAGTTACTGGAACTAAAACTGAATTTAACAAACATAGAGCGCTTCCATCTGTTTGACACAATGCATTATTGTCACATTATACTAAACCTACATCCATCATTGGTTTGAATATGTGATTTTGAGGGATGAACAAAACAAAAAAAAGTGCTGTAATTTGTAGTTTGGAAGTTCCATCTCTTTTGATTTGTTTGAGAGTTTAAAGTTTTTTTTTTATTTAAAAATATTTTTTTATTTTTTAAAATTTAGTTTTGATATAACACATTAAAATTATCTAAAAAAATTAAAAAAAATTCAAATTTAGATGAAAAGCAAATTCAATCTTAACCCAAACCAAACCAGCACGTAATCATTGAATTCAAATGTACACAAATTCATGATCAGTAATGTTCACAGCTGAAATCAAATTTGGTTGATGACAATGATCGGAAGATAAGAACCCCCTGTTCTAGTTAGTTATTTTGAATTCATGTTAGGTTTTTAGCTTGAAGAAGAGGTTGAGGTGTAGCTGAGGCATCGGCTATGTTGCTGGAGTGGTTGTATGATGCGCTCCGGACGGCAGGGTGCAGGAGCCGGGTGTGCAAGGAAGGTAGGAACATCATCACCGGGCATCAGGACTGACACCCCTTTCGCATAAACTGTCATCTGCATAATGAAACAAGAAGTTATCAAAGAAAACATGGACGAAGCACCAGCAACAATTGCTGCGAATTTCGCTGGCACTAAACCAGATACATGTAAAACTCAAGATCACTATTCAGGCATCATATTTTTGCAATCCTTAGGACAACGAAACAAGATATTAGTGGAAGGTATCATTTCCAAGTTCCATGGCATACTTTAATGTAGTAAACAAGGTGTACAGGAATTTTCCAGCCATGGAAGGTTTAATGGGTTCGACAACGAATGAACATAAACACTTTCGAACAAATTTCAAGCAGAGAGAAGCTGAAAAATGAAGCCATGCAAAAAGAGACAAAAGGGTTTTACTTTAATCATTCTTAAGATACAAGTATAAAGGCATCAAGTAGTGGAGTAGAATGATTTCTTAACAAGCACTAATACCTCCTACATTTATCTCCACTGTCTCCGGATTTCATACCTCTTTTCCATAAATCAAGGGCCTCAATCAACTTCAAATCAATTTGCGAGCATCTAGTGTAGAAAAAATGTGATATCATTGAAACATGTTGAAATATGAAAGGTAAAAAATTAGGTAGCCATGCCAAGACAATATATTGGACTACCGATTGAACAAGACAAAAGAAAAGCTGGCCTAGCATGTCTTAACTATGGTAGGTAAGGAGCAATGAGACATGGCAAACCAATGGGCACATAATATAGATACCAGTTATGTTTCAAAAGACATCTCTTCTCACACACAGCATCACATCAGGTGGTGCTGTTGGCCTGCTGCAAGTTACTTGAAGCTAATCAACAAATTCAGACATGAAAAACTTGACAATTGTGTCTAGACATGTTTAGTTGCATTTAATTGCATAGGACAAGTCTTGGGAGGCTGGAATGAGAGATTGTCTATGATAAAAATTCACACATCATTTCCTATGTTCTTCTCTGTGAGTAAACAAAGCAGGACTTTTCTTCTTCCATGATTTAATCTTTAGCAAGCAATCTCATAGTCCATAGAGATACTATAATGGTGTTAAGCAATAAAGACAAAAATCACATGCTGGAAAGCTATAATGGACCCCATTGGCCAGATAAACTAGCATAGATAAGCACATCAATGTAATTAATGGCTTTCTTCCCATGTGTGCTTTTAACATAATTAACCACGCAGAAAGAGCACCGGATTGTTTAATAGACACCTGTATCAATCAGTAATATGATACACACAGCTTAATCACGATAAGAACAGCCAGCCATGTCAACAATACCAGCTGCTCATAAATTACAGCACTATAGCAGAAGATTTAGACTTTGGCGTAGCTGTAGATTCTGGCTAAGGTATATTTTGTACATGATAAATAAGAAAGGTGTGAAGGTAATAATATTATAGTTCTTAATAACGATGAAGATGCATTAGGATAATAATTTCTATTATTCTAAGATGTTCGTAATCGAATGAGGTTGCGTTAAAGAGCCGTCATAATGTAATATTTTAGTGCAGATGATGAATTGTTTAACAGAATGCAGCCAAGTACAGAAGCTCCAAATAATTCCCACTAATCTTCCAAATTTGTATGATCTGTCCACAAATTAAGCCACCATACTTCAACTAGCTAAAGCTTAATTGTCACAATGATCATCTTTAATCATAATCTTTAATCACTTGTGACATATGTTATCATGGTTTAGAAAACTGCTCATGGACACTAGGAGCTAAAGATAATTTACTACTTGACATTAAGTTAAACTAAAATGAAAACTTACTGGGTAGACTAAATAAATGATTGGAAGGGCAATCACATACTGAAAATCAAACGGTGGAAGGGATTAATTCCAGTAATCAAAAGTTGAAAAGGATCATTCAATCAGCAAGAACTTGAAGGACATGCCAACATGGGCAGTCCAATATAGAGCAATCAATTGGAAGGTGTATATGCGTATCAACAGGTCCCAGCTTTCAGCCTCTGTCTCATGTGACGTAGTACTCTTTCAATCAGGAACTCATTGCAAGCTCTGATGAAATAAGATCCAAGAAAAATCGGATACTTAATCTATGCATAAAGACTTAATCTTTTTCATCTTAATTACTGTCAACTAAGTAGATATATGCATAATGTGAGAACCTAAACCACTAAAAAATAGATTTCTCATTGGTTACTACTTACTACTACAATAAACCAAAGACAAAAGGTGATTTCAGAAAGACAAATTTAAGAAAGCATAAAAGAGGAAAAGCTTTTAACACATAAATACAAATATTTCAATTCGCATAATACCAGTCAAACTGCCATTGATTAGTTATCATTGCAAACAGAAAGAAAGCAAAAGGAGCAGCCACAGTCATGCTTGCAGGTATACTCATTACACTTTGCAGGTCTTCCCATAAACATTCAAGACATAAACAGAACAAGAAAAGGAAATCAAAATTAATGCTGCTTTTGTCACCACAAAAATTAATTTAGTAAATAGTAAACACTATCGCTTCCTTACCCAGAAACCAAAAGCAAGAAACAGAAACAAAAATGCAACCAAATTGTGTTCTTGCATCCAAAATATAAGCCAATGAAATGAGAGGGAGAGAGTACTTTTGGAGATGGGAAATCAAGCTTGCCATGGAAAACAACTTGAGCTTCAAGATCATTAGAAGAAGAAGAACTGCCATTAGCATCAGCAGAGGAAGACAATGATCTTGGCCTTAAAAACCTTTCAAAGATAGCCATAACAAGGAACATAGATATCAATATAGCAGTAGCTACAAACCCAAAAGACACAGCATTCACTGAATTATCAAAATGTCTCCAATGATCATCTCTTTCTAAATTCAAAGGCACCAATGTTGTAGTTGGTGGTGACACTACTGTATCCCAACTATCTTCCACACCCATTACAACCAATTATATATGTCTAGCCAAAATATCCAAGCTTTCTCTACCTTCTTGTCTCTCATTAAAGAAAGAGAAGCCAAAGTAAACCTAGTTGCCTGTTTCTTTCAGGGTGTCATAGGGTCTCAACACTTGCTTTGTTAAGCATGGAAATGGGGATATAGCTAGTGAAGGTAGCAGAGTGGAGTGAATGAGAAAGAGAGGTGGGTTCTTTATGAGTGCAAAGATCAAGGCTTTTATGGTAGTAACAATGGACTCGTGCTCCTAAAGCAAAGTTTTAATGTTTTACTACAAATCACGGACACAGAGAGAGAAAGAGGGAGAGAGTTTCTAAGGTGGGAACAAGAGCTTTTTGTATTACAAAAGTTGTTTGGAAGAGTAATTATTAATTATGATTATTTTTTATATAGAAATATGTTAAAAAATATAATTTTTAATTTTTTAAAAATTATTTTTATATCAATATATCAAAATGATCTAAAAAATTAAAAATATATTATTTTAAAATAATAAAAAAATTTATTTTTAAAATATAAAAACAAACAGAATTAAAGTTGAGTTTGGAAAAGTCTCATTAACTTAAATTTTTTAAAAGATTATTCATTATTTTTTTATATATATTTTTATATCTTTTAATATGATAATTTTAAAAATAATTTTTTTAAAATAAAAAAATTATTTTGATGTATTTTTAAATAAAAAACACTTTAAATCGTAATTGCTATCACAATCTCAAATAGACTTAAAATGATCGATAAATAAATTAGATTAGATTGATTTTATGCAAGTGATCTGATTTTAAAAAATAAATAACAAAGGTTGGTAAAATTTTTGAAGGAATAATATAAGTTTGCGCAATTTGAAAATAAACTTAAATTAACTGTGAACAAATTCCTAACCAGTTACTATTTTGTTTGGTAATTTTTCAGGACTTAATTAGATTTGTCTTGTTAAGTGTATCTAAAATAAATAAATTAATTCCAGATTGATTTTTATATATTGTTAATTAATTTTGAATGAGACATGAGTTTTGACCCAATAAAAACCTAACGCTCAATATGTCAACTTTTTTTTCCTAAGTGGTATTGTTTTAATTTATTTCTTTAAAATTTCTAATTAATAATTTAGATTAATTTGAGTCCATTCATTTACATATAACCTCGGCCTTATTTGGGCTTTACAACCAAATAAAAAAAAATAAAAAAAAATTGACATTTACGAACCTTTATAAGCTATTATCTGGTGAAGTCCTTGCAGTAACTGCAGGATAATAGCACTAGTCCCAGGCTTCACGTGCCTCTCGGGTCACAGATCCCAGAGCTATGGACCCAGAGCATGACACGTGGCGAAACACTAAGAACCTGATCCTTCCCAAGAATCGAGATGAGCAGGATAATCATTTGAATCAGGGCCGTCACTTTTCTCATGGGTCAATGGCACGTGCAATAGGGCATGTAGGGGTTAGTGATTGGTGAGGCTTGGCAAATTGTGGGACCAAGTCACAGAGGGCCCGTGCAAATTTGGGCCATACGTGAAGAACCCTTTTATTGGTTTCTTTTGCTGAGACTTGAGAGAGTTTCATCAGCTTTCTCTTCTTTTGATGATATTACGATACAATTGTGGGTTGGGCTCAATAATCCTCTAGTACTCAACAGCTCGGGCCCACTTTTGTTCATTTTCATTGAGAAGATAGGCCCACTTGGTGGGGCCATGTTGTTTGGAAGGTAAAAGATACGAGACAATTGATTGTAGTTAGGTGATCTTGGTGTATTCCTCTCGCAATAGAATTACGCATCTATTTGCATAGTTATTATCATCGGTTTGGGAGTGCAGTTCAATTGTTTTTTTATTTTATTTTTTTTTTTTTTTATTTTAATATTTTTAAATTATTTTAATATGCTGATGTGAAATATAATTAAATTTTATAAAATAAAAAAATAATATTTTAAAGCATTTCTAAACAAAATAAAATTTGAAAAACAATCTTTACTATTATCTTAATATTTTTTAATTTAGTTTTAAAGGTGGATTTAATAACTTAATAATTTAAAATTTAATTTGAATTAATTTTTTTTGAATTATTTTAGATAATGATTTGATTAAATTTAAATAACTTAACAAATTACCAATATTATTGACTCAATCAAACACCTAGAAAAAAGTGAGATTATATAGAGAAAAACTCAAGGTTTTTTTTTTTTTATATATAAAAAAAACTAAAATAATATTATTTTAAATTGATTGATAATTCTTGAGTTGACGTAATAAATACTTAACCCTTGTGAAATCTCGAGATGGCTTTGAGAAATATCCTTATTCGATATTAAAAGAGAGGTTTATTTAACCATGAGAGCAACATCAATAGTTACAGCTATAGTCCAATCTCTAAACAAATAAATTATATACGTTTAATTATTATGATGGATCCTTTCTTCACCTTGTTCAATCTTCCATTAATCTTTTCCTCGTTCCAAAATATATGCTTAACTCCTTATATGATCTTGAGTTGATGATTGATGTGTTTTTATCTAATTTCATTCTTGACTTGTAAGCTATGATCTCTTTCCCAGCCTCACCATAATAATGCTACGAGCAGGTATTACTTTATGAGGTCTGTCTAGCAACACAGCAATGGCTACAAAGCTCCTTGCCTCCCTCTTCCTCTTTGGGTTCAAAGCTCCTCCACCTATCTTCATTTGCTGATGTGTTGAACACGTGCACGGCCGATATTGATCTCGAATCCTCACTTGGCATGCATCCGGTAGCCGGCCAAGAAGTACAAGAGAGTTCTAATTGGTGCCACGGTAAGATAAAGCCGTTTGCGCGGTGGCCGGTGGCTGGTTTGCCCCCGTGGAGTCCTACGTGAAGATGCATAGGAGAGGATAGGGTTTGCAAACGTGAACCATCAACCACATTCCAAATATTGAGTTTTCCATCGCATGCTTCTATATGACCTTTCCAAGCATTCAAGCAATCACCGGAGCTAAATAAGTTTCCTTCAAGAGCTACTATTTGATTAGGTGGCACATCTAATTGCCACATCTGTAGAAAACAATGGTGTTTATTAGCTGAATTTTTTATTAGTATTTTTCTTTTTGTAAGAGAGGAAATATATAGACAGTCTTCTAAATAAGCAATGTTTTGAATAAGTAAAATTCTGAATAAATAATAATTTTATTCTAAGAAAATATTGTAATTTTGTACAAGATCTGATATAATTCCTATAATTAATCAGATTCATATCATTACTGTTTATATAAAATTTGATTTGAATAAAAAATCATCAGATTATAAAATACTATTCGATTTAATTTCTATAATTAATCATATTATAAAATTGCAACTCATCACGTCAACAACATCCTTACTGCGAGATCCCACCTGTCATGCTCCGAGTCGTACACCTCAGCAGAACACCGCTCCAACGTGTGCCATGGAACCCACGTACTACTTTCTCAGCAAATCCCCCAACCACATGGATCTTTCCTTGCCATGTCACCCCAACAAATCTGCACCTTAATGTGCTCATGTCAGGCAATGCTTTCCACTCGTCAAGTGCCGCGTCATACACCTCAGCCAACGAAATCCCACGTGGACAAGCCGACGAACGTGTTACAATACTCCAATGATATGTTTATATTAATTTAATTAGGATAATTCAAGAAACTTAAAAGATAAATATATCTTTAATATTATCTTAAAAAAACTAAAAGATATTTTAAATAGAAACTTTAAAATTAATTCCAACGTGAGAAACCATCATGCCAGCTCGCACAATCAAATCCTTCTGCACCTTGATCACCCACCGAACTGCCATCGACATTGAGTTTAAGCCACCTTCCATGAGAGATATTAGTTAAAATCCAGGAATCCTTAATCTAGAAGGATTTGTGTTAAATTAATTAATTAGTAAATTAGAATCCTTATTAATCTCTATAAATATAAAAACTAATATATAAAGAATTTAAATGTGTGATGAGCAATAAAAACCTGAAAGATTCATATACTTGTGAGCTTAGATTTTAATAATTAGTTTAAGAGATTTTCAAAGATCCAACGAGGCTGCTGAGACCTCATCAAAAAGCAACAGTGTTCAATATTTTGCAGCCCAGCCCATTCCATATACAACCCTAGAAAGGAGTAGTAACACAGTCAGCTACAACAACAACGTCCGCTGCATGCACAATTCTATATAAACAAGTAGTAAACAACAACAACATCATTGTCTTAAGTAAGCCCTCTCTCTCGCTCTAATCACAATTTTTTTTTTATATTCTGATTATTTGTTTTAATTTATTCCGAAATTATAGAGGAGAAGAATCGGGTGTATTTATTTTTCTTATAGAAGGAAGTTACCACGTCGAAATATCGATGGCTGGAAAGAAGGCATCCGGGCGTGATGATGAGAGCGCGGCTTTGGGTGTTGGAGGGAAGTCAAGGAAGAAGGGGTTGGTGATTGATAATGATGATCAGTATTCGATTGGTACTGAGTTGTCGGAGAAGAAGGGGAATCATGAGGGAGAGGAAGGGGAGGATGAGCAGGTACTGCCGGAAGTTGTGCTTGTTGCTGGGAAAAAGAAGTTGAAAGGGAGGAAGAGTGGTGCTGGTGGGAATACTGGTTTTAATTGGTCGAATTTTGGGTTATTGGGAGGTAGTGATGAGGATGATAATGATGGTGATAATGAGGAGATATCCGAGTTGACTGGTGAGAAAGATAGTGAGGAGGAGGAGGATGAGTCGGTTGTGAGTTTTAAAGGGAAGAAAAAGGGCAAGGGCAATAAGAAGAGTGGTGGTGGTGGTAGTGTGTTTAGTGCTTCGGGATTTGATGCTACCGATGATGGCGAGAATGATGGAGAGGTGATGGATAAAGATGGGGATGATGACGATGACGATGACATGCCTGTCATTGAATTTACAAAGGGTGGTAAGAAGGTTGCTGGGAGATTTTCATCCAAGTCTAACAAAAAGAGTGGTAATAATAAGTTTAGTGCAGCATTGCTTGATGAGAAGAGTGAAGATCAGGTGGAAGAAACTTTGAAGCACGAGAAGAAGAAGAAGAATAAGAGTGCAAGGGATGTTCAAGAAGAGGATGATTTGAATAAGATTCTTGCGGAGCTTGGTGACGCGCCACCTACTTCACAATCCTTGGCACCACCTCCACAAGAGGAGAAACCCAATCTTCAGCCTGAACCAGTTTCAATGCCAGATTCTGTGGCTGAGAAGGAGGGTGAAGATGAAAAAGAAGAGTCTTCTGCTGCAAAGAAGAGGAAGAAGAAGAAGAAAGAGAAGGAGAAAGAGAAGAAGGCAGCAGCAAAGGAAGAAAGACTGGAAGAAGCAAAAACTGAAACAAGTGAGCCAAAAAAGACTGATGCAAAGGGTAAAGGTGCTGAGAAGAAGCTTCCAAAACATGTTAGAGAGATGCAAGAGGCACTTGCTAGGCGAAAAGAAATGGAAGAGAGAAAGGCGAGGGAGGAAGAGGATAAGAGGAGGAAGGAAGAAGAGGAAAGGCTAAGGCAAGAAGAACTCGAGAGGCAAGCTGAAGAGGCTAGGCGTAGGAAGAAGGAAAGGGAGAAGGAGAGACTCTTGAAGAAGAAACAGGAAGGCAGGCTTCTAACAGGGAAGCAGAAGGAAGAACAACGGCGACTAGAGTCTATGAGGTATCAAATACTTGCTAATGCAACTGTTACCGTCCCTAATGCAGAAAGAGATGGTGGACCTACACGACGTCCTAGGTACCAGACTAGGAGGTCAAGACCAGTTCACCATCAAGCAAATGGTATCAGGATAGAGGAACCTGTAGAAGCTAAGGAAAAAGAGCATGAGGAGGAGGAAGTAGTACACGAGGTCGAATCCTTAGAATTAGAGAATTTTGAGCCTGTGGAGGCAGAGAAAACAGAAGTTGCTAATGTACTTGTGGAGGATGGAATGGAGGAAGATGACGATGATGAGGAGTGGGATGCAAAGAGCTGGGATGATGTAAATCTCAACGTTAAGGGTGCATTTGATGATGATGAGGATTCTGAGCCTGAACCTGTCTTGAAGAAGGAAACAAAAGGTTCAGCTCCAGCCTCTCGCAGCGCATTAGAATTAGTTTTTGCTTTGATTTCCTGGTGGATTATCAAGTTGTATGTTCTCTTTTTACTATTTGCTCTTGTTTCTGATTGCTAATTAATTTTTTTCCTTTCATTCTTTTACTATAATTGCAGCCCCTCTTGCAGCTGCACAGCCTGCAATTGCTGTGAGAAAACCTGTTACATCACAGCCAATGGACTCTCACGATGTTGAAAATAAGAAAAGTCAGGCTGAGGTCGAAGTTTCTGACAAAAACTGGAAGAAAGATGCTGCTGCGAAAAGTAAAGGAGCAGTTTCAGATGTCATCCCTCGTAAAGGTGAAGAGACCCTGCGCTCTCCAATTTGCTGTGTTATGGGCCATGTCGATACTGGCAAAACCAAGCTGCTGGATTATATTCGAGGTAGCCATGTTCAGGAAGGGGAGGCTCGGGGTATCACACAACAGATTGGAGCAACATTCTTTCCTGTCGAGAACATACGAGACAGGACTAAGGAACTGAAAGCTGATGCAAGATTAAATGTTCCTGGTCTGCTAGTTATTGATACCCCTGGCCATGAATCTTTCACCAATCTACGGTCACACGGTTCAGGTTTATGCGACATTGCCATTCTGGTTGTTAACATAATGCATGGCTTGGAGCCGCAAACCATAGAATCACTCAATCTTTTGAGGAAGAGGAACACGGAGTTCATTGTTGCATTAAATAAGGTTTGTTTCTTCTTCTTTTTTTTCAATTTGATATAGGGATAGTGCTATAATCTTCCCTTCGATTGATGCTAGGTTCTGTTTCTTTATCTTTTCAATTTTTCAGATCGACAGACTCTATGGATGGAAAACACAACCTAATGCACCTATTAGGAAGGCATTGAAGCAGCAGTCAAAAGACGTGCAAAATGAATTCGACAGGAGGCTCATAGAGGTCACCTAATTTTCTTGCTTCCTTAGAAGAGTTTTATCATCCCGTTCCTTTCTTTAAATGTTTGCCTTTTTCTCCTGAATCCCAGGTCATAACGCAGTTGAAGGAGCAAGGATTAAACACTGAATTGTACTATAAAAACAAGGACATGGGAGAAACTTTTAACATCGTACCTACAAGTGCGATTAGGTAAGCCCTAGATTTCCTAGTTTTCCATCACATAACCAGGCTGAGCCTCATTGGCTTTAAAATCTACCATGTTTTTTCCCTTGCATCCATTGTGCTAATGCTTTGGTTTTCTATATGTTTTAGTGGAGAAGGCATTCCTGATTTGTTATTACTACTGATCCAATGGTCTCAGAAAACTATGGTTGAGAAACTCACGTTCAGAAACGAAGTGCAGGCAAGTTTTATCTTTTACTATACATTAACATGCAGAATGCTTTAAGATAACACAGATATCTGATTGCAATTCGGTACATTTTCCAGTGTACGGTGTTGGAGGTCAAGGTTACTAAAGGCCATGGAACAACAATTGATGTTGTGCTGGTTAATGGTGTGCTCCATGAAGGCGATCAAATTGTGTTTTGCAGCTTACAGGCAAGCTCAAAACTTTCCTTTTCCTGAAGATTTGTTGACCTGCTAGTTTCTGAGCTGTTGATAATTTATTTTGCTTCACAGGGTCCCATTGTTACTACAATTCGAGCTCTGCTGACGCCTCACCCGATGCAGGAACTCCGGGTTAAGGTGTGGTTTCGCTTTTTTTACCTCCTTTTATTTTCTCTCCATGGTTCGTTGTTATATATAATATGCGTGATCAGGGATTGATTTGGGCTTAACCCATCTTTTGACTTGGTGTGTGTCAAAATTTCTCAATTTCACCCCTGTGTTTAGTGGCCATTTCTACCACAATTTCTCAGATTTCAAAGAAGCGACCCCTCCTCTCAAATTCATTTGTTTTATTGGATTCTACTTTTCTTTGAATGAGTAAAAGTGTTGATAGATTAGATACTAGCCCCATGTTTTTCTTTATGTTTTTTTTTTTCCACTTTCAGGGGACATATCTGCACCATAAGGAAATCAAGGCTGCACAGGGTATCAAGATCACTGGACAGGTGATTGTAATTCGCAAACATAGCAATAAAGATTAGTTTATGTTGTGCACATACATAGCACATGCCTCTACAGGGTTCGTAAATATTTTTAACTCCTGGTAATAAATTTTCTTGGTTTCTTTCTTGCATTGTTATTTTATTCAGGGCCTTGAACATGCTATTGCTGGAACTAGTCTATATGTGGTCGGGCGTGATGATGATTTGGAAGAGGTCAAGGAATCTGCAATGCAAGACATGAAGTCAGTCACGAGTCGGATTGATAGAAGTGGTGAGGGAGTTTGTGTACAAGCATCTTCCCTTGGCTCACTGGAAGCGTTGCTGGACTTCTTGAAGTCCCTGGAACCAAGCATTCCTGTTAGTGGTATAGGCATTGGCCCAGTACATAAAAAGGATGTCATCAAGGCCAGTGTAATGCTTGAGAAGAAAAAGGTGTATGCCAACATATTGGCATTTGGTGTTGAGGTGACACCTGAGGCTCGGGAACTTGCAGATAAACTAGGAGTGAAGATTTTCAAAGAGGATACCATTTATTGCTTTTCTAAAGAATTCAAGGCTTACATTCAGAATCTGAAGGAGGAAAGGAAGAGGGAAGCTGCTGGTGAAGCTATTTTCCCTTGTGTTCTTGAGATAATACCAGAGTGCATTTTCAACAAGAAAGCTCCAATCGTCTTGGGGGTTGATGTTCTTGAGGGCATACTCAAGGTAAAACTATATTCCAAGGCATTTTGTTTTGTTTCCACTATTTCATCCATGCATACATTGGTGAGTTACTGGTCTCATTTGTGCATGACATGGGCATACCTATGGAGTGGTGTCTTAGCTAGTGTATAGGAGATCTAGCCCTGGACAATGTTGCATGGCTTTTGCTTTACCATAAATCAAATGAAGTATGGATCATTTTTAGCATATTTAATTGACACTACTCTGCTGTTTGAATGTTTCAGTACATTATACATATGTTTTTTGCAGTTCATGGTTTCCTAGTTGTACAACGAACCAACAAGGTTTCTGGAGGACATACAGAATGCTAGGATGGTGTGAACATTTTCTTTTGGATGTTACGCATGCAATAATTTCAATAATTTCGGGTGGCTTTTATGATTCATCGCATAGTAACCTTGTTTAAAGATGTATGTGGGTGAAGCCTGCTGTATGCTTCTACAAATTTTTTTACATAAACTATAAATTTGGCCATGTCAACATACATGTTCTTAGTTCCATTAAGATTCACATGCCTTACTGTCCTCTGAAACTGTGTGCCCTTTTGCACAGGTTGGGACTCCAGTATGTGTTCTACAAAAAGACTTCACTGACATTGGTCGGATTGCTTCCATTCGGTTTAACGAGAAAGCAGTGGATCATGCAAAGAAAGGCCAGAAGGTGACCATAAAGGTATGGCACATTGTTGTTGATTGATTGAAATTACTAGTTTGCAGCATAATTATGATAATGGAAATTCTAAATTTTAGTTCTGTTAATTAAATGAGTGAAAGGTCTCCCCTTTTTCCTTTGATTTTAAAAATTGAAAGCATGTATAGTCCAAAAGAAAAAAAGGTTAGAACCATGGCAGAAGTAACAGTTGGATGATTATGAAGAAGGGGTAGTAGAAAAACTCTTATCAAACTACAGATTCCATCTCTGTTTTAGGTATCTTTCCTTGAAATTTCTCCATACTGTCCGAGTTGATCTTATTTGTTGCTCCTTGGTGATATTGAAGATCGTAGGCACCAATCCGGAGGAGCAGCAAAAAATGCATGGCAGGCATTTCGACAATGATGATCAACTAGTCAGCCACATTACAAGAAGGTCAATCGATGTTCTTAAAGCTTATTATCGGGTTGGTTTTATTCAATTCTGGATACAGTTTACATTTCATTCAATGCTAATATCAACTGTAATTGCTAATATTTATTTTTTTCTGCACAGGATGATCTGTCTATGGGAGAATGGAAGCTGGTTCTTAAATTGAAGACCCTTTTCAAGATACAGTAAAGCATGAGGGTTTGGTGCATGTTGGCAAATACTTCGAAGGGGCTTGCTTTTACACCAACGATGGAGTCTTCTCTTGTAAAGATGAAAGAAGCAAAGAACATATTGAGATTAAATAGCACAAATTTATAAAAAAGAATTTCTTCTGTTTACCTGTCGTGGTCACCATCGCTGTAAAACCCAAAGGGGAACATGAGAGAATCTCCCTCACGACAATTTTTTTTTTCAAAATCTGGTGGAACATAAGATTGATCTGATATTTGACCCTTGATACATTAATTATTAATTAATTCATTCTATTGCAATATAAATTTGAAAGATTCATGTATTTGTTGAAATATAAATATTTTGTATATTTTTATATGATATCAAAAACACTTCACATTGTCCAAGGAATTGATCTTGTGATTAAGGATCTGAACGAGTTCAAATCTCTTCACCTTCCTACTGTCAGGAACAAAAGCTTTAGATATAATTCTACCTGTAATTCTGTTGATGGATTTAGAAGAAGAACTACCTCTCATTTACTTAGTTTCTTTCGTCAATTTCTCTGTAGTTTTGGAAGTTAAAACTAAAGTGTTCAAGTCCTTAAGCATCTTTACACGCAGAGAAACACATCAGGCAAGTGTTTAATGGGGAACATGGCAGCTCCTTTTGGCATCAGAGTAGAACCGGGCAAGAGCCAGTTGTCATAGGGGCATGTTCAGTAAATATGAAAGCCACAAGATACTGCACCAATGCTCAAATAATTGGCTCTCTGAACTTTATTGTTTCAAGAATTGAGGGCTGGACCAGCAGATATGCTTGTTTTCTTGGCTGCAGTCCAGTACCGTTTCTGCCAGTCCCCCTGAGCTCTGCATTCTGAAACAATCTCGCTTTTCCGGTGAAAGGTTCCCTGCGCATACATCTACTCCATTCATCTGACATACAGGATTCCATATGTAGTGCTAATCGTCCATGTTAAAATAGAGCAACACTTTAACACATACAGGATCCTACGCATTTGGACTCTATTCTTAAAATAGTGTTTTAAACTATATTAGTAATATATTCAGACTGTTTTTATGTTTATAAACACATATTTGATCTTGAATAATTCCCTTGATTCATTACATATATGGAAATGGTGGAGAACACACACATCTTTTCAAACAAGTGGGGAACTCCCCATTTTCTTACAAAACGTGCGGATTTTCATTACACGATAACCTTGTAAGAGGTCCACAATTACAGAAATCGAAGAATTAACAGCCCTCCCTCTCTTGTTGTTTCATTGTCAAGGACCAGTAGTGATGGAGAAAGTTCTCTTATATGGGGAGGTGTGGCAGTGGTTATTTGACTGTAATTTTGACTGTAGAACATGGCCCCCACTGTTTGGGAGCTAGGTTTCTGTCGAAGCAAAATCTGCAGTCAGTAGTACAAAAAAGTGACTTTCGAGTACTGTTAATATCGACCACAACCTTGTCAAGTTGACACCACGACAATAATAATTTTATAAGATTTTAAAATATAATTTTATATTATTTTTAATTATTTTTTAAACTTAAAATTTATATATGTCATATTATTTTATATTTAATTTCTATCAAATAAAATAAAAATAATAAAATTTAAATTCATAAATATTTGATTAATAAAATTCTAAATTTGTATTAAAAAATTAGAAAATATTTTAAAATATAATTTATATTATTTTTTAATATTTAGAAATACCAAGTTAAATTTAATTGTGATTTACATGTTTGAAATTTTTATTTGAAGGTATCAAGTTTGAAATTCAAAAGAGAAAAGGTGGGAGTTGAATAATGAAGAAAAAAAATTAAAGGATTCTTTGGTGACATTTGCGTTTCTGGTTTCAGATTTTTAGAAAATTGTTTATTTTGATTTTTTTTTATTTATTAAAAAAACTGTTAAAAATAAAATGAAAGTTAGAGAATAAATATCTATGTATGGGCCTACAAACTGTATAGCTAGCTTGGTTGGAACCGATTTTCAATGGTGTAGCCCTAATTGTCTTTCAATGTGTTGAGGCTGATTTTCATGGGTGTGAATGCCTTGTGTGGCTACAGTGGTCCTGATTGATTTCTTTGCCTGACTCTGCCCTGACTTGTTTGTCCGGTGAATAAATGTATGTATACAATAAGGTCTTGGAATTTATTAATGGAGAAGGATACCATATGAGTGGTAGAAAAATTTAGAGCTGAATCTTGGCTGTGGAGTAGGCCATCCACTAGAGAAAGAATGGTGCTCGTACATTTATGCTTTTTGTAAATGAAAAAACTAAGTCATGTTTGCTTCTTGGTTGATGAATCATGGAATGATTATTGTGTCATATGTTATTGATATAGAAAATAATATCTATTCTGCGTAAAAAAAGTAGTGTGTATATAGAAAAATTATATGCATAAAACTAAAGTTCCTATGACTAAACTTTCGGCCATATTTTTCATATAAATTGTGTATTATCAATATGTTATCAAAGAAGATACATAATTTTTTTAATATTGCATATTGTATTAAACTATATTAGTAATATATTTGTACTCTACTTATGATACATTTAGGTTGAGATTTTTTTTATGTCTTTAAATAGTTTTAAAAAGTATGTTTCCTTTGAAATTATATTTTAATTTTTTTTTTAATCTTTAGAAGTATATTTCCTTTCTCTCTCTCCTTTTTTTTTCCCATGCATGCAAAAATGCTAGTTTTCATATTGGATATATATATATATATATCCATCCTAATTTTTTTTAAAAAAACATATTCACCAATTAACAAAACACATATTTGATATTGAATAATTCCCTTAACTCATTACATACATGGAAATGGCTAAGAACAAACACGTCTTTCAAACAAGTGGGAAATCCCCTTCCCCCATTTTTTTTTTATACAAAACGTGCGGTTTTTCATTCCATGATAACCCTGTAATAGGTCCAAATTTACAGAAATCGAAGAATTAAGAGCCCTCCCTCTCTTGTTGTTTCATCGTCAAGGACAAGTAATGATGGCAGAGTCATGAAAATGTTCTTTTTATGGGGAGGTGTAGCAGTTTTTATTTGAACACGTTTTGAAGCTATGTTTCTATCAAAGAAAAATCTGCCCGGCCAGTAGTACAAGAAAGTGATTTTCAAGTTGTTATCTAAGCTCTCTTATATATATATATATATATTTGGGAATCCCAGCTATTAATATGAACCACAACATTGTAAAGTCGACACCATAACAACAATGACATTTCATAATATATAGTACTTAGTAGTATATACCAAGTTAAATTTAATTGTGATTCGCAAGAACATTGTTGAGATTTTTATTACAAGGTATCATGTTCAAGTTTCAAAAGAGAAGAGGTGGGAGTTCTTGTATAATTTAATCTTTTATATATATGAAACTCAGTCTGTGAAGCAGGCCGTAGATTTTATAAATTGCCCACTTTTATTTGTTGAAAATTTAATCTTTTAAAATAAAATGATTAATTCCAGGTGAAATGATGGATAAGCTCTCATAGTCAAGCTTTTGATTCTAATGACAAGAAAGTCATTATACTGTAGCAAAAAATTATAAAATATCAAAAAAGTTTCTATACCATAGCTAATTAATGTTTTATGCTTTAAGGGTAATAATGTAATAATATTGTAAAAAAATAATAAAAATATCAAGACACCCCTAATAATTTTAGAATAACAAATGAATTAAGTGAAAAAACTATCATACCCAGACTATTCAATGTGATTTTTTTAATGGTAAAATTATCAATTTACTATTATAATGCACAACAAAGCAAGACATGTACAACACTTCTCTTTTCTTTGAATTAAACTTGATTTGGGTTTCAAATTAGGTAATAGATAAGGTTGACTAACGATTTTTTTTAAAATCAAAATAATATTATTTTATTTTTAAAAAACAAAATCAAAATAACATTATTTATTTTTTTACTATGTAATGGTTTTTGAACAAGTCATATCATCTCTATTATATATGTATATGAAACTCAATCTGTGGAGTAGTTCCTGGATTTCATAAACTGCCCACTTTTATTCGTTGGAAATTTAATCTTTTAAAATAACATGTTACAAAGTATTAATTGAGGACTATGACAACAAACAAAAATGATTGGAATTATATTATTAGCCATATGCAGTGCTGAAGAACCTCTTAATGGTGCTACCATTGAGAATTTTCAATATTCCTTGGTTGCTAGTGCACCTAGGAGTCTTGAACTGGCTCAATGTTGACCCATTGCCTATGAAAAAGTCCAAGATCTTCTTGAAAGTCCCCATCTTGACAACGCAAAGCTCGAGAGGTCCAATGGAGTTGGTTCTTCTTGAGACCACGTAGCCATGATCACTAAACGACGCATCCATTTCCTTGCAGCACTCGCCAAGAACCCCTTCCTCGACCTCTCCTTTGATTTCCCAGTAAATTATGTAGTGACCTGGTTGCTTTTCTACCTCAGCATGGCTGGTAAAATCCACCAGTTCTGCTCTCCCCTTGCTCGTGAGCACCTGAGACCCTTTCTCCACCACTAATTGTAAATCTTTTTCAGTGTTCTTGTCAATGTTTATCGTTAAAATTAGCTTTCTCCTGCATACAAAGTTCAATTTCGGTGTCCCTTTGTGAAAACCAGCCACTTCCACCACGTCCCCTAGCCTGCATCTATATAGCCCTGAACAAATTTGAAAAATAATAACAACAATTAGGTGACTTGATCATATATATCTTCATCAAATAATTTTTTTTTGTTTTTTTGTCCCCATGAAATAGGAATGCTTACACCACAAGAAACTGAAGTATAGTATTCTAAAACCATGGCTTGTGGACAGTCTTTTGACCATGGAAACCTGACTCCAAGTTCTTGGAACCAACTTCCTATACTGTACGAGTTTTATCTTCTCAATAATGTAAAGGGAAAGATTCACGCAAGATTTGTTTTCTTGTTCTATGAGTTGTCGACATGTCACATTGATGGTAGACTAAATTAAGAATGAGAGGGTTTGGTTTTAAAAGTATTTTTTATTTTTAAAAAATTATTTTTAAAATTAATATATCTAAACAATCCAAAAATATAAAAAAATTAATCTTCATAATCAATGGGGGCGCAAACATATCAATAATGCACTAAAGATTTTCCTGGGACATTAAATGTGCAGGACACAATATGTCCATTCCCATTAAAAACACTCAATGATTTTAGCTGCTAGCTTGATCACCATGTCCAATATATGATGAAAATATCAACCGACAGGAAATGGACATTTAATTCACTGGAAAAACTTGATGATATGATCAAAATGGAAAATATATATAGTAAAAACTATAGGATAAAAGGATTTAAACTTACCAGTAAAAGTAGTGAGGACAATCTCATACTCCTGCCCAACCTTAACTTTTGAGAGTGGTACTGGCTCATCTTCAATGAAGTCATCAATGGCTGAGCTACGATCATGATTCTCTCTATAAAGAGGCATGAACTCAAAGTATGAAAAAGTGGGTATTACTGCAAAAGTAACATCTTCAGGAGGCAAATAAGGATCCACATTAGCTCCGATCCAGCTCTCTGTTGATCCATAATCAGCACTCACTAATGCCAAGCCCCCAGCATAATGCCTTAGTTTTTTAAAGTAAGGTTGCATGGAGCCTGTCATTATGGAGTAAACATACTTGGCATTTGGCCAGAGTTTAGTAATCAAACCAAGCCAGTTTAGAGTTTCCAACTCCTTGCAGCTTTCTTCTATCCTTGAAGCTAAGCTTGGATTTGGAGAGATGATAGCCAGCACAGCTTTTCTCATCTTTGGCAAGGTGACTCTTTCACTTAGAGTACCTTGTTTAATGTCATCGCATATTTCTCTCCAAACATCTTCAAATGCTCTAAAGGCTTGAACTATGCTGTAAGCAAAGGTAGATGTTATAAACTCTACTTGATCACCGAAGTAGAGGCCAAGGAGAAGATGACAATAAGTAGATTGCTTGTAGTCTCCACCAGAAATGACTTCTGGTGGACTACAAGTGAAGCACTTCGTCTTTTCTTGCTTGATCTTGAACTCCTCACTTGCATAATAATGGGTTGTAGCTGTTCCTACTGTTAACCCTCCTTTTGTTTTGAATTGTTTACTGCTGTATATGAACTCAAGGATCCTTCCTCCTTCCCTTATTGGATAAACCCTACGTCCATCACATAGAACAATGAGAGAGTATAAGAAAAACAAATATCTTGAACAGTTCTGTTATAAGTTAAGAGTATATTCTACTATATTTTTTTCTCATGTCAGACAGTTGGGCCACACAACGTATAAAGTGTACTGATCCATCTTTTCTTAAGTTAATTATTGTCTATCTAATATTCTAAGTACGAGTGACATTTGATTCCAGAGATGATCTTCTTAAAGACCATAAAGATTTGGGCTGTGTTTGTGCAAGAGGGAGAGAGATTGGATGAACCTTGATCTGTAGGCTGCTGCCAAGCTGAAAATCTGAAGAGTAGTTCGGGCACTATGGTCAGTGAAAGGAACGTACTTCTGCCTTCCTTCTGTGGTTCCAGAGCTTGATAAAAATGTGACCGTGAACAAAATCAGAATCATCCAAGAAAGTGGAAAATAAATCTGAAAATATTCTGATACAAATGGTGGAAATAATGGCTAATGGAATCCTTTCAAATCAATGTAAAAAAGCTGAGCTTTTGTACCCCTTAGCCAATCCTAAAAGACAACCGTAAGGTATCTCATGAAATGAAGAAGAGCCTAACAGAGCCCATTACCCATGATAATCCTGTATACATTCTGATTCCATTTTCCACATCACATCTGAAAAGATAAGCTTATGCTATAGTAATGTTGTCCAAGCATCCGAGAACTGATAAAATAATTAAAAAAAAAGGTAAAAGGAAGTGCATACCTTAAGGATAGAAGTGTTATGGGCTGTTGAGTGAGTAAAGGAGCAGTATCCCCATCTGCAATCCTGCTAATGTAAGGCTCTAAATCTGCATGGGAAGCAAGAGGCACCGAAGAAGTGTAAAGCGACTCCAATGCACTTGCATCCATATCTCGAACATCAATATCCCCTAGCCATTTCTTGAGATACTCCACACCCCAGTTGAGCTCAAGAATTCGGCGAAGAGTCTCGGTCTGGACCTGGCCGGCCTTCTCTGATACGTCCTCAAACCAACCGATAATGTCATGATCATAGCTTCTTGATCCATTGGTGTTTTTCGTTTCCATGAAGTTGATGGAACCGAGCAAGCTAGGTACAAAACAAGAGTAAACAAGTAATCGAACCAATATTAATGAAGCTAGGAGTTGGGGGGCACTTTGTGTACAATCGATACATCGACATATATAGGAGAGCCCGCATATTGAAATATTGCTCTCTTAGCTGCGTAATTTTATCTTGAGGTTTGTCCCCTTGTTAAAAACCTCAACAAAAGCTGCTATCTGAATTGCTTGAAGCTCCGTCTCGGAATTGTACGATAGGTTATAGACCACAAGACGAGGCCATGTTATCAATACGGATATAGCCTAGAGAGACGACAGAGAGATAAAGATTCTTCATTCAAATTGAGTGATGTATGGAGAAGAATGTGACAAGCAGTCAGGACCAAAAAAACCATTCCATTATACACTTCTGCTTAGACAGCTAGGCATCAAGCAATTTTTGGTGCCAACGACTCGTGGGTTCTTTCTCTTGTGTTTTCGGAACAATCCAGAGATACTATGATTGGTGGATGACCGGATGTTTAAACATATGGTTATATTTGCAAGAATTCCAGCCATTCCTGGGTGTCTAGGGCACAAGAGTGGGGAATTCGAGAAATTCTAAGACAATTGGTTTGCTGATAAAGGATATATATATGCACTTTTTTTTATTATTTAGATTCTGATGATAACGTTCAATTAAATTTATTAAACATTTTAAAATGTATCTAGTTTATATTGGGGGTGTATATTTAAAAACATTTTAAAAAAATTATTATCAACTAAATTTACTAGTTCATTCATAAATATTTTTTATTGCTGGATAAAAAACAATTATGTGAGAAACATGTGGGAGTTATTTTTCTCCTTGATTAAATGTGATTTTACTCCTATTTTAGTAATCACTGAAAAATAACTTAATTTGCTATATATATATATATATATATATCGCTTTTTCTCTCATCCTGCATATTTTTTTATTTTACTTTACAATTCATAATTTATTGGTTTTAAGTTTATTTATGCAAAAAAATAAAATCAACCACTACAATGAAATAACCAACAAATTCTATCTAGATTTTAATTGGTTTTTCTTATCCAAATTCAGATAATATGAAATGATGAATTGGTTATAAATTTTATATTTATACTTATTAGTTCATTAGTACATAGTATACATTGGTTTATTTTTTTTTTATTTTGACTGTTGAAAAGCCAACGAGTCACATACTAAGCATAGGATAATCAATTAATTTTTTTTTATTTTAATCAAACGTTATAGAATTTAAATTCTATGATTCTTTTTGTTTTTTGGTTTTTTTGGCAAAAAAACAAAAAAATGAAAGAATTTGTTATTTTTTATTCTATCAATGATAGAATATAAAGACAAGTTAAATATAGGTTTACTATTCATCATCTACAAATATCCAAAATTTTAAACCTCGTATCCCTTATATATATATATATATATATATATATATATATATATATATATTTCCACAATAACTGGCTTGACTTTTTTAGATCCTTGTATTGAAAACTACGGGGACCAAGAAACAAGCTAGATATTGGCCTCCGATCCTAAGCTATGAGCTACATGGCCAGTAAAGATGTTCTTAAGATCTAGTAAGCTTCATTCAGTGCTTGACTCAAAAGGCAAGAGGAGTAGAGGTCTTATACTTGAGGGTGGGCTACCTTGATTCGAAGGATGTGAAGAACACATTAATAAAGAAATATCATGCAAAGATCAAAGTTTCTCTCCCTTTACACTAGAACCTGAGTGTAAGCCACCAAATTGTATGCATATGTAATCATAAATTAGGTTAAAATGAGGGATGAACAAACCCTAATAATAATAATAATAATAATAATAATAATAATAATAATAAAACATTTGCTTTATGGACCTTCTCGTTATGGAAAGCACAACTTCTTTGCCAATTTAACTAATTGAAACATACCATATACATCTCATATATTTATTGAATCGCAGTAACCATTGGCATTAATGCCGATTACGTTACCATACTTGTAGAAACATGTAAATCTATAATTGTTTTAAAAAAAAATTAATGATTCTTCTTGACCATTAAAATAGTTTTGTGATTGCAATGGTTTTTTTGTTTTGGGTGTGTTTTAAAAGTGTTTTTTTATTATAAAAATATATCAAATTAATTTATATTTCTTATGTGTTTTTTGATGATTTTTATGTGTTGATGTTGCGATGTCGCGGTCGCACAAATTAATTACCCTAGCTTAAAACACAACACAGAAGATAGTATAGGGCAAGCAAGGGGTCGATCCCACGAGGAAGATTCAAGTTAGATTTTTATGCTAGATGAAATGCAATTAGGGGGGGTTTGGACGTTATCTAGGCTAAAGCAAAAAAAAAAAACAGAAAACTATCAAACAAAATTTAATAAAATCAGAAAATTATCAAGAGAACAAACCTTGGTCGCAATCACACATCCACCTATAGAAATCAGAACTGATCCTTGAAACGAAACTCCAGCTTATATTCTGAATTTTTATCTTTTCTTAACGTTGGTTAATTAACGGATCCGCCGTATAACTAACCATAACCAACAAACAATCACAGTGTCTGCACTAATGATTTAATCCAATGGCAGCCTTAAGATCTAGCTAAATTCATTAATCTTAACAACTAAGTTGTCTGCTTATGTTGCTTTGATCGAATGTTCTCCCTAAGATTAATAACGTAGATCCGCTACAATTATTAAACTCAGTTGCTTCACAAGTTCATATACCACAACTCCGGTTTTGATATCAAACTTAGTAATAAATTGTCTACAATAATAACTTAGAGTTCACTCTAGCAATTAAAATAAACATTCATAGGAAAAATAAGCATAGGAGAACAAACATATTCATCATATAAACTAAAAAGGAAAGGTAAAATAGATCTCACAGTTCTTGAAATCCGAAGGTTTCCGTGTCCTTGCAACCAAGAAAATAAGTTTAGTCTTGCATGTTTGTTGAACAACTAATCAAAAAGATGGAAGAATGCATGATTTAGGATTTCTTAGAGGAGGGGGGCGTTTTTCTCCTCTTGGGTGGCTGCCCCCCTTCTCTTCTCTCATTCTTTTTATATGCTAGGAAACCCTAATCTCTATTTTACAAAACAGTCCTCCCTTAAGTAGACAATTTACATTTAAGTAGTTCAATAACTATTTTCCTAGAAAAAAAGAAATAGCTTTGCATGAAATCTTCAAGCTTTGACTTAGAGGAGCTACATTGCTGAAATAAAAACTTGGATTTCGGTTTAGATGCTTCGGAATGTAATTTGGACTCGTTTCTTCACGAAACCTATTTGTTGGTAGAATTCAGTTGTCATCTTTGAAAAATCATATCTCCCTCATATGACATCTTTTTTGGCTGCAATTTGGAGCGTTTATAGGCCTTTGAGTCATGAATCCAAAACAATTGAGTTTGCATCAATTGGACTTTTGTAGCTCTAGATATTCAAGTCAGAATGACCAAAGGTCAACACTGGCAGATTGCGAGATTTGACTTTGAAAGCTGCGATTTCCATGCTCTTTCTTATTTTATTTTCTTACCTTAGATGTCTAGAAAGGTATGGATGTTAGCTTTTTAATGCCACTGGAATTACTTCATTTAGACCTTTAGAGCTCACGCTCTACACAAAACATCGACTGAACGTCAAATCTGTCAATTACCTTCAATTTACTTCTTTTTGCATCTTTCATCCAAAAGTGCCTTCAAAACATAAAACAAAGAATATCAAGGCATTTTATATATAAAACATAGGCAAAACACTAGTTAAATATGGGTGAAACTATCGAATAATATGGTTGCATCAGTTGATATTGAAATAAAAAAAAAATCTAAAAAATATATTATTTTAATACATTTTAAACTAAAAAATAATTTTAAAAAATATAACGCACACTAAGCTTTTTGAGTCAGTGACTTTTTGCTCCAGTCTCCTACTAAAGTTCAAAGTTTATTCGAAAATATTTATATAGTAACCTTGAAAAAGAAAAGGCTACTTCTTAGTTTTTTTTTGTTTTTTTTTTAAATTTTACATGTAAGCATGATTATCAGATCCGATTCAAGGTTCAGTTCTAGGTTTGCCAAATCAACCCAAAAAGATACGATTTTTTTTTTAAATGAGACGATGTTGCTTAAAAAAAACTAAAATGATGTGATTTTAAACAATTTTTTTTTAAATAATATCTTAGAGTTGACTCGGTCAGGTCAATCGAGTCAGCCAAGTGTGACTATATCAATCTCCAAACTAATTTAAAGTAAAATAAAACTCATCTCAGGCTAGGTTTCAGATCAATGAATTATCAGGTTCACTCGTTAGGCTAAGTATAATAACTATGTTTGTTTGTGTATGTTTGAGAATAAGATTGAATTGAAAAAACACTAAATGAATGCTTTTATAAT
Organism: Populus tomentosa; assembly: GCA_018804465.1. NCBI lineage: Eukaryota > Viridiplantae > Streptophyta > Magnoliopsida > Malpighiales > Salicaceae > Populus > Populus tomentosa. The sequence goes on along the minus strand of CM032005.1, from coordinate 15,448,663 downwards.
TCTACATATACGTATAGTTATCAGACCCGGTCAAAAACTTGAATGCAAGGTTACTAGATCAACCCAAAACGATCTCGGTTTGGACAAAAAAAATTCTTAGTTGACCCAGCTATAGTTGACTAGGTTAATTTAGGCTTGATTAGATCAATTTCCAAATCAATTTTAAATAAAACCCAACCTAAACTAGGCTCTTGAATGAAGGGTTACCGAGTTGGACCATGGCATTTTAATAATCATTCTTGTAATTGCATGTTTAATAATAAAATTGGATTGAAAAAACATTAATGTTTGGTTAGTACTATCTTAGACGGAAGAGACATGGAGAGTGAGATAAAATAAACATTTCTTCTTGTATTTCATATCTTAAAAATATAAAATTCATTCTAAAATTATTTCAAAAATATATTTATTTTATGTTTTTATTTTTATTTTTTTAACCAAATACATTTTTATCTTTAATATATTTATTTTTTCTATCTTGGTAAATCAACCCAAATATTTTTTGTATTTTCAACAATACTTCCAACTTCATTTAACTGCAACACTAATTAAACTGGCTCAAGAGATTACAAAGAAAGTTGAAAATTTATTTTCAAAAACAGAAAAAAAATAAAATTAAGAAGATTGAAAATTTACCATCTCACGTGCTAGCGTGGTTGAAAAATGACGAGCATATTGGAATAGATTGGCCCCTGTAAATCGGCTGGCATCTTCACCTGGCCTGAAGGGTTGGACCATTAAATATTGCAGTTCATCTTCTGTGGTCTCAAAATACAGACCCCTGTTAACGTAGACTTGATCATATTTGTAGTGTCACTTTCTTCGGTCACCACCATATTTTGTAGTATATAATATCTCAAGGTCCCCCAATCTTTAATGGCTGTCAACATTTTTGTATTTTCTTCGTCACCAAGGCATGCTGTAATGCTGACCAATGCACTTCAAGAATCCTCATCCAGATCATGTTTCAGAAAAGCCAATGAATTATCTTCTCAAAATGAAGAGATTGTAGGTCATTAAAGGGATGTTTGCGAGTGTGGCAGCGTGGTTAATTTTTAATTTAAAGGTTTTTTAGTTAAAAATACATTAAAATAATATATTTTTATTTTTAAAAAATTATTTTTAATATCAACATTAAATAAATAATTTTTTAAAAAATAAATTAATTTTTTAAAAATTACTGTTTCAAACGCGTCCCAATACAACTCCTAAAGCAATATACAAAATTGATTATCAAGATTTTTTTTATTAGTAAAAATAATGGTGTTTTTGCGCAATTCTTGTCATCAAAATATTTTCTTTTTGACGATCTCTCTCTCTATCTATTTAGGTTATGAAAACAAAATATTCTTGTAATTCCTGGATATTGCTAATTAAGAACCACTTTATCTAGCAAAAGATATTATTATGCTGTCACTAGTTAGCCAAAGATGATCACTCTCTTAACAGATACTGTAATCATACAAGTGAAGTTCATAACGAACATAAATTCAATTATGAATGAATATATACAGACAAATTAAATTTGTTAACAAAAGGGATTTTAAAAAAAAAAAATTCAATGCTGAGGGTTTTTCACAGCTAGTTTTTGCAGGTCGGGAGAAGATAACTTGGGATTTGAAGCATTTTTTGTAGTGAGCAAGACAAAAAACGAAGACATTTTCGTTCGGAGAGATCCAAAACCAACCCTAGTAGGGGCACTCAAAGCCCCATGTGGGTGTTTATGCGATCCTCCCACTTACAATGGACTGCTCTCAAAATTCACCGGCCGGTAAAATACTGGGATTATGTTAGGTCATCCAGACTCAAATTCCATTCGTAAAAGAGTTGCGTAGTTTTTTTCATGGATTATTATCTAGCAATTTAGAATTTTTATTTTAAAAAAATAGCGTTGGGCCAACTCTTTGGTTTGCAACTTACTTATCTTTTTTTTTTTTCAAATTTATCTTCTTCTTTTTTGGCCAACTCTTTGGTTTGCAACTTACTTATCTTTTTTTTTTTTCAAATTTATCTTCTTCTTTTTTTAAGTAAAAGTCCAAGATTTGGACAAACAAATGTAGTAAAAGTTCAGACAAAAAAAAGGAGACCAGCCATTAATATATATGGACAAATATATTATATCGTCGGTTCAAATTTATCTTCTTCTTTTTTCCTCCGCATTTGGATTCATGTTAGCTGAGAAATAAACGTGCAGTCCCCACACCTTCTTCACCAAATGGAGACCAGCCATTGCCATTGAAAGAGAATGAACCGACGAAAATGGCACTTTGATAGACAGTAACACAGACATCAAGGGACTCCTCTAAACCAAGGTTGTCACGTTTTGTTTTTTGTTTTTAATTGGAACGGCTTTCGGAGCATTTTATATATATATATATATATATATAATTAAATTTAAAAATAAATTAACTTGAAAATATATAATTTAAATTTAAAACACAAGTAAAAATATGAGAATTGACCTGAAATAACCTGAATAACTTGATAGATTCAAAAACAAAATCAACTACTAATAAAAATATAATTTAACTCAAAAAAATTTAAAAAGACATCTATTTTTTAAAAAATACTAAGATAACAATATATTATATCGACCTGAATAATGAGATCATAAAACAACCAAACTCTACTTGGATTAAATTGCAAAACTCTTAACTTGGATCATAAGACTAAAATAATTTTATAAAAAATAAACTGAAACAAATAACAAAGCCTAATTTATAATTAACAAAATATTAAATGATAACAAAAAAATATCAATTAATAAATTAGATAAAAAAAAACTCAAGTTAATTGGGTTAATTCACCAAACCTGTAATATGAGTTATGAAACTGAGATAACCACAATAAAAACAAATCATAATAAATTATAAAATTCAATCTTTAATAAATTAATATTAAAAAATAAAATTAAAAAACACCTACTTGGCTGGAACGGTCAAAATTTATAGCACAGACTAAGACTAAGGTATGAAATGAGATAACATTTATTCAGGTTTATTTTATCTTTTGAATTGAAAGAAGATATACTAGACATTTTTGCCGAGACAAAATTATTAACCTTGCTCAAAACATATCAAGTACTTGTTGAAGGGGACCACTTCAAAGTAAATAACTAATCTTGGTATTAAAGGGGCTGGCAAAGCTAATCGATCAGTCGTCAATCTTTCAGCAACTATGAATATTTAAATCTTGCAAGAATCTCAAATTTCGATAAGAGTGGAACCAACCAGGCTAAATCTGCCATGCAAGTGGAGCCAACTCGATCCACATAAATGGCTTTGCACTGCAAGGGAATGGAATATCATGAAAGCAAGATCACAGAAAAGAAGCCCACATAATAGTTTATATTCAATCATATTTTGCCAGAAATCCCTATTGTTATCAATCACTGGAAAGAATCAGGCTAAAAAACCAACACTTGCTAACAAACAAGGGGGAATAACAAGAACAATAATGTCTAGATTCCAACTTTTAACTCCTTTAAAACGTTGTTCAGCGGAACTATAATGAAATCCACTTGGATATGGTCCCCAAGGCCAATTTTTTTGAGCTCGTGGCTTTTGCCACTAACATGCTGGGTCATAACAAAAATATCTGCAGCACAGCCACAAGGTCAAAAAATATAGCAAAATTTCAGACACTTGGAAATATTATGGCCAAGAATGCAGTGAGATAATGCTTATCAGTGAAAAGACTCATAAGCTGACAAACAAAGGGGAATAAGAACAACTAATGGTATTGAAGGATAGAGCATGGAGCATTAAGCTCAAGGACAAACAGTCATTATATTTTGGGATGTAACATGGAGCCAAAAAGGGCGAACAATGTCGTGTATCTAATGTAAGAATTTGACATGGATACCCAAGCAAAAAACAAGAAGACATACCTCTGTATGGATCTGTCTTTGATAGAGAGAAATGCTCCTATCACTATGAAGTTTAAGCTTTGACCCACTGCTACACTGGGCATGTTTCTGTGATGAGGAATCTGTTTTGCACATAAAATTCACATTTATCTGGCAAGTTTTAAGGAGAAAGGATTCACTTTCCAGCTCAATTATATTCCAGCCAACTTAGTGTTAAATTGATTCCAAAACTAATTTGATTTTTTTCAAATTAAAATAAATGAAATCCATTCATTTTATTGGATTTAACCGCCTAAAAATATCCAAATTGGGAAAACTTAGGAACAGCAAAAAAATAAAAAAGGAGAAGAAAAGAAAAGATTTCTCCGCTACTTGGAAGAGATATCAAGAAATCACACTGGGATACTATATTGTAGATGGAAGTGTGTTAATGACATTACATAAACCTTGACAGTTGGAGAACATAGAGAAGAAGGCCATGGCTTTAAAGAGTGACCAGCAAGGCATGGTGAGTTATAGCACCAGCAGAAGTGAGGAGGGCAAGAAACATCCAAGGGACCAAAATTAAACTGTATGGTAACTTAACATAAGGAGGGTTATTGGTCTTTGAATTATTGTCAGTTCAGAGTAAGGATCGCTTGGATGCAAAGAAGACAATTGCAGGGCTGAGTTTTAAGGACGGCAGTGTAAAAGGTTCATTATTTTCCTTGTTTCTTTTTGGCTGGGCCTCAATCCTTCCACTCCAAAGAATGAGAGCTGTTCATTTGCATCTTGAACATGCTATCCAAGAGATGTCACTTGGACAGAAGATCTGGTGGCAAAGCTTCTTCATAAAGTGAATAGCATTATGTACAGGAATGAACTGCAGAGTCATTGCAGGCACGCTATCCTCCAATTAATGGTCAAAAGCAAACTGCCAAGAGGTATAGAAGCAAAAGTAAGGCAGACGAATTAACTTTCAACAAGAATCCGAAATTTCACTCGCCTCTTAACACTACCCATTCTATCATACCCAATCCCAATCTTGCTATGCATCAACTTCAAAGCCAAATCTGCATTGCCAGCTTTCCTCAAAGCATTGATTAAAACAGTGCGAACTCTCCCTGGAATTTCCCGGCCCCTGTCAACAAAGCCATCAGCCAACTTACAGGCCTCTTTTATACGGCCTGCTTTGCACAACACATTGAGCATATCCTCGAAAGCTGTCTCGGGAATGACACCCATTGGTGCTAGTTCATCCAAAATTTTACAAGCTCTGGCTACCTTGCCTGATAAACAGAGACCAATAGATAGAGCCCTAAAAGCAGCTGCAGTTGGCGTGATACCCTTATCTATCATCATATCCCACATCTTCAATGCCTCTTCATTTCTATGCTCCCTGAACAATCCATTTATCATTATGGTGTATGTGTATACAGTCTGATCGCACCCTTCATCCTCCATTCTCTTAAAGAATGCTAATGCTTCATCAATCTTACCACATTTGGCAAGGGCATCAATAAGAGCATTATAGCAATATGAATCTGGTGGGCATCCTTTCTTGACCATCTCTTCAAAAAGTTTCTCAGCTTCGTGCACCCTCCCAGCCTTGCCAAGGCCATCAATAAGACTAGAATATAACATGGCATTAACTGCCACTCCATTAACTCTACAAAACTCCAAATACTCCATGGCCTCATCCAACCTCCCACTCTTACACATACAATTAACAACGACCCCATAAGTAACCACATCTGGTTCAAGTCCTTCCCTTTTCATCCTTTCAAAAAGCAACATTGCCTCTCCCATGTTACCGCATTTTGCATTTGAGTCAATCAAGGCTGTATATATTGCCACGTTCACTTTACATCCTTTCTGAATCATCTTCTCGAAAACAGCATATCCTTCCACACATTTCCCCTCTTTACAAAGCCCCCCGATAACTAGACTATAAGCATGAGGCGGAATTTCCAATCCATTCTCATCCATTTCATGATATAAACTTAAACACAAATCAAAATCCCCCTCCGCATAACACGCCTGAATCAAAGTCATATACGTAATCTTATCGGGTGCCACATTTCTCAACTCCATATCTCTAAGCTTCTCAAATGCTTTTTGGGTCTTCCCGACCTGACAATAACCTTTAATCATAGTATTATAGGTAACAACATCAGGTCCAATTTTTCCGTTCTCCATAACCTCAAGAACACGCTCAGCGGATTCAATAAACACTGAATTAACCAAACCATTAAGCAAAAAATTATAGGTAAATAAACTTGGTTCAACCCCATTTTCCTTCATTCCACGCCACACCCACAACAACTCCTCTACCATCCCTAAACTACCAAAGCTCTTAATCAAAGAATTCGCAGCAGAAACATTCATCAAAAACCCCATTCCTCTAAACTTACAAAAAACTGACTTTACATTATCCAAATCACCATTTATAGCTAAAACATCAATCAAAGAAACATAACATTGAAGATTATGAGTATATTTGTTTTGCTTACCGGCCCAAGTAAAGAACTTTAAAGCAAGATCAGGACTTTTTTCAAGTTCCATAGATTTCAAAACAAAAGACACAAAATTTGGTGATAACTTGATCAAGAACTTGTTGCAAAAAAGATCCAATCTTGATTCCATGCCCACCGAGCCATCTAGCAAAAGACTAATAATTTGGTGAACCCAAGGAGAGGGTTTAAGGTCTTGAGGGATTTTTGAGGCTATATCAGAGAGGTCATTAAAGGGCTCTATCCATTCGGGTGGAGGGAGATAGTTGTCTGTGAAAACCCACCTATAGTTTGAAGTGAAAGTCAGTGTAGGTCCCTTTTTTGGAGGTCTTGATGAATACCCGCCATTGTTGTAGGGTAGGAGAGTTGTAAAGGAGTGAAGGGTTGTTGCGGGGAGAAGGGAAGGAGGAGGTCTCAAAAGGATTATTCTTCTCATCAGGGTTTTTGGGTGTTGAGTGTACACACTGAGCGACAGAAATGGCATAGGCTTTGAAGACAGAACAGCATTTGCAAATCATATTTGGAGGGAAAACTCATCATCATAGGTCCCATGGTCTAGCGGTGAGGACATTGGACTCTGAATCCAGTAACCCGAGTTCAAATCTCGGTGGGACCTTGATTTTTTCTAACTATATTTTTCACAGATTTCTTTGATGGTGGAGGCACATTTAATAACCTCCCAACTCCACCTGAATTTTGTTATTTTGATTTATATTTAGGATTCGTTTTTTTGCTGTAGAGTATTTTTAAAAAAAATATTTTTTAATATTTGATAGTGTAATGAAAAATAAATTGAAAAATACTTTCCAGTATTTGGTTATATCATGAAAAATAAGCTGGAAAATAATTAGTTAATATTTTATTTTTCTCAAGTTTATTAAAATAATAAGGAACAAATCTTTCAAATTAAAAAGTTGAATGAGAATGAAATTAAAAAATATATATATAATTTCAAGAATTATCTCAAATAAAATAAATAATAATCAAAATAATAGAGATCAAATCTAAAAAATTAAAACAAAAATGAAAGATGAAGAAATTAAAATAATAATAATCAACATTTCATAAATTATTTCAAATAAAATAAGTAACAATCAAAATAATGAGTACTAAATTTGATAAATAAAAATTTTCAATAAAAAAATGATAAGGAAAAAGCAAATAGCAATTATAAAAATAAGGACCAAAATTAATATAAAAATAAAATTTTAAGAGATAAAATTAAAAAATAAATATTCAAAACAAAATAAATAAATATATAGCAATCAAAAATTTGAGGATTAAATTTGATATAATCAGCAAATAATGACATTTCTAAATTTTTCACAACTTCCGGAAAATGTTTTCTCCCCAAATTTTTCAGGAAAACACTTTCCTGAAAACCAAGCCAAATTTTCCTTTTACTGAAAAGTGTTTTTCATTGACCAACTTTTCTAATGGCAAATAAACACAAGAAAGTTTGAAAAGTGATTTTCCAGAAACCACTTTCCGGAAAACAAACACAGTTAGAGGGAAAACACTTTCCTGAAAATTAAGCCAAATTTTTCTTTGACTGAAATTGACTAGAAAATATTTTTCGTTGATCGGAAAGTGTTTTTTGTTGATTGGAAAGTGTTTTCTATTGACCAACTTTTTTAATGACAAACAAACACAAAAAAATTTGAAAAATAGTTTTTCAAAAATTACTTTTCAAGAAACAAATATAGCTAGAAATTTATTATTAGAACTCGATTATTTGTATTATGAAATATTGTTGAAATTTAGTTTATGAACTCGATTCTTTGGAGGTCAGTCTGTTGTAGAAAAAACTTATACAATCGATCTTTTCTCATTTTTTTCTAGTGAAGTCTAATCTTTATATTTATTTTGAACATGGAATATTTTTAAAAAAATTACACTTATATTGTTTTTCATATCCTAATCTAAAAAAATTAATAGATTTTCAATGGAGATGAGTATGAAAATCTAAAGATTATCATCAAGCTACGCGAGAGAAGAAAGTGATCGATGTAACCTCCAATTAAGGACATCTCAATTTCCATTACTACGTAAAAAAGACATAGATGGAATTGGATCACTGACCAGTGGGTGAAATTAATTTTTTATATATATATAAAAGGATATATTTAGGTATAATTAATGTTTTTTCAATAAAAAATAAATAAACAATGTTGTAACTAACTTGATATAATTTGATCAATTTGATAAATTCAAAAACAACTTGAATAATCAATAAAAACATGATTTAACTCAAAAAAATTCAAGAAGATATTTTTTAAAAAAATACTAAGATGACAATATATTGGATCAACACGATTTAAAATTCAAAATGTATGACTCGAGATCATGAGATCATGATAACCATATATATATCAAATTAAAACAAATTAAAGTATAATTCTCAATCAACCCAACATGAAAAAATAAAATTAAAAAGAATAATTGAAAAATAACAAAAAAAAAAAATTAATCCGAGTTAACCTACCATATTCATAATTGGAGTCATAAGATTATGATAACTTTATAGAGAGTAAATTAAAATAAATTATGAAGCTTAATTCTTGATTAACTCAATATTGAAGAATGAAATTGAAAAAAAAATTAATTTTAAAAAAATAAAAATAACTCGAATTAACCCATCAAACTTATGACTCAAGTCATGAGACTATGATAATCTAATAAAAAGTAAATAAAAAAATAATCTGAGTCAACCCAAGTTAATCCACCAAACCCACAACTTGGGTTATTAGACTTAAATAACCCTAAAAAAATAAAATCGAACAAATTATGATGTTCAATTCTTAATAAACTCATTGTTGAATGATAAAATTATATATATATATATATATATATATATATATATAAAAGTACACAATAAAACAATTTGAGTCCACCCGAGTTAACTTGCACAACTCATAACTCAAGTTATGAAATCAAAATAACTTTATAGAGAAAAATTGAAATAAATAATAAAGTCTGATTTTTAATTAACCTAATGTTAAAGATGTTAAAAAATAAAACTAAAAAAAATATCAACTAAAAAAAGAGACAAGAAAATCAAGTCAACTAGTTTAATCCGTTAAAATTGTGATAAATTATATGATAAAATTCAATCTTTAATAAATCAAATATTGAATGATAAGTTAAAGAAAAAATATAGATTAAAAAAAATTATAAAAATATTAAATAATACTTTTGTAAAGTGATAAACACTAAAAACATCATTTTTTTTAATAATAACAAATAATATCTTCTTACCATTACCTTGGTCCAAATACAAAAAAATATAAAAATACTTTTAACCAAGGGGATGTTTGCATCCTTTTCCCTTTGGGAAAATTCCATTTGGATTGCCTAAAACTACCATATAAATTAGATTGTGTTTATAATGTATAATTGCTAAAGTATATAAAATAATTAAGAATTAAGAGTGGATTGAAATCAAGCAAGAATTACGATTATCTTGGCAAATACTACTTATATACTAAAAACAAACTTGAGAACATTGTGTAGCTTCATTGTTATATTCTCTCTTTTTTTTATCAATTCATTCCCCTTTTTTTTCCATTCTCTTTTTTTTTTAATTTGATTTTTTTGTTATTTCATTTTCAAAATTTTTTTAACAATTATTTACATTGTTCTAAAACCAACTAAATCGACTAGATTATATTAAAGCAATTCCTATATGGTTTAATTTTAAACTTGGGTTAAGCAAAAAGGTATATATAGAGTTTTTTCTTTTATTTCATCATTTTTTTAATTTTATCTTCAAATATTTTTACCAGTTGATCAAGTTATTTTTGAATTGATTAAGCCATGTGAGTGCAACTCCAATATGGTTTGATTTCAAACTTGAACTAAGTAAGAAGTTGAGTTTCTTTTTTACATTAATTTTTTTTTTAATTTTATCCTTTTGCTTGTTTTACTAGTTGATTGAAATATTTTTTAATCGGTTAAGTCAATTGAGTTACATCATGATAACAATTATGTGATTTAATTTTAAACTCGAGTTGGGTAAAAAATCAGATCAAGAGATTTTAGAATTGTTGGGCCAAGTTTAATAAAAATATCTACAACTTGTATATTTTTTGTTATTTTTTTTTAAAATACTATTTTGAATCATAGCATAGCTCAAACCTGCAAACTAATTATAGTTGCAAAAGTAGTTAATTTCCTATCAATATATTTATTATCAAAGTCATTAAACACAACCCGCTTTATTTGAGACTCAGGCCACTAGTCAAATAGATTGATTTAAATTAATCTAAAATATCATCATTTCAAGATTTTAAAAAAAATTGATATTATTTTCAAAAAATAAAATAAAAGGTTAAAACTGGTTTTGAATATGTCAAACAGATTATACATTAATATATTTTATTGAGTAAATCAACTCTAATATAATTTGATTTAAAATCTAATTTGACTAAAAAGCCAAATTAAGGGGTAACCGATACAACTTATATAGACATTTAGATTTTAATTACACACACTTACTTCTGCATAAGTTTTATCCCAAGGAATTCCTTTATGATTGTTTCAAAATTAAAAATCAAGCTGATTTAAATGTCTAACTACAAGCCAATTTAGGAAGAAATGTCAATGAATCTAGTTTTGAGTGACATTAACAAGGTAGTCATTGTTTGGGATTTGTACTCTAAAATTTATCAAAGTTTTCTCACAAGGGAAGGTGAAGATATGTGGCGAGAAAACCTCCACACAGGAAAGGTCGGCAAAGTTTGAAATGCTGACTTACTGTATATGGAGATCGAGCACATGATGTGGCTCCTTTATCTTACACATGCTCGTCTCTTTGAGGTCCAAATGTAAGATCTCCTATTCGACTTCTTTAACTAGAAGAATGTGCAGAATTAACTCCACTCATTTTCCCTTTTTTCCTCGAGAACTGTGCATTTTAGCTTAAAAGAAGAAGAGGATATATAACCTTAAGTACAATCAAAGCTCCAATCAAAATTGTCTTCATTGCCATTCTTGCACTTTTGGTTTTAGCTCACTTTCTGATCCATGGCCACTCTTTACACGCTTCCTTCCCATAACAAATTCTCTTCGCTCACCAAAACCCACAAACCCTATTCCTCTTCTCCTTCACTTCTCCTCTCCACAAAACCCTTCACCAAATCCAACCCATCAAAGAACACAATCCTCTCAACCAAAAAGACTAGAACTTTGATCACTGGATCGCTCACAGAGGACAAAGAAGTTGTTCCAGTCAAAGATAAACCTTTGAAAGACAAAAGTAACCCTTTGCTTGTTAATGGGTGCAAAGATTCTGACCTTCTCTCATCATCTTCTTCTTCTACTGTTGAGAGTGATGATGAAGAAGAGAGAATGACAAGTAGAGCTATTAATGCTACCATTGTATTGGGGTTTGGTACTCTTGCTGTCTCTAGGTTGCTTACTATTGATCATGATTATTGGCATGTAAGTAATGCTTTTGTTACCTTAAATTCCGTTCTTTTTTCTCGTGGTTAGTAAATGAATCCAGTTCTGTTTATGCTGACCGTGAACATGGGTGAAAGTTGTGCTCTTTGTAGTTTGCTTCTGTTTATGATTAACAGGTGGGATTTTTGTTTTTAATTTTTGGTTTGTAATGTTAAGTTGTGATGTATTGTGCAAAATTTGGATTGGTTCATTCTTGGTTTGCACAAGAACTTTTCTTTTTTCATTGATCTTACATGTGTGAAACTAATTGCTCAATTTTTGTAATTTGGATCTTAGAAATCTGATATTAATCTTTGAGGTTTGATACCCTTTGATTGTCAGAATCATGTTTTGTGAGGTTAAGCATCACCTGAATTGGTTCACAAATTGTGGGATCAGCATTATTTGATGTTTTCCGTAATTTAAAGAATAGAAGTTTTATCCAGTGATGAAAGAAGCTGAAAAGAAAGCTTAATATCAATTTCCTTGCTACCTTTTATCAGTAATGAATAGAATTATTGTTCTAGTTATTGCACTTCTATACTTCAGGAAACTTTTCGTAATTTTTAATATCGTTCAGGGATGGACCCTTTATGAGATTCTAAGGTATTTGCCTGAGCACAATTGGATTGCATATGAACAAGCTCTCAAAGCGAACCCTGTTTTGTCCAAAATGGCAATTAGTGGGATTGTCTACTCTATAGGAGATTGGATTGCTCAAGTAAGTTTTCTGTTTCCCTTGTATGGGATTTTTCCCAGGTGGCTTAGCAGAGTTATCAACTTGTTTTTCACAATTCATGTGTTTATATTGTTCTGAAATGCAGTGCTATGAAGGAAAACCAATTTTCGAGTTTGACAGGACTCGCACTTTTAGATCAGGGCTTGTTGGGTTTACTCTACACGGATCCCTCTCTCATTATTACTATCAATTATGTGAGGTGATTATTGTTGTTTGGGTTTTGTTCATTTCACTTCACTTGCTGTCATGTTGATGTCATTTGGATGGCTGAAATCGTTTACATTGGTTTCTAGGCTCTTTTTCCTTTTGAAGATTGGTGGGTGGTCCCAGCCAAAGTTGCCTTTGACCAAACAGTTTGGGCAGCAGTTTGGAACAGCATCTACTATGTGGCGCTAGGTTTGTTGCGTTTTGAGTCCCCGGACAATATTTTTAGCGAGCTGAAGGCAACGTTTTGGCTAATGTTGACTGTAAGAAGCTCCTCGAATTTTTCCATATGCAAGTTGAAAATGCTATAAATAAATGCTCCTGATTGACACATTTTCCCCTTGATTTCAATTTGCCCATGATACTAACATTGTTGTCTGGGAAAAAAGTCATTGATTTACCAGCTTTGATTTTGATTTTATGCCAAACTTATTTATCAGCATTTTCATTGCATTTTGAAATTTGCTATTGGCTTTTAAATTCAGCTAAAATGTTTCTCTAGAAAAACCGAATAAAGGATAGAATAGGTCTCTTCTAATTTAGACTGCAGGATTGAGGCTTCTACTGAACATATGATCTTGGGATTGTGAAGGGACAAATTAATAGCCTGCCTGAGAATGTCCTCCATGTCAATTGAGAATATGAAGAAGAAAGATTTTTGTGCTTGCATTGAGGCCCTTGGTTAGAAGATGACATAGAAGGGCTATAGACTGCCACTAGCATCCTACCTGTTGTAACCCTTAAAAGTTTGACAAAGGAATTTTCTTTGAAATCATTTTTATCGCAAAGAGAAAAAATCTTGAACAGCTCAATGTAATCTAAATTGCATTCCTTTGTCTCCAATGGTGCTAAAAGTAGCATGAACTAGCAGCAAGAAAGAATATTACACTGGTAAAGGTCCATTTTCTTGCCTTTATACACTGATGTAGTTGAATGATTTTCACCGAGGCAATTTTTTGAGGTTCATTTATGCTTTGAGGTCCATGTAAAATAACATTCAACTGATAGATAATTGTTCATTTATACATCATGCGTCTCGGTGATAGTAAACTGTTTCTGTTGATCTGCTTGATAGGCAGGATGGAAGCTTTGGCCATTTGCTCATTTGATTACCTATGGTGTTATCCCTCTTGAACAAAGGCTTCTTTGGGTAGATTGTGTGGAGCTCATCTGGGTGACCATACTCTCAACGTAAGTATTCATGATCATTAACCAGCTAAAAATGAGAGTATCTAATGAGTAACACCAGTCTCAACAATTAGACCTGCTAGAATGGCTGGTCTCTTTGTAGTTTGTTTAATTTGCAACTGAATCTTATGACTTGATATATAGGATTGAATTATAAAATTACCTTTTTTTTTTTTTTTTTGCTTTGTTCTATTCATACGACCTATCATTTTTGGCGGCCAATTGGTTGCGTAGTGTAATTAACATATGACAGTTAAGGATTCCGAAGCACTTAGGACCCCAGGTACAAACCATTGTGAACTCAAAAGGAGCATGTCTTTTATTCTTACCGTTTGTGTAGCATTGCATCTTTCTTCTATTTCTGTTTCTGGTGATAACTTGTAACTATTATCATAGTTCTGGTGGGTTTTTTTTCCCGGTGTTAAAATTGTCCTATAGCCTTTCTTCTTTGTAAAATGCTTGGCTGATTTTCAATTTAACACTGTGTTTTCTTTTCTGCTTCAAGTTATTCGAATGAGAAATCAGAAGCTCGAATTTCTGACACAACCTTGGAGGCAAACTCAAGCTCTTCAGGCAGTGCTGATGAGGTACATCACAATTAAACTTTTCCTTTCAAATAATCCCATTATGGATAAAACTATATTATCGGAAAGTCCATTGACTCTGAACTATGTAACCAAAAACGCTCCTCTAGGCTTTGCGTCAAGTAATCGAACCTATACTGTAGGTCAGATGAACCACAATTTTGTACAGGTTCATGTTGCGATGCAGTTGATTTTTAGTTTCCTATATGCTGATATCCTTCCCTTTTTCTCACCTTGCAGAAATAAATGAACTGGAAAATCATGTCCCAACAAGAAGGATGGTGCACTTGCTGTCATCAGGCAAACATGGACAGAATTGCAGTGCAAGAACAGCCTCTACCGTAATTTGCCTGTTGTTTTGTTGATGTGTATACTGTATATTAATATTGTTTTAGGGTGAGGCTTGGTGGCTGCTGCAACAGCAGATTGTTTCTTTGCTACTTGGAGCACGAGCTTCAAAATACAGAAGTAGCTTCCTGCAATTATAGCAACAAGGTTGTGACACCTGACCCCTCAAAGGATCTTTGCAATTCAAGGAGGTTCTTGAATTGGGAGAAATTATCACACGGACCTGGTCCTCGAACTCAGTCATGGACCAATCAATCAAGAATCATTGTATTGAAACATGGAGCTATAGAAGAAAAGTAAATGAAACATATGATTTTCCTTCTCTCCTCAAGACTGTTATACATTGACCATTATGAAACAGGGACAACAAATCGGATCTCCCGGGCTGCAAACTCTAGATGGAGAACGTGCCATTAAAGAGGCTGTTTGGCTTTGTGTGTTTGTCCTCCGTCTGTGTTTTAAAAATGTGTTTTATGTTTTAAAGATTTTGATATGTTAATATAAAAAAATTATTTTAATTTATTTTTAAATAAAAAATATCCATGCATGTTGCAAACACAAATAAGTGAGGAGCATGTGGAAGACATGACAGGCAGTCTATGCTCGTATTCTGAAATTGGCAGGTATCCTCACCTTCTCGGTCATGATGTTCCATGGCTACAAATAAATACTTCCTCGTGAATTCACTAGTCATGGCATGGGTAGCGTGTGAATGGTATTATTGCAGTTTGTGATTTAAAAAAAATATAAATTATAGTTTTTTAATTAAAATTTTAGTAGAGTTTTTAATAGAATTTATATAAAATTTTGATATGTATTGATTAATTAAGTATTTTTAAATTCATGATTGAGGTAAAATGTAGGTTGTATTTTACTATAAAAAATAAATAAAGTTGATTGTATTTTACTATAAAAAATAAATAAAGTTTTAAACTGTTTCAGAATATGATAGAAATTGTATTTTAAATTTTTTTATTTAAAAATATATTAAAATAAGTTTTTTTAAAATATATTAAATTTATATTTTTTTTGTATTTTATTTATTAGATTAATAAGAGATTTGTAATGAATTATTTAAAATAAAAAAAATTAACTAAGGCTTTAAATTATTAATAATGATCAGGTAATACTCCTCATGATTGTGATCCAAAATATGCTCCTAACAATCGATTAAACAAATGACTATCGTGAATGGGCTAATCCTTTCCTTATTGTTTTTTTGTTTTTTTTTCCTTTTAGAAGGAAGAATAGGAGAGAAAAATATAATCACAATACATTAAAAAAAAAAATCATTTTTCTTCCCTCTATCCTATATCAATATTCATTGAAATATAAGTGTTTTATTTTAGTATTATAATAAACAAAATTACATAGGTAAAATTATAAAATTCAGGGCATAAGATATATTTTAATCATATCTATAAGATAAATAATATGATTTAGCCTTTTAATTTATTTATGGTTTTTGAGAAATAATATAAAGTGAAAATATCATGTATGATTATGTAATAGCAATAGAAATAGTGATGTCATCATTGATTATGATTATTTATCAATTTAAGTACAATTAATATAGTTAGAGGCACAATAAAAAAATATGTATTGGGAGATGGAATTTGTAGTGTCAATCTATAGGATTTATCATTTTTTTTGTCATTTCTTCCCCAACAAATCGTGAGAGATTAATTTTATAAATTAAGATATGTCCTTCAATACTATGGAGCATCTATTTTTAAAAAAAAAAATCAAATAAAAGATCATTTTGGAGTTCAAGAAAGATTTTAGTCCAAATTAAAAGATACAAAATTTAAAATTTTTTTAGCAAACAAAAAGAAAATCTAGGTGTTAAAGATTGCATATTGTTTTGACATGGATGCTTGAATTAGTTGCATTGTATGTGAGTTGGTAGCATAAGAGGGAAGGGGAAGCATAAAAGGTTTGATTTTGGCCTATGAATTGGAGTGGTTCTTGGGCATCGATGACTTCAAAGATTAGTTATTTCAAATGATAGTGATTTACTATGAAAGTAGAGACAACATTTGAACATTCAGTATAGTTTTTTTTTAAAAAAAAACTATACTGAATGTTCAAATGTTGTCTCTACTTTCATAGTAAATCACTATCATTTGAAATAACTAATCTTTGAAGTCATCGATGCCGTTTATGCACATTTATATCTAAGCTAGTTTATGCACGTTTTCATTAATTCTACGGATTTTAAAGTTAATTTAATAATCTTGAAATTTATAAAACTCGAAGTAATGATCTTTAAAAAACAAACTTAAAATATAACTAGTTAAATTATTACCATGATGTTCTTAAACCGGCAACTCAAGTCGTAATGCTGTTTGGTTCTTGGATCTTGGATCTTGTATCTTGAACTGAATCACAACATGACACTAAATGAGATCATTCCCATATTTATAGTTACAAGATGGAGCAGAACTGATGTTTGGAACCTTTACGAGCAGGCAGATTCTAGATTTATGGTTTTTCTTTTTATGGCAAACACATTTCATTTGGTTATTAAGGTTGTTCGTGATGAAGTCTTGTACACACCATATTCGGTGGATACACGTGCTAATTAGTTCCAACATACTGATTTTGGCAAAGTTTCTCTAAAAGTGATTAGCTATGATGCTTTAAAAGCAGCTCAAATGTTTTTTTGCCTTCATTTTTGGAGAAGACAAGTGCACACTGTGACTAAGAAATTACTGTGTATTGCGTCTCGATCTGGAGAACTGAGAGCTATTGTACATTTTCCATTGATCTTATCCTTAGTCAATGATAAGATTATGCTAGAGGTTATACTCCAACAGAAAGATCTACATACTGTCCCTCTTGTGTGCTGCTCTATGATAGATTTTGACCCCGCCTATTTTCTTTTTTCTTACCTGGAAATATTATAATCATCGCTGCAGATTATTCTTTGTGAAACATCCATCTCTCCATTCTGGACATTCCAAATTAAGAGAGCATCCGCAGGGTTATCCCCTTTGGATAAGGTTTCTAGGTTTTCATATCTTCCTGATGGTATGAAAATATGTACTTCTGAAATGAGAAAAAAAAAAAAACCCTTTTTATAGAACAGAGAATCAGAATGGTTGGTTATTGGCCATTTCCTGTCATGTTTTGAAAGTTAGAACCTAGCATTCTCTTTTGAATGAAAAATACTATTTGAGATCTTGTGTTATTATTTATCTTCTACGTGTTGCCGTTATTTACTAGTGTGATTTGTTTTAGTTGATTGAACTTCTGGGTTGTTGTTGGAAGATTTTGTCTGGTTTTGCTCGTGATCAAAGATGGTTTTCCAGCAAGGTGTAAATGTGTTACTGTCTATGCTTGCATTAAGGATAAAAGAGATGGGTAGCTCATGGTTGGAAGAGACTGATTTAAATGTTGCTGATGGTGACTAGAAACCACATTCATTAAGTTTGGTTTTGAAAAAAAAACCTCAAAAAATGAAAAACAAAATCATACAGACGATTGGTAGCGATGGGTATGCACAAATCCAAGTAGTCTTGATCAATAAAGGATGAACCAATGATGCTTCCCTCTTTAAGGCCATGGAAATTGGAAATTTCCCTCTAAAAATCGTTTGGGGGCTCTTAGAAGTGTATGGTAAGGTGGTTTCTTGTTTATTGACAAGTTGAAACATGCAGAGCTAACCTTGTTTCCCTAACATTTGGGTCCTATTTTTCATTACCAAGCCTGGCGGCCATTAAAATTGGTCTCTTCCGTCCCTCTAACTACATCTGTCCTTGTGACCAGATGAGAGATGCTATGAATGGTATGTCTGTCCATAACCATACCTGTTCATATGATTCTAGTAAATTTGATTTGGTTTTGTGATCGTGTCCATTAATAATTTTACAAATGTGTCTCACGTAAACGTTAGGAGGATGCAACAAACCAAGAGATGGAATAATTTCCTGCTGAGATGGTAACTGGAGAAGTAATGAATGCATGGATAGTATCAGCTAAATAATGTGTCATGTTTGCAAGGGTTAGCGTAACATATCAAAATTATCTTGGTTATGTTAATGGGTGTCCCTTCAGCAGCAGCAGCAGAAGAGGAGGAGGAGGAGGAGGAGGAAATTCTTTGTTGCATATAGATTTGTTGGTGCGTTTACTAGAAATTCTGTCGCAGCCACCCATTGATTCAAATTTCGAGATGATATTGATGGGATTAAATCACTTGAAACAAGTTTTGTATGAAATGACTGCTCTCAAAACTATAAGCTGCCATTGAATTCACTGTAGTCTTGATTTTGACCATCATAGAAAGCAAGACCCCTGATAGACTATTTTGCCCCCAATCTCTAGGCATGTGTGAAGATGATGT
This sequence comes from Populus tomentosa, assembly GCA_018804465.1. Classification (NCBI taxonomy): domain Eukaryota; kingdom Viridiplantae; phylum Streptophyta; class Magnoliopsida; order Malpighiales; family Salicaceae; genus Populus; species Populus tomentosa. The sequence goes on along the minus strand of CM032005.1, from coordinate 15,429,453 downwards.
AGCAGTAGCTGGTTAAAAGGGAGCAGGATTCAAACACGAAGAAAATGCATCACAGACAAGCCAGGTGAAGTGATTGCTTATGTAACACTACGTTTGCATTTCCTCTCTTTCTCAGAATCAATTCCATTTTTTTCAGCAGCGAAGCAATCATGGTTGAACGTCAGGCAGGACTACTATCGTAGCTCTTGGAGAAAAAGCTCATCTGGGATAAGAAACTTGCTGGCGACAAGAATTTGATATGGCAGCCATGAAGACCTTACACAAGCACATTCAGAATCTAGACAGTAGATGAAGTGGTATTAACAAAGCTATGTTTAGTTCAATTCTCTGAACAAAGCTGTCTTTCTACATTTCTGTGAACATACAACAAAAGGGGCCGGGGCAATAATTTACCGGGACAAAGTTTCGAAACATTGTGCCACCAGAACAAGAGAACTTTCTGAGCATAATGAGGCTCAAGAGCCAAAATATTACAATGATGGCAGCCCCATTTCATCTATATGTAGATAACCACAAAAATTATGGGCCTGGTCTTTCCTCAGAAAATCTTGGAAGTTGAACAAGTGAATTCACTCGAGTGACTCCTTCCAGACCTAACCAACTCTGATCCTCAGCATTATTCACTGCTTCGCCATCTCCATCAACTTCAACAGCTTGCCTTCCATAAGTATCCGTTTCTTCTGCTGATCTAACTGTAAAATTTCTTTGCAAACATGGCTCAGATTTCTGCCCATCGTCTGATTCAGCAGCATTGCCAGAATGATTGCTCTGATCAAGAGTTGCCGAGGAAAAGCATTGTTCATCATAATCCGATTCCGAGTCCATTTTCCCGTCCAGAAATAAGCAAACAACAGCACAGTCATCCATCTTTGAAGTTGGGTATTTAAGCTTCCATTCACGAGCAGCAGAGTCCACCAGAATTCTTGCGGCTGATGCCCGTGTTGGAGCTGAGGATACAATCTCAACCACCTCTTCGTTGCTCAAGACATCCCAAACCTGTGCAATTCAAACTTAACATTTAGCACATAAGTAAAATATATATATATATATATATATATATATATATATATATATATATATATTGATTGTCTCGGAAAAAGAAAAAAAGAACATATCGAGGCTACAGTTCTGGTATTTCAAAATTGCTGAGGTGTAATTAGCTTTGATATTATATTACCGTTTAGCATTTCTGTATTCTTGATGAATTTGGATAGGTTAGACGAAAAGATTTGGCAATCCAATCAAGATGATCCACATGTATCACAATCAGAAACTCAATATATCAAAAAATAACATTTGGAAAAGCTTGCACAAGACAGGATTATACGGAAGTCAGAATAGATTGGGAACATCAGGAACTCATTTTGACTCAAAAGCTCAAGCATAGAACAATGCAACACTATTCAAAGCAAAACATGACTGGCCATTGTAACATAGCTGTCATGGAATGGCAGCTGACAGCTGGGTCAATCTATTTGCTGCTTAGGTTTGAAGAACCCTCAATTCAATCTATAGGCATACAAAATCCACACCGTCAGATGGCCCATCTATGATCCACCGCATTGAGTTCTCTTTTTTCCCTTGTATGCCTTTCAAAAAAAGTGTTATTGCCTGATTGGTATTTATATACACTTGACACTCCTCTACAAGCTTTCCTCTCCACCAAGCATCCACATGGTAACCCGAGTCATTAAACATTCAGTCAGTAATATATAGGACCTTAGAAATATCAAATTGAAAAGTCTCATCAGCTGAGTATCTCAAAATAAAATAAATTCGGATTCAATATCAACAGATAGAAAATGAACTGCTAGACAAAAAATATCAGAGGTGAAAACATACCCCATCTGAGGCAAGAACGATGAATTGATCCCTCTCTGTAAGGGTCCGATGTGAAAACTCAGGTATGGAGATCACTCCATATTCCTTCAAACAGAAATCACCAAATGCCCGAGCCATTGCTAAGCCAGGGGCATCATCAAATGGTAACCAAACTCTTGGCACTTCAGGCTCGTCTTGCAATGCAAACACTCTACCTTTACACCGCTTAATTCTTTCAGCTTCCCCTGCAACAATTGCATTTCATGTCAACTCATGGGTATGCAAAGATGGGTATACCACAAAAATTCATAGCTAATTATAATGCATATGACCTACTTGGCAAATCAGGCTTCAGATCGACGGTCAACTGGACTGCCACCAAGGAATCATTGCTGTCCTTAGATCCCATGATTGCACGGGAATCCCCAATATATCCCATGAATAGATTGGAGCCCTTTAAAATCACAAATAAATGTATACAATAAGGCTGAAGTTAAACAAATGGGACATGAAGAGCGATCCATACTTCCTACAAGCTAAATGAATGGAATATCAACACTGAGCTGTCCACCCTACAATACCTGTTTCACAATAGTGATAGATGTGCTCCCACTGCAGAAGCAGTCCACATTCGGATGGGATTTCAACTCTTTATCCATGGCCTTATATGACTTCAGGAATGCTTCTCTCCATAAAGAATTCAATTTATCCTCGATAGAGCCATCCTTGTCCAAATCCCCAACATCTGATTTCATCGAATTCCCCTTGAAACAAGTTTGATCTGACCCATTTTGCCTTGACTGACAAGAGTTCAAGAATGATTGTAATTTTACAGGCAGGGCATCCCTAACCTTGCGGGCAACTAGATGGCCATGAGGACCATGACCGTCAAAAACACCACAGAAGGTCACATCTTCTGACATGAAATCCTACATAGATCCAAAGTGAGACTTAAGCATTTAACTCCAAATGTTATTAAAAGCTAATCTCAATGGAAAATGAAACTTACTTCCCACACAATCATTGCATCCTGGTTTATGCCCTTGCGACCCTGCTGTGTGAATATACAAGAAGTTCGGCTCTTTCCATTGGTGAAAACCCTGTTAGGTATGGATGGTAGATGTTGTAGTGTGACCACATGATCAGAGAATGTTCTTTTAGTTCTCTTTTGCCGGCAAAGACCAATCCCCAAGCAAGGCAGAGGAACTGGCTCTCCATTGCTCTTACTGCTGCAAGTACTCCGACTAGTTGAAACACAAGCTCCCATTTGCTCAATCCCAGAACAAAGACATCTATGGTTTAATTAATAGACAAGTTTCCTCTTATTTCCAGAGCAGATCTCGCATAAAATTCCGAATTTCGCTAGCTAGTCAACCAAGAAAAAGACCATCCAAAACATCAAAGATTCCCACACTAGTCACTGTACACCCCAATGTAGAAAACCATGACCTTTTAATCTTGGTCAAATACAATCCATAAGTGATTGCGCAAATCAACGATTAAACTGGCTGAACACAAACAAGAGGACAACAATTAATGATTGTTAATTAAATACCTCGCTAGAAACCAGAGATGACTGCAAGTAACTAAACTCTCAACACATCAAACAAAACCAAATTTAATAATCTTCCATGTGACCTTGGAATAGGATATTCTTAAAAAGGCTGTCCTAATATCTTGTCCTTCATAAGGATTCACATTATTGTCACACTACTTGGAGAGTTAAAATCATGTCGCTTAAGAATCCACAAACAAATAATTAAAAAACTGAAGCCAACAAAGAGAGAAGCTTAAAATTCAAGAACAAATCAGAAAACAAGAAACCTGTTTGTCCTGCCAAGTAAAATGCATCAAAAATACAATACAATCATAAGAATAATATAAACGAATTTTCATGATTCTTGAATTCTTACCTTTTATGCTTGAGTAGAGAACCAAAGAAGAGATCAAAACAAAGAGTTGACAAGTAGTATAATAGTTGGCACAATCTCAATTAAAACCCTCAGATTTCTAGTGGGTTGTCCATAAAAGACTTAAAGAAGAACAAAGTATGCATTTTAATTAGTTTCCACTTAAAAAAAGAAACCCATCAAAGCAAATTCAAAATTAAGACGAGACCATTATTTCAAAGTAAAGAGGGAGGGAGGGGGGAGAGAGAGAGAGAGAGAGAGAGAGAGAGAGAGGAAACGTAGAACTTTGAATTCCCACTAGAGAGAAAACCAAGATGAGATAAAGCAGAAACAGAAAAGTAGAAAAGGACGAAACAAAGGTATGATTTGTCAAAACAGAATCAAAAGATGGCCTAAAAAAGAGAATATAACAAAGATATCGGCTATTACATAATTATCATTAACAAAGCGAGAGGAGCAAAACACACACTAAAAAACAAAAATTTACAAGGACTGGAAACTTGTTTGGCCAACCAACTCTGTTAACTTGTATGGCCACAACCAACTCAATTCAACCCAACTCAAACTCCGTTTCCCTCTTTGGTCACTTAGAATGCAAAAAACATAGAATATAAATTCAAAATTTTCCATTTTTCAAGAGCCCCATTTGGTATACCATAGCGGAGAACAGAAATTCTCAATTTTTAAAAGCAAAAACACATGATCAATAAAGCATGCATCTTTCTTTTATCCTTTGGTTTCCTCAGTTGCCTCTGTAAGCAATTAGAGTTAGCTAATGAACACTTTAAGTTAAATGTGTCAGATCTTTAAGCCTTCTTGCATTAAGTGTTAACATTATCTTAAACAAACAAAGACTACAAAGAAAACATATTTATCATCGAAAGACAAGCAAAGTTCATGAAATGGGGCATTCAAAACTGGAACAAAGACAGCACCTTTAATATTTTGTCGAGAAGTGAAACAGAACAAGTTCAGAGTTTAGGATAAGAAGAACAGGGCAAAACCCATAGAGAAACAAAATATGTTGAAATAAAAAACATAAGAGAGAGAGAGAGAGAGAGGTGAACTTGTTTGTGTGTGGATGCATTAATTGTAAAAGCAAGCAAAGCAGGCGAGAGGGAGGGACGTTGGCCGGAAGTAACTGATGTGTTAAGGGTGTGGGCTCAGAGCCTAAATCATGATTTTTCTTTTTGTTAAGGAAAATAACACTCGCACTTGTTAAGCGCGTTGGTTACTGACGCATTAATTCATGCCAAATGTTGATTGCAAAAATGAAGAGAGGTTACTATGAAAGGAGGATGGAGTTAAGACATCTAAGATTTGCTTTTAAATTTGCATTTCAAATGGTTTTTGATGAAAAAATTTTAAAAAACTAATTAATTTTTATATTATTTTAATATATTAGTATCAAAAATAGTTTTTAAAAAATTATTATTTTAATGAATTTCTAGATAAAAAAACATTTTAAAAAGCAATCACTACTACATTATTAGATACGTTTTAAGAATTGATTTTTGAGAGGAATTTCAATGATTATCATTTAGTTATAGTTTAAATTTGTTGATTTTTATAGTATTTGAATTAAAAATATTAAAGCAATACTTTAATTTTATGAGTTTTTAAATTATAATAATTTAATATAAAATTTAACCAAAATTTGTCATGTCACACTAGTATTACTTGATATATAAATAATAAGCATGGAAAGAGAGAAATGACATAATAATGGGTTAGAAATACATATTCAAAGTTGGGCAATGAAATGGTAAAATCATAAAACTAAGTCATAGTTTTTAGACTTGGTCTGATTCAAGGCTCGGGTTCTGGATTTTGACTGGGTCACCGGGCCTCCCGGATCAATTCTTTTAAAAAAAATCAAAGAGTTGCAATTGAGTTTTTGACCGGGTCTTGCTAAGTAAGTCAGGTCACATCGTGTTTTTTCTTTTTCTATTTTTTCTTTAACCTGGCCTGGGTACCCATGCCGGGTTTCAAAAATATAGATCTAATAATCAATGCTTAGCAATATATATATGTGTGTGTGTGTAATTTTTTATGGATTTCATTGAAATTTTAAAAAAAAAAATTAATTTATAATTTTTAAAAAATTTATGATTTTAAACCACAACAAAAAAAAAATCTCGAAATCAAATACACGTTGTGCTTGTGAATTATCTTTAGAACTTTACAGCCAAAACTTGATAGTCATGTGATGGCCTATGGGTCCCTTGTTGGTAGCGTGTGTTTTACACTTGAAGTGGGGAGCGTGAAAGGGAACGAATTCGAGGTTCAGAAGAGTGGAGATTTCCTGTTAAAAGGGGCAGGCCAAAAACGGACACATAGTTGGGGTCACGTGACGTGGCAGTAGTATAAGGGTAAAAGGGAATTAAATGATGGGCCACGAAAAAGGTTTTTGCTAGTGGTAGAATTCAGGCCCACAGTCACTTACCCTCCGTGTTAGCCCTGCTGTCCTCTCTTCTCCTTTTCTTTTTAAATAAATACTAAGTTTCTTATTTTATTTTCTTTTCTAAGAACACCTTAATTATTGTAGATGGAATGGAGGGAAAAGTTGATCGGCCTTATATGAGGCTTTTTAATATAATTTTTTTTATTATTAATATAAATACGTGAACTAGTTTGTATATACTTTAATTAATTTTACAGGTTTTAAAATTAATATTATATAAATTTTCAGTGATACAAGTATTTATAGAATTCGAACTAGTAATTTTTAAAAAATATATTTAAAATTTAATCAATTAAGCCACATCTTTTATGGATACTATAATATTTATTAGAATCTCAATAACATGCCTAACCTATTTATATGCCTTTAAATCATTTTTGCCCATGCACAAGTGTGCTTCGTAGTTTTATACTCTTGCAATGACACCATCTATCTTCTTTAATTTTATAATTTTGAGCCCTCGTTGCTTATTTATTAATGTTTTATTTAAGATGATCAGAGATGACTTGCTTCCTATGTTAATCGATGAGTGAATAAAACGGAACAAAATAAAAAATGTCAAAGAAACTTTAGTGCAAGTTGAATATTTAGCTAGGGCATAACATAACAACGTGAAAGTCAACCAAAAATATTCAATGTTCTAACTTCTCAACCATACAAAGCATTAATGTTGATATCTTATGAGATACGAGAGAGGCTTGGGGTTGATCAATTGTTGTCTATTCGCTCATAATTATACATGAATATCCCCTCCGTGATTGCCCTACTTTTTGCAAAGTTCTATACATGGAAGTTTTTTCTAAAATATTTTTAGTGTATTTATCGTTGCGGTAACTCTTAGATTATAATTCAAGTTTTATACATGCAAGTTTTTCTTTGAATATTTTTAATTTATTTGATGCTGTGATAACTTTTAAGATTATTGTTTACAAAAAAATTTTAATAAAATTATAAATTATCACCATCATTCTAGATGAAAAATAAGTTTAAGGAATGAAAATCAAATAATTTTAATGTTATAAAAGTCTTGCATAATGGATCATGATGTATCATTGACATTAATTATGCAATAACTCTAGAGTTCAAGGCTGATTAAGGAGGGGGAAAAACATTCTAGAGTATATATGCAGCCTGTGTGGGCTAGCAGCTGTGTTATTATTGCTGGCATGGAGTGTTGTTGGTTGTGAGACTGAATGCATATATAAATATATAAGATGGATATTAAAAATGTTATGTATAGTGCATATATATTTATTTATTTATTCAAATATCAAATTATTGTTAGGTGATGTGATGATAACAAAAAATAATCATTATAAAAATACAAAAAAATATTTTAATACTAGTTTTAATTTTTTTTGTTTTTAAGTTATTTTTATGTTTTACTGTACTTTTTATTTTTTATATTTATTCAAATATTAAATTTCTCATTATCTAACATGATAATAATAAAATCATTATGAAAATATATAAAAATATATTTTAATATATTTCTAAATAAATAAGAATAATTATTACAATATTAAACACCACCCACCTGGTTTGTCAACTGGTCCTCATTCTTTATTTCTAGAATTATGATAATGAAAAATTGATTCAACCATCTCCAACTCCAATCAGACAATGACTTGGAAGCGTATTGACCTGAAAAAAAAGTTGATAACAATTAATGAACAAACCAAATTTAGTTGAGGAATATAAATGCAAAATTTCTTTTTTCTTTTTTTCTTTTCTTTTTAGTAATCCTAAATATTTATTGTGGTTACTTAAATAGCGCTAGGTTATTATCTCAAAAATAAAAAAATAAAAACAGAGACAGTTATTACAAAAAGACATGTTGCCTTGACCTATCTATTTGAAAAGAGCATAAGGGCATGAATTCATTCTAAATTCATCTCATTCATGCAATCAAAACATGTTTTTGTTTTTTTTATATTTACTTTTTTTAATCTAAAATAATAGTCAAATACAATTTTAAACTAGTCTTGGAGTTGTAAAAAAAAGAAGAAGGTAATTTACTAAAATCTTGATAGAAGAAATATATTTTGTTACAAGTATAATTCCAAATTTAAACCACATTCTACATTTTGAAAATTTTAATTTTAACTTTAAAGGATATAATTTAATTTGTCAGGTTTTAAATTTGCTTCATAAATATTACTCGAGTCCTACGAACTTCAAGATCGATGGAGATTTACATAATCGTTAATTTAAGAACTCGTAAAATTAGTCAATATGTATATAAACTAACTCGAACATTCATGTTAATAAAAAAAATATCAGTCTTTGATAAGCTTTTAAAAAAAATCTTTAGATTTTATAAACATCCCTTTAGAATTTTCAAAAGACTACATATTCATTATTTCCATTCCCATACATTGAATTTTCAAAGATATCTAGAAACTTTTTCATAGTTTTTTTTATTTATTTCACTATTTAATTCTTTTGTTTATTCTTTTGGTGTTGGCGATCGATCAAAAGATATGCTATCTTTTCCACAACCTTTTGGGATGGTTTCTCTAATGCTCTTTGCCTTTACAACATAGTCTAAGAATGTAGGCCCTCTTTTTCTCTTTGTACATGCATTTCTTCATTTCAATTTCATGTATCACAATTCATTATTTAGTGCCTTCATGATTATCGTTTTCCTTTTACAACAACCCCCCATTCTGTTATCTCCGCACTTCTTCTTTTTTTAATATATTTAAAAGTATAATTTTAATTGTTTTTTAAAATATTTTTTATATTAAAATACATTAAATGATATTATTTTATTTATAAAAAATATTTTTTAAATCAGCACATTAAAATTATCTAAAACATATTAAAAAATTATTTTTTAATAAAAAAATTATTTAAAAAAATAGATATAACCACGTTTCCAACACTTTCTAAATCTTGATCTTTAATCACATTCTGTTTCTTCTTACTAGGTAAATCTTGTTGATTTTCATAAATTATTATTTCAATTATTATTATTACTGCTGTTATTATCACTAATTATTTTAGTACTGTAAAATTGCAAGACGCACTTGAGAAACAAGAAAAGGATTTTTTGCGAAGCTATATTTGTGTGCGTGTTTAATTATATATAGTTGCATAACAATTTATTATTACTTAAATTCTAGTAATATTTCTTATATGGGTTTTCTCTTCTTCTTTTTTTGGTCGTGTTCTAACTTTAATGTTTGGATTGAAATGGAATTGTTTGAAAAGGGTCCAAATGAAATTTCATAAAAAAAATTTAAAAAAATTATTTAAAATTATTATTTTTTTATATTTTTAAATATTCTAATATATCAATATCAAAAATAAATTTATTTTAATATATTTCCAAATAAAACATAATAATTATTACAATACCAAATAAAATCTAAAAAATAAATTAATAAGAAGTTGAATTGCGGAGGCACTAGACCGTATTCATATTTAAATTTTAAAAATATGACAAAACATCAAGAGAATTCCGATCATTTATTTTAATTTAGCTTCACAAAAATCAATTAATGACACCCGGGTATTTCTATTTCTATTTTACTTCCTTCCCCTCTCAAGTAATATTAAAATTCTCTCTCTCTCTCTCTTTTTAATGAATCATAATCTTTTCTTTCTTTTCTCTGGAAAAAATAAAATGACAACTTAATTCTTTTGTTGTCCAAGAATGCTTCTTCTCCTGCTAGTTTCATAGCTCCGCTGGTTCTCACCAGTATAGTTTTAAACCTGATTTATCTAAAATTTATCTGAATTTTAACTAGTTATTATGTTCTGACTGGATCATCGGGTCATTGAATTAATTTTTTAAATATATATATATATATATATATATATATATATATATTATTTTAATAAAAAAATAAAAATTAACGGGTTGTAGTTAAATTTTTTATCTTATCACCTTAGATTTTATTTTTTTTATATTTTTTTTTAAATTCCAACTGATTAAACTATACTTATAGTAATATGCTTGACTTGGTGATGATGTTTGAATGATACACTTAGCCTTAATTAATTATATGCCTTCTAGGCAGCTAGCAGAAGAAAAAGCTTCAGCCTTTTCAGGTAAGAAAGGAAGGATAATGCGCAATGGCATAGAACTAAGTGAAACGGTACAAAATAAAATGATTAAAACTCTAACCTTGTCTTCTTTACGAAGCAACGAGCACTTTATCTTCAAATATTTTAAATCGAAATCCCCTTAAAGCATGGGCAATACATGGTGGCTTCCATAAATTACACAAAGTTTAATGGATCCAAGTTGTAGTCAATGGAGATTGGGGTCCTCGCTCATTATTTCCCCCCATTTCTATGAAAAGTAAATCTTGGCTAAACTTTCTTTCAAAACCAATGTGCTATCATCAATCACGATTAGGTAATGCTTCGAGGTTAAAATTATCTACGAGGTAATTTAATTTAAAAATTCAAGTTTTTAAATAATATTTTAAAATATAATTTATATTATTTTTTAATATATTTTTTCAAATAAAAAATTTTTGAACTTGAAATTTACACAAATTTATATTATCTTGTATTTAATTTTTATTGAATAAATAAAGATAGTGAGATTCAAAATCGTAACCGTTTTGTCATTAAAGTTTCATATCCTGTCAAAAAATAAATTCAACTCAAAAATTTAAATTGTTAGATAAGATCTTAAAATATAATTTATATTATTTTCTAATCAAAACAATACAAGATTTGAAATAATGTAATGTATCAAAAATACAAAGAAAATAAGATTATGTTTGACAATGATATACGAGATTTAATAATTGTTATATTTCACCCTTGATTTATATTATTATTAAAACTAACTTATTTGAATATCTTTTTAACTATCGGTCTGAAATGATAATTTCTTTGTTAATTAAAATCAAGTTAAAAATTCTAGTAGTAAGCATACAATATTTTATTTTCAATTGAATATTATAGATTATATCTACTAAGTTATTAATATTCCAAATTTAATATGTTAAATCTAGAGTTATATGTAAAAACATAAACTAATATAAATTCTGATAAAAACATAAATAAATGTAGCGTAAATATATTAAAAATCTATATCATATTTTGATTAATTATTTTTCATATATTTCTAATTTCATAAAATGATAAATAAATCTCTGTGATACAACAATGTTTCAATGAATAATATATGTCACATATTTTTTTTTTAGAAAATAAATGTAACAAAGGAAGGGATCTGGCTAAAAAATAAGAAATATAATAAGCTTGGACCTGTGCCAAATTATAGACACTAATGGGCTTGGAACGAAGCCCAGACCAGCCTAAGGTAGGATGCAGCCCAAGCTTTAAGCCAAGGATCAAACAACGCGCATCTTCCTCTATAACTATCTCATCATTGTTTGGGCAGACTCGTCGGAATCCAACTAACATTGTCGACGACCGCTCATGTGTATATTTATGTATAGAACATGAAGGGTCTAGATTCAAATGCGGGGCCATGACCAGAAAATATGAAAAGTTTGTGAAGTCTTTTTTGGAAAAAAATAAATCATAATTCTATATAGTCTCCTCGTGTCCTCTGATCCTTTTTTTTTTTAGAGGTGCATAAATTTATTTCTAGGGTATAAATTTTTTTGTCATCATCTATCTTAATCACTGCATTCAAATATATTTTTATTTTTTTATATTGATTTTTATATCCTGAAACACTAATAAAATATTTTATCCTCCTTGATAAAAAAAATCTGTACTTTTCTCTTGGAAATTTGACATTTCTTATTTGAAATATTATCATCTTAAAATACTAGAAAAAAATATTAAATTTAAATAAATTGCTTAAATACTTTTCTCTTGGGAATTTGACATTTCTTATTTGAAATATTATCATCTTAAAATACTAGAAAAAAATATTAAATTTAAATAGATTGCTTAAAATCCATTCGAGAATAATTAATATTAATACTAAAAGTTGTGTAAATATTTTTTTAAAAAATAGATGATAAAAGTGTAATTCAAACCACCTTCTATATCAACCAAAATTAAATCTCATTTCAGCTATGAAAATAAATTAAAACAAAATAAAAATCTCAGAATTATGAAGGTTGGTAGGCCATCAGCTCCGACAAACAAAGTCTTTTAGCCTGTGAGAAATGGCCCAAATAAATTATCCATAGAGTGAAAGCCAGGAGTGATTACTCCATTCATATAGTTAAGAAAAAAAAATTAAAAAATCCTAAACGATATCAATAGCTAATAATCATAGAAGCATTTTAGTTTTGGAATTGCATTACCTTTCAAGTTTTATATATTCATGCAACAAATGGTTTTGTATCTCGTATCATTGTTCTAGGCTTCGATTTAAAAAGAGGTAACATGATGTTTTTTTTAAAGAATGGGAGGATTGAATCCAAATTTTGAAAGATAACACAAAGGATAATGGGAACTCCGTGAGAGGCGAGAGAGGTTCCTTCCACATCTTGGACATGGATGATAATGGGAACTCCGTGAGAGGCGAGAGAGGTTCCTTCCACATCTTGGACATGGATGCGTGTCATTTAGCTTACAATAACGTATTCAACCCTAAGTTATTGCAGATAAACATGGTTTGACATGGAGACCAGACAACCTTAGTCCTGGTAAGAGATGATGCCGGTCTCAATTTCTTGCCGATAATCGTGGCAGGAAAGAGTGAGAGACAGGGAAGAAAAGTATTGCTCTTATCAATTTATCTTCTATTATCTTATTTTCTCAGCCAATTTTGAGGATAATTATGATCGACAAAGTCATACCAGTGAATTGACGTCGGCCAGATTTTATGTCCATTTGATAAAAAGGCCACATGACATGTTGATTTTAAATAAAATAGTCGTCTTTTTTTTTTTTGGTTAACCAAGTCTTCCACATGATATTTCTTGATGCATTGCAAATTGGTAAGCATTTTCAGGCCACATAATGGCAACGGTATTCAATTAGCCCAACAAAACTCAGTGTTAGCCCATGCTTTCAAATTAGTTTTACTATTTCTCCCCTTCTCATTATTGTTTAACCCAACCCACTCCGACCCGACCCGATTTATTTCAAGAAAACCCTGCACTACTACAATGAGTTTTAAATTAAATTATATAAAAATTAATCTAGTTAATACGATGGGTCAATCTGTAATCTAATAAAAAATCAGTTTGTCCTTTTATTTTCTTCTAAATAATGTAATTTTAATTTTTTAAAAAAAAAAAACTTGGAATGAACTTCGTGAAGAACTCCATTCTATCTATCCCTTGTTATAAACAAAAAAAGTAAAATTCACATGTGATACCACCAATTAAGAACACTAATAAATTATTATTATTATTATTTGATGTTTACATGTATTTTTAAATGAATTTGTACAACAATAGAGATTATTTTTTCTCCAAATAAATTTGTATCCATCCGTTTTAACTTATCACATCGAGAGAATTATATTCCTTTAGATGCTAAAATAATAAAAGAAGAAACAAACCTCCTAAAGGCATTAGGAAAGAACCAAATCATGCGTCTTTTTTTTAAAAAAAAAACAAAAAAACTCAACATTTTTATAAAAACTAGAAAGTTGGCAAAATTGTCCAAAGATGAACAATGGTAACATAAATGCAATTCTGAACTGAATTTTAGGCAAATAATACGGAATAAATTAATTTTAGGCACATGTGATACCACCAATTAATTCAAAGTTGGTAAACCATCTTCATCTCTAGTTTATCTATATATAAATAATAAATATTTATTTATAAAATGCACCGTCTCTATTTACATGAAACACATCTATAGCCAGCAAAACCCATGTGTACAAGGTGACCAAGATTTCTATCCATAGTAAGTTTTATCACATGACTGTAATGGTTTTCTTGTACACTAATGGACCGTGCTATATCTAGAAGCCTAAATTTTTTTATTTGTTTTAAATTAATATTATTTTAATAATATATTAATATCAAAAATAAATTTTAAAAAATAAAAAAATATATTTTAATATATTTTTAAATAACAATATTTTAAAAAACAACATTATCCAACTCCTGTAACAAAGTTTTGACTTCCTACACAAGGCAATTAATTAGTCCCAAAATCAATGCTAGTTGAAGGTACAAAACTAAGAGCTAAAATAATATAGCTTTGTACTCCTGAGTAGTTAGGTCAAATCTTGCATGAATTGAGATATTAAATCTATCCTCTTGTGACCAAAATTGATTTTTTTTACATTGAAATTAAGAGATTTCCTACGAACCATCTTCTTGTAGTTTGACCGAAATGACTTGGTATCTTTTAATTTTTATCTTGAATATTCGCATCCTTATCCATACAACACATACCACTCCTTAATTTCTGGTGGTCAAATCTTCCATTGTTTCATCGAGTTGAAATTGTAATTGTGGGCATACAATTTATAGACGGAGTTCCCACTTGGCTAGCCTTCCGAAGGGAGGACCAAGTGGTTGCAAATTTTTAAATATTTTTCTCTTCTTAGCTAGGTTGTGCAAATATGCCCATCCTGTTTTGACTTCTGCATTAATCACCAATTAATGTAGCTCTAATTAGGTCTTAACCACATTAATTTTTAGTAATGTAGTTGTGATTGATTTTCAAATAATTTTTTGTACTAAAAAATATACCAATGATATTTTTTTTATTTTTTAAAAATTATTTTTAACTTTAACACATCAAAATAATTTAAAAATACTAAAAATATATTTATTTAAAATCAATAAAAAAATTATTTTTTTAAAAAAAATACTTTTAACACACAAAAATAAACAAACCTTTGATACTAATCTTTTACCCTATGAACTTTAAAAAAATGACGCGAATAAAAATACTTCAATATGCTAATTATGAAATAAGTTTCCCATCTTTGATTTTGTATGTACGGATAGATCAATTTAGGGTTCATAGGCATAAAGAAAGGGCTGTTATAATCAAGAGCTACGATTTATAAGATTGTAAGATAATCAAAATTCCCATGAATCCACAAACTTTTTGGTGTTCTGACTGCATAAAAAAACTCGGAAAATTAATGGGGAGTTCTTGCACCATGACAATTATTGAAAAAGGTAACTCTATCCTCGACATCACCTAGCTAGTAGCCACTATTTCCTGCTACAATAAAATTAAACTAAAAATCATCGCCATTCACTGTCGCTCAAAATATATATTATTATGAAATAATGAAATAAAATAACTATTTTAGCATTAATAAACAAAAATAATGAATTAGCTATTGGGAGTAAAACAATATTTGTTGGAAGACCCATTAGTCATTGCCATATTCAAATATGAGGACAAATTAATAATCTTATATTTTTTAGTATAATAAAGTGATTTAATTATTTTTAAAACCTACAGATTTAAATTAGTGTACAAAAGCTTCTTAGTCTTTTAAACCTTATCAATATATTAAAATAACTAAATTATCCTTAAAAGTAAAAGTTATTAAATTGATTTTCAAGGAATTTTTTATTTCTCCTTCAAATTTATTCAAATAATTATTATTTGTTTTATATGAAATAATTTATAAATTTTGATTTTTTTTAATTTCATATTCTAATTTTTTTTATTTGTCAAATTTGGTTCCTATTCTTTTAATTTTTTTTGTTTTATTTTATATAATTTTTAAAATTAAATTTTATTATGATTTAATCCTCATTCAGTTTTTTTTTCTATAAAAAATTATTATTATTATTTTGATTTATATTTTTTTTACCTTGGAGAATTTTTGAAATTTATATATTTTTATATTTTATCCTTCAACATTAAATTAGTTAAAAATTAATCTTCTTGATTTAGCTTGAGTCTAGAATTTCACGAGTTGTGGATTTAAGAGATTAATCCAGATTTAAAATATTCATCCAATTTAGCGAGTTTTTTTTTTCTTATTTTAAACTCATGTTTTTTTTTTAGTTTTATTATTTAATATTTATTTAATTAGAGATTGCACTACGTTATTTTTTTATTTGTTTCCTATAGGATTTCTTATTGAATTTAGAATGATTTGGGTTATCTCATGTTTTTTTGTTTGGTGTTATTTGTTTAGCTTTTTTAAATGAAAAATTATTTTATTTTATTTTGAATTGAATTGAATTAAATTAAATTAATTGATTATATATAAGCATAAGAATTGAGCTTCTTGATTAAGCTTGGGTTTGGGATTTCATGGGTTGCAAGTTTAGAAAATTAACCTTTGTTTATGATATTTGTCCAGGTATACTTTTGTTTTTTTTTTTTAACTCATATTTTTCGAGTTTCATCCCTTAACATTTATTTAATTAGAAATTGGATTTTTTATATATATTTTGTATTATATTGTATTCTTAATGATTTTAAAAATTACATGAGTTAATTATTTTTTATAGTTAATTATTATGAAAGAAATTTTGCTCATTTCATTTGTTGTTGATGCTTCACTTTTAATAATATTATTAAATTAATTTAGTTTATTGAATTTAATTAACTAATCATGGAGTTTTTATTTATTTATTTTTTAAATACTAGCATGATGCAAACATTTTTTTTTTAAAAGAAACTAACAGAACCCGTGGCGCATCGTGTATCAGCTATCTAATTAATTATTTTGATATTTGAGGATTCGGTTGTTAGGATATGGTCCTTGGCGTGCGAATCTACCGTGCAATAATCTGATCTTAAATCTCACTTTTTGGTGTTTTCATGGACATGGATTGCATTACCATGCAAAACTAAAATATTTAAAAATGACATATATATAGACTTTGAACAAAGCTCAATCTCTACTGAGCTTGGAATCGAGCCCAAATGACTTAGTTAAAAAAATTAATAGATTAAATTATTCGTTATTGTCTTCTCCAATCTTTCATTAGTTTGGTTTTATTATTGAATTGTGGTCAAATAGATAACCATCTAGATAAATATTTTTTTAAAAAAATAAAAATGAATACACTCAATTGATTATAACACAAATTTAACATTAAAAATCACTTTAAACAATCAATAATCACACAAGATTTAATTATAAACATTTTAAAAACCAGAAATTTAAATCCACATATTTTCCCAATTCAATAATAAAATTGTTTAAATCAGAATTCTAAAAGATATAACTCAGCTGGTCCGATCTTAAATTTACTCCATAGAAATCATCAGTTTCAGTTTCATAAACTTTAAGGTCATTAAAAACTTACATAGTCGTTAATTTTAGTTGAGAAATGCGCATACTGACTCGAACATTCATATTAATAATAATAAAAATATTTAAATCAAGTTTGTATAAGTTTTTTATGATGAAAGTTTTTATTTGTTTGTTCATTTGACCGAATTTCATTCAATTAACATTTTTTTTCTCTTCTCCTTTACTTTCTTGTTTATATTTCTTATTTTTTCATGATTTTATATATATATATATATATATATATATATATATATATTTCTAGTTTTCAATTCTGATAATGAAAATTAAGTTTGGAGTAACAAATGGACTGAAAATTATTCTTAAAACAAAGATAAAAAAATTATTTTTATCTCCGGTTCCACAGCCACCAAATAGTATTTCTATTTATGTCTTTTATCTTCTCTCCCAAAACAGCAGTAGTGTCTTGACTATTTTACAAGTGACGACCACCTCATTAGTTTTCAGAGCAAATTTCCGACCGTTTACCATCAGCTACAATTTCCACGATTAGTCCCGCTGTAAGGCCCTTACTTGCTTCCATCCATTCAATGTAAAAAAAGTCTTCGAAGGTCATTAATTTATTGCCTTTCTTGTTGGGCAGCCGTCAAACCAGTGTTGCCACTAGCCTTGCACCTCCACTTTCTTGCCTTTCTTTTCCACAAACGGCGACTCAGGTCAGATAGTATCTTTTTAATTCCTTCTTTTTTCTGTCGAGGTTATCAATTTATTTAAAAATATACTGTTGGTTATTTTTAATTTTAAAATATATTAAAATAATATTTTTTTATTTTTTAAAAATTATTTTTGACATTAGAATATCAAAATAATATAAAAACATTAAAATATATTAATTTAAAATAAAAAAAATTTAATTTAATTTTATTATAACCAATAAAAAACATAAGTAGTAGATTAATTTGAATTAATTTAAAATAATATTTTTTAATAAAATAATAATAATTTGAGAGTTTTTTTAAAAATTAAACTGAGTTTTAATGTTAAATACCTAATTGGTATCTCAAATTCAACTAGATCAACTTCATCTATTTTTTTATATATAAAACTCAATTCAAGCCTAGAATAACTCTGCTTGCTAATTAAATTAGATGGCACTTGTTAAAATTGGAATTTTTCTTTCTTTTTAATTTCCTCTCTCCTTCTCTCCTTGTTTTTTGTTTTTTTTTTTATTTTCTAACTTTTCTATGAATGGATTTCGTAGGGCAAAGTATTTGACTATATAACAATTTTTTATGTGATCCATAATTTTGGCCGTTGATTTTGTCTCAAGACTAAAGTTTCTATTTATTTAATTCTTAAGTATAACTCATACTTTTTCAATGAACTGAGCCCTTTTTGGTGGACGGTCTAATCATTCTGCTTATGGAGTCCAGTTTAATCTGAAATTAATTATGGATTTTATTATTAAACGAAAGTCTTCTCTCTTCTGCTGTGTTTGGTTAGAAAATTCGTATCTTGAGGGGAAAAATGGATATAGAAGCTAGGTAAAGGGATTGATATATTCATTATGATAATTATTGAGTTCAAATTTTTAAGTTATTTATTAAGAATATATTACAAAGTCCATGCTTGTATTCAACGAAGCATAATTTATATATATTCCTGAATACTAACTTCTAGATTTTATTTAAAGACCTTCTCAATATATATTAGGTTGCTATAAATTTTCAATTCTATAAAAAACAAAACTTTTAAAATCATCTAGCAAAATCTCAATTGGATTCAACTATCAAATAAAAAATTATGACTATATATTAATATAAAATTATGTAGTCAGATATATGTTAGGTTAATTAACCTCATTTTTTATTTGAATTACACCAATTAAGACCTATTTGTTTTTTAAACTCGACTCCATGCTTGAAATCATCTCACAAGAAATTCTCAAAGTTTACAAATTCCATGAATAGGCTCGTTAAATATCTTTTTAGTCTTCTTGACTCTTATTTCTATAATAAATCCAATGGATTTATTCCTATCAAAATTTCTACCCTTGACTAGCGGTGATATAAAGAAATATTGACCGAGTGCCATTAACTTTAAGAGAAAAGGAAGTACTTGAAGTGATTAGTTTTTGCACCCAATAGATCAAAGTTTGATATTTTAATCTGTGGATTTTTTTTTTATTCAGTGGTTTTTTATTATACATTTCAACCGACAAAAATCAGGAATATAATATATAAAAGACCACCCGTTTAGCTTTAAAAAATGTCCAAAATATATCATGGTCATGGTCTGCATGGCTCGTGACCGACTTCCATAGCTCCATAATCGAGTGCGAAGGATTCAAAAGTCTAGTTGACTTTTTTGGCTTGTTTACGGGCAGCCATCGAAGGAGGGTAGCCATGCACTAAGCTTCGTAACTCAACTTGCTAGCCTTTATTTTCCACAAACTACAGTGTCAAACACTGGTTTCAATGCAATGTCAAGATCAAGTTGTTCCATTGTTCTTGTCATTGGGTGACGAGAAAAATCCTCTGAAAATAATTTTAGATCCTCTTGTTTTCGAAAAGAAACCAATCATGTTTCAAGCTTTATCATCACTTTTGAATTACATGATGTATATTTAAAATAAAATCAATTCTTTAGCCATATATATCATTTTTAACATGATATTTAAAAATATGGTGATAATTATTTTTCATGAAAATATATTAAAATATTTTTTATTATTTTTGACATTAATATTTTAAAATAATATGAAAACATATAAAAAATTTAATTTGAAATAAAAAAAAAATTTATTTTTTATGCAAAAAACAAATGGGATCTTAGATCATTGCCATTAATTTTAAATTTATTGATTTAAATCTTAAAAAAATGATTAAATGTGAAATGTCTCCATCTATCAAAAGAATATGAACCCCCATGCCGATGGACCATCGATGATTCGCATTGACTTGCTCATCGCATGGTACGTGGGAACTTATGAGGCATTTAGAAAATTTTAGAGAAAACGATTTATTTATTTATTTATTTATTAAGGATGGAGCTAATTAGGCAACGTAGTCAAAATGAAAGCCACTAGAAAGCTTGGATATACTTTTTTGTGAAAAGGAGATTCTTATTCTCGTTTATCCTCCCATTCTCAATTACATCTTAATAGGAAAATATTTCAATCGAACATTATCCATGGATTCCTTGTCTTAATATCTTCGCCTCTAAAATCATAAAAAGGAGAGCCTGAATTTCTTAAAACATGTCCATTTTTGTTTAATGGTAAGATTAATTGGATAATATTTTATAGATGAGAGATCTAATTATGAATATTCACATGAACATAAGATAAAATTAAAAGCAAAATCTGCCCATATTTGAGGTTAAGATTTTATTAAAACATTTTATGCAATGTAATTTCTTTAAAATGGATTATTAACACATATAATTAAAATTAATTGTAAGCAAACAAAGATTGATCTTAAAAAATTATTAGTTGATAAGAAAATCTCAAATCCAGATGTTTATCTTATCTTGAAAGATCACAAGCTTTTTTAATATCTTATGTAGTCGTGTTTTGGATGGAAAGTAAAACTTTTAAAGAGAAAAAAAAATATGTAAGCAGCATGGGTTTTGCTTAAAACCACCTACGTACGTGCACTCAACTCTCGCTTGGGCATGGGTTCAGATTCATTGAATTTGTTTTGTTTGGTTAATTTTCCATCTTGTTTAACATTTCATGATTTTGGTTTTTTCTTTTCTTTTCAAAATGTTAGGTATTAAACCGTAAAATATGTCATAACTTGTACCCCCTAAATTTTTATTATTTCCTAAAACATAAAAATATCAAAAATACCATTTCTGTCAATTTATGTCATTTCTTTATTTGTCTTCGCTTTCATTGATTTATATTATTTTATGAGATCAATTTTATAAATAAAAAAATAAAAAGATTAAAAAATAAAAAAATATAAACAAAAGTTTAGGAAGTGAAATGAGAAAAAAAATATTAAAATATGTTAGAAAATAATATAAATTATATATTAGAATCTCAACTTAAATTTTTAGATAAGATTCCAAGATATGATTTATATTATTTTTTAATAAAATGACCTAGAACTAAAAAAAATATAATGAAAGATTATGTAAATAAGAAAAATAAAAATAAATAGGAGAATCAAATAAAATTAAAAAATTATAGGAAGATATTCTAAACAATTATATATAAAAAAAAATTAGTTAATTTTGACCACAAAAATTTTCAATTAGAAATCCCCTACCAAAAAGAAAATAATATAAAATCTTCTAATATTATCTTTCTACTTCTGACTTTTTCTATTTAACAAAACCAAACAAATTTTCATATCCAAACAAATATATTTGTTACAAAATATTTTATTTTGACTTCAATTCAAAGATTTAAATTGACATATTGTATAGTGAAACCAAGTTCTAAGATTACAATATTAAATTATAGAAAATAACTCAAATATAAATTTAATAATTTATAAAACTGATTGAGAAAATAGCGCACTAACTATTTTTATAATAGCTAAACTGGCCTAGTCTACAAAGGAAAAATTAAACCAAAACAACATTTTCTAAACCTAATTTAGACATAAAATTAAACAATCTTACAAGGGACAAGGCTTGTGGAACACTTTGATAAAATTATATCTATTTAAGTAATCAGATAAGAGATTATAGTAAATTTTTTCAACCTTTTCTTATAGTTAACATTATCAACTTATTCCATGAATTCAAGAATATATTTGCTAAACATTCCGCGTCACAAATTCTATATGATAACGATGAAGGCTATCAACTCTGAATGGTAAAGCAAAAATGTCACGCATCCGTGGAAGGTAGAGAACTTGGTGCATTTTTGCACGTAAAACACTTGAATGGTGGGTGAATTGATGCCAAATTGAAAGTCTACAGCCTTTTTTTTAAAAAAAAAAATGTTTAAAGATTCTTACAATCGGAGAGTAAGGGGCATAGAATTGGTTAGGCTTTTTAGCATTGTGTTTTATTATGTGTTTGGATGTGTTTTAAAAATATATTTAATATAAAAAAATAATAAATTAATAGTTGTTTTACTTTTTTCAATAATTTTGATGTATTAATATAAAAAATATTATAAATATCATACACATAGCAGAAATTATAAAAAAAAATTATTTAAGAATTTTTAAAATCTCGTTAGATAAATTTAAAGTTATTTAAATATCTATTACCTGAAAATTTGATCTTCTTCAGTTTTAAATAATTATTTAAAGACTGAGTTATTGCAAACTACAAGTCATCCAATTGTTTGGCCTCCAATAATAATTTACATGAATCATCCATAAAAAATCTCTTAAATCCCTATCTAGAAGAAAAGGATTGATACATTTAGAATGCTAGCTTTAATATCGTGTTTACATAGTTTTTTTGTTTAACAGACAACCACTCATTCTCTGTTAAAATAAGAGGTATAATTTATTATTTATAGGAAAATCTAAAAAACTCTATAAATTGACAAAATATCAATTTACCCCCTTCATAATATTCATATATTAATTCAAGATAATTTTAGAAATTAACTCAATCAAGTCCTTGTTTTATTTTTCTAGGTTTAGAGATATAATCCATGTATTAATTATATTATAGTCTTTAAGTTCTAAAATATATTTTTAATCAAATAATACTTAATTAAATGATCCCAATTTAATTTCTAACTAATAATTCTTAATGTGTGTGACCATTAGGTTTTTAATATATTGATTCAAATATAATTTTTAATTCTAATTATATAAATTAAAGATTTTAATTTATTATCAATTCAACAATTAATTAATTTATATTTAAATATCAGATATATTATCTAGTAATATATTATAATTCTTTAAATATTAAAAATTTTATTAGTAAGGTATCATGATTATCTAGTAACTTGATTTGACTTAATATTTTAATAATAAATTTAAATTAGATTAGATTTTAAGTTTATCAGATTAAGAATTTAGCGATAAAACAAGTTTAATAACTGTGCTCAAAATTGGTTGTATCATATTAAATTCTGTTAGGCGAATCCCATTCTTTTTTCCTAATTATTGATGACTCGTTAGTCTTTCAGATTTTATTTGCATGTGCATGGGACAGAGAGGTGGATGAGCTTTGAATTTTTGGAACAATTTTCAAAGGATTCGACTTCATTTACATTCTAAAATCCACGTGAGGTGGGGCACATTTTGCTTTCAATTTTTGTGTAAAATTAGTTGCTTATACTCAGCCACATCACCAAATTTGATTTTCTGTTTTTTTTTTATTGTTTAATTTAATTTGTTAATTTTTTATTTAATTTATCGATTTTTTTTATTTAATTATCAAACTTTCATGATGTGAACCTCAGGTTTAACGAGTTAACCTGATTTGACAGATTAACTCAGTTAATTCAGATTTTTTTTTCTTTTCCTCATTAATAACAAGTTTATATCTTTTGTTTTTTTAATTAATTTTTTTCTTTTAGTTTAGATTATTAATGTTTAATTTTTTTCTATTTAATTATCAGACTTTCATGACACGAATCCCGGGTTTGACGGGTTAGCCCAGTTAATTCTGGGATAACCTGTCATTTTTTTTTTCTATTTAGTTACTAAACTTTTACGACATGAATTCAAGGTTTAACGGGTTAATCTGGTTTAAAGGGTTAACCCAGTTAATTCATATATTTTTTTTCTTTTTCTTCATTAGTTTTTTTTTCTTCTATTGGTTTTTTTAATTAATTTATTTAATTATCACACTTTTATGACACGACTTTGCAGCCAGATCGGCATCCAAGGTTATTTGATCTGGTATTGGAGAGAGACCTATTGAGTCATGCAAATTTAATATTATTATTAATATTATAAATATTACTTTTGGGTCAGACGTTATAGCCAAATTTAAGATTATTGAATATAGTTTTATATAAAAACTTAATACTTTTAAATCTTAGCTTTTTCTTGATATTTTTTATACAAAAAAATTTAACTAGTAGCATTACATGGCCCATGTAACTTGTTTACATTCTAAAATCCACATGAGGTGGGGCACATTTTGCTATCAATTTTTTTTTGTGTAAAATTAGTTGCTTATACTCTTTTTTTTTTTTTTCTTTCTTCAACTATCTTATCAATTAATTTAATGAGTCTAATTCACAACCCAAATTTTAATTGATCTCATTTTAAAATGTATTTAGAAATATAGTTGTGATTATTTTTTAAAGTATTTTTTATTTAAAAATATATCAAAATAATTTTTTTTATTTTTAAAAAATTATTTTTAACATCAGCACATCAGAATGATTTAAAAACTCTAAAATATTAATTTAAATAAAAAAAATAAAAAAAAAATTCAAAATTTTAAAAATATTTTTAAAACACAAAAATAAACCTGTCTTTTATCAAAATAGAGGGGATAGAGACACAAAATCGATTTGGTAATCTAATTTGTGGTTTTATTTAGTTCTTAATTTCTTCTTTTCCATCTTATTAATCTAATTTATTGAGAAAAGGAAGGATACATCAGTCCCTGCCTGATTAAGATCAGGGACAGGGAAAGAAAAATAAAGAGAAAAGTCCCAGAGGACCCCTCATAGAAGATCGATGCAATTTAAACACAAAAACTGAACATGTGATTTGGCTTCGCTTATTTGCATGTGAGTGTCATTTTCACCCTTCTTTTCTGCATTTTTTTGTTAGATTTTTATTTGTGGCCTTGAAAGTCTCCTGGTTTTAGGATGTTCACATTGAAGGAAGTCTATGTCGTTTCCTTCATGCTCGGTTCTTGGATATCTGTTCTCGATTTGGAAACAAAATAGAAGAAAATGATTAAAATAAGAGATTTATGCTTATTTTTTTCCATATATGTGTTGTGTTTTGAATAGAATCGAGTTAAAAATCTCGAAATATATACATTAAATCAAGATATTTAATATTAAAAGTGTATAGAACAATGGTGTTAACAACCTAATACTAGTTAGGTTACTTAATCATGAGTGATGGGCTACATATGTTTTTGTAATTGAAGTTTTAATTTCTTGTAAATTTAATAGTTTTTTCTGGTTAGTGAAATTAAGATTAATAAACATATTAATTGGTTCCTAAATTAAAAAAGGACCTGTAAAATACAACACACATCCATTAAAATCCTTTAATAAACATCACCCACAAGTTTAATTACATATGAAATCAATAATAATATCCTTTAGTTGATGTAAGTTATTTTTATTAAATTTTTTATATGATTTTATGAAAATAAAAATATCATATGGAAAGAGAAATATAAACTATATAAATTTTAAAGTAATATATCAAGTAATTAGTATCCCTTCTCAAATCCACACATGCACCTAACAAAATTCTTACGACAACAAAACATGAACAAATCATTGTCAAAAATAAGATTTTTTTGCATTGAATGACTTCAATTATGTTTTCCCCTTTCACATGAAATTAAAATAGAGAACAAATCATTGTAAAAAACATGGCATTACATGCTTGTATCTTCTTAATTGATCATACCATTTAACTAATTGATGGAAATAATTTACTTCTAGTTTGACTTAGAGCACTTGATTAATAAGATTAATTCCTTTTTAGCTGTTGAATTAATGTAGTGTCATCAATATCTCTCAATTGATTTTTAAATAATGCTATATATATATATAAAAAAAAAACATAATAAATTTTTTTAAAAAATACATATGTATTTTTAAATCATGGTCCAATACACACAAGTACATTCTTGTTCATTTATATTTATACATATAATTCCTGTATTTTTAAACTTTTCTCACCGATTATTAATTATTTTTTTTATCATTTTAAATCACTCCATTTAGTTTTTTTTTCCTCTTACATGATATATATATATATATATATATATATATATATATATATTAGAAAAATAAAATCATCCTCCACCTATCTTTTCAAAAAAAATAAAATTATGCACTTGAGGTCTTGACCTAGTGGTGGAAGGGACTTGTTCCTTTCCACCCCACTAGGGTTCAAACATTTATGTGCACGCCTGTTATCCTCGCGGTGCCTTACATGTTCACTGGGTTTGCAGGATGTTCAGTGGGCTGTGAAATTAGTCGTGATGCGCGCAAGCTGGCCTGGACACCCACATAAATAAAATAAATAAAATAAAATTGTACACTACATATTTTTCTCAATTTCTATTTCTACTTGTGGCTATGAATGAAAATGCACGCCCAACCGTAAATCCATCTATCAACCCATTCAGAAACAAACAAATAGTCAGAATAAGGGCTCCACCCCATTATTCTGTTCAGATTACCCTTCTGTCCCTCTATCTGTCACTATAAATTGCCCCATGCCGTGCTGGATATCCACGTGTTGCTTTCTCCATGAATGACCTTTTTTCCTTCTTGTTTAGTTATGTGACAAAAAGCAACAGCGTCAAACTTCAATTTCGTCCCCGAGATATTACTCTATTACTAATTGAGTTTCAATTTTTTTTTTATTTTATCATTTTTTCTCCAAACGCAATCAATTTAGATAATGGACCTGTTTTGTAGTGTAGTAAAGATTGTTTTTTAAAATACATTTCTTTTTAAAATATATTAAATTAATATTTTTTTATTTTTTAAAATTTATTTTTAATACTATCGCATTAAAATGATCTAAAAATACTCAAAATAATTAATTTAAAGTAAAAAAATAAATTAAATTTATCAAAAGTATTGTTTAAATGCACTTCAAAATACACCCAATATCATATCTTGTTAAGATATTTCATTCAATTTTCATATATTCATTAAGTATTTCTATTTAAAGCATTATAGAAAACCTTCACCTCTCATGAAAACTATTTCAGTAACATTTTATGATATGAGAACAAGCTAACAAGAGTATTTCTAATACGAGAATGGGGTGATATTTTCTAATATCGACTACATTCTAGATAAATTTTTTTTTGAAAATATGGTGGTGGTTACGTTTAAAGTATTTTTTGTTTGAAAATATATTAAAATAATATATATTTTTTAAAAAATTATTTTTAACATCAACATATCAATCTGGAAATATAAAAAAAATTTAATTTTAAACAAAATTTTGTTTCAAAGTTTCCAAAACATTGCCAAAACCTATAAAATCAAAATAACGGTGACTGAATTGATAATAAGATAATACATTAAAGACTAAATGTAGGTTTCTCCAAGAAACAAAATAAATCCTCTGCCTCTGTCGGCTTATGACATGAGTGACGAGAACGGAAGCCGTGGAGGAGTCGGTCAATCAGTTACAGCTAATAGACATCCTGCGTACGCAGTTGAAAATTATTTTGTAATAGTTTTTAAATACTGTTTGCGTTCACGCGGTTTCCTTTCCTACTCTTTCCGATAATTAAAACAAAATAATAGTAAGAGATTAAACTTTAATTCAAGGTTAAGAAATAATAATAAAATATTAGAATTCAATTAAAGGTTAAAAAATAATAGTAAAGTATTAAACTTTAATTTAAGGCTAAAACAATTTTGATTAGAACTTTTGTGGTATATTTTATCTTTTTGTCCCGTATACCATGTTGTTTTTATAAATGATATTTAATACTGAAAAAATATATTTTATATATAATTATATATTTTTATTTTTCAATTCAAATTTCCAACAACTCCCATTAATTTTACTTGGACATGGTCTTAGGAATATGATAGTTATCAATATTAACCGTAATTAGAGTTGGAAAAGATGTGCTCTCACACCATTCTAAATTAAGGTGTTCTCGAAAGATAAACAAAAAAGAAATAAATATATTATATAAAACTTAGAAGTCAGTAAGATTTTTTATTCTCATTGTTTGAATGCGGAAATTCGATCTAATATGTGATAGACATGTTCTCAAAAGAAAAAAAAAAGGATATGGACTGAGTTTTAAATTAGATTAAGTATGAATTAATTTAATATAATTTATTTAATTTAATGGATTAACTTGTGATTTGGTCAAAATTTAATATATATATTTTTTTAATCTATTTGTTCTTTTAAGTTGAACATTCTAAGGATTTGATTTGTGACTATATGAGTTTATTTTCCTTTATCATCTCTATTTTTAAGTTAATAAGTGGTGATAAAAAATATATATTTTTTGTAAATATAAAAATTGAAGTATATATATATATTATCTAATGTTTAATAAATTTAATCCAAATACATAAAACTGTTGAAAAAAATTCTTCGTCATAAAAAGAATACTTGATTTTTTTAACCAAGCTTTTTGTTTAATAATTCTAAATATAAAATGAGGAAAGTAAGATCCTATACTACCTGCTAAAAATTCCAACGGACCAAGTCCCACTACAAAACCATAAAAACCCTCCCTCGCCACATAAAAAATTTTAAACAAAGAAAAAATTTGTACCCTGAAGAGAGAGCGAGAACCATAAATGATATAAATCTTGTGTTCTGACCCCTTTACCGAGTATCCCTTATTTTTACCCCCTCTCTCTCTCAAGAAATCAATAGCTCTATGCTTCTCATCCATTTGGATAATTCTAATTGACTACACTCTGCTTAGTATCCCTCTCAAAACATCAAGACATCAACATACTCTGTTTTGGATAGTGGTTTGTTGCTTGATTTTCCAAGCTCTCGCCCTCTGCTGTTCTTTTCACTTAAAGTTGATTCCTTTTTATCATTTTCAGTTATAAAGAGAAATACATTCTTGATCTTAGAGCTACAAAAGAAAAAGAAGTAGAGGAGTATTTAAATTCTCACTTTCTTGTATTTACTCTGCCTTTCCTTCCTTCAAAATCCAGAGTGGTTTCTTGCTGTTTCTGTTGATTTAACGTGTTTTTTTATCTGGGTCTTGATTTAACTTGAAGAGTTAACGTTGAGTTTGTGTTGTTTGATTACCAAGACAAGTAATTTGGTTTCTTCAATATTGATCAAAGCAGAGTCTCTGTTTTGTAGTGTAACGGTTGAGTTTCCTTCAAGTAAAAAACAAAATATAAAACAAAGGAGTAATTCCCACTCGAGAGAAGGTTTTAGTGTTCCAATTTGAAGAAAAAATCTTGCCTGAATTTTCAGTCTCCGGTGACAGGGAAAAGATTTGATCTTTAGACAACGTTGTCATTTTTTCCTTCTTGTTGCCAACAAAAACTTATTTATTTTAGTTTCTGTTTGATAAAGATAAAGTAAAAGAAGTGAGAATTTTTTTTTCCCTTATATTTAGATGTCCAAACGTCAAAAAATAGAATTATCTAACATTCCTGTTTCTTTCTTTGAATAGGGAAATCATATCCCTATAATCTCTCATTCTCTCTGCTCTTTCTTCCTATCTCTCCGTTGTCCCTCCTCTGTTTCTGCTCTGTTTTTCAGGGACAAGAGGAAGACTCTTTGACTCGAGATTTCCTGTCTTTTTTAATCTAAAATCATGTTTTTTGACAAAGGGTCAATGCAATCAAACCTCGATTGCTTCCTTCATTGCACAACTCCGCTGGTCCCATCTCAATCCCTCCCCAAGGTTTGTGTTTTCTTGTCTTGCTTCTGATGAGGTTATCTGCAAATTGAGTTGTGTGTGATTGTTGGCCGATTGTTTTATTTGTGTTTTAGAGGGAGATTAGGAATCTAAACAGACTATGGCACCCATGGGAGAGAGACACGGTGGAGTATTTTACTCTGGGTGATCTATGGAATTGTTATGATGAATGGAGTGCTTATGGGGCTGGAGTTCCTATTGCTTTGGACAATGGTGAAACCTTGGTTCAATACTATGTGCCTTACCTCTCTGCTATCCAAATTTTCACAAGCAATTCTCCAGTCAACAGTTTCAGGTATCCCTTTGTTTTCTTGGGTTTATGCACTTTTAATAATCCTTTTGAAATTAATGAACTACGTAAGTTATCATGTTAATTGATGAAAGAAGATCACAGAAATGTCTCAAAATCCCAGATGCATTAGCTAAAAACTTATCGATTTTGTGACCAATACTGTTGCAATTAGTCCTTTCATTTGTTCAAGTTTTTTAAATTATGATTGTTGGGAGTCTGTAACATACTAATTGGGAGGGTGAAATATGTGAATTTTGAGTGTTCCTCTTAAGCAGACGAGGCCGAGAAAGTAATGTTTGGAATGTTTTTGATTTGGTGTTTGTAGGGAAGACACTGAGTCTGGTGATGGCGAAACGAGAGACTCTTTCAGCGATTCGTGGAGTGATGATAGTGAGAGTGACAAGAAATGCAGGTGCGATGGATGCTCATCAGAAGGAGGGTCCGAGCAAGACAACCCTTGTCCTAGAAATGAGAGACTGGGGCGCCTATATTTTCAATACTTTGAGAGATCAACTCCTTATGGAAGAGTTCCTTTGATGGACAAGGTTGGTGTTTTTTTTCGCTCTTGCGCAAATCTTACAGCTTGTAGCTTTTTTCAATCTACTTTGATTAGCATTTTTCAGCTTTAGTTTTCAAGGATTATGAATGATCAAGACAAAGCAAAACTATATTGATTTGTTGAGCATCATTCCGCACCCCTTTCATGATAGGCATCTTGTAAAGAGGAGTTGCAACTTTTGACTTTTGTACTAGAAAAGAAAGAACTGCAATGTCTTAAGCTAATAGATTCATATCTTTCGTTGTTTAGTTCATCATGGTGTTTCCTGAGCATATATTCGCACGTTCTATCGGTGTTGTCTCTCTTACTTTATACTGTTCTCTGGAAGAAGAATCCATGAGACCATCAACAAAATGAGTTCTTAAAACTGGGGTTGATTTTGACCATTAAAATGTACTAATTCCTTCGCTTTGTTTAAAAGCTTGGATTGTATGACACCTTCTTGGCCTTTTGCTTACAGATTAATGGATTTGCTCGACAATTTCCGGGTTTAATGTCATTGAGAAGTGTAGATCTTTCACCGGCTAGTTGGATGGCAATTGCCTGGTTGGTTTCTCAATCTCTCCCTTACAGAAACTCGCACGACAAGCAATCAAAAAAATTAAGTTAACTAAAGCATACTCAAAGGCATGGTTTCCACATTTAACATGGTGCCTAATTGTTTATCCTGTTATTCAATTCATGGGAGTTCCCTGATAAGCTTCAATGAATCATTATTCTTCACACCCATCTGCATGTTTATATTAATAACATCGAAGCATTTGTGTTCAACCATACGCAGGTACCCTATCTATCACATTCCAATGGGAAGAACCATAAAGGACTTGTCCACATGCTTCCTCACTTACCACACCCTCTCATCATCTTTTCAAGGTACCTTTTCTAGCCCAATTCTCTGATCTTTACCTAGAGAGCTTCGAATAGGCTGATCGATTAGCTTGTTTGGTACGCGTTTAATGTATGTTTATGCCTTCAGATATGGACGTAGAAGATGACATTGAGAGTCCGGAGAAGAAACGAAAGGAAGGGGAAAACATCACCCTCCCTCCATTTGGTTTGGCCACTTACAAGATGCAAGGGAACGTGTGGGTCTCAGGCAATTGCGGTCGGGACCAAGATAGGCTAGTGTCACTTTTAAGCGTGGCAGATTCATGGCTAAAGCAACTATGGGTCGAGCACCATGACTTCAATTACTTCACGGGGACTAGGCGTGGCCAATACCATAACTTAAAAGATTTCACTTTTGAAACTTCCCCTTAACAGGGGGGTTGATCACTCCTTTTTTTTTTGTTGGATCTCCGGCGTGGACTTTGTGTCTGAGGACTCTAGCTAGTTCTTTCTCGCAGCCAAGCTCAATTTCTAGCCACAGCCAGTATTGATGGGGTTACTCCTCCTCTTTTGGCTGCTGTTTAAGAGGTAAATGGGGCCTCGTTATGTGTAGAGTGATGGTCGAGGTCCGTGAGAGACAGTAGGATTAGAGGCTCTTGAACTTTGAACTTCCTTTTATTGTGCAACACACTTTTTCTTGACCATCATGAAATCGTTGAAAATGAGGAGATTACTGATACTTTTGCAAGCTTCCGCCATGTCTCTGAAGCACTCAGCACTCTCTCTTGATGATTACTATAAATCTATTGTTTTCTTGCATCATGAATCACCAGATAGTGGCATCCTCTATATGTTTGATGACAGCCATACGTTCACCTTCGAGTCGGACTCTGATACTTGTGAATTTGGCCTCTGGGAAAAAATCAAGCCAAGAATCTTCAGAAAATTTCATATACATTTCAGCGGCATGTTCCCATCCTTCCCTGTCAGATTGATTGGACTAGATAGCACAGCCATTACATCCAATCTCGCCTCACGATAGACCTGGCCCGGACTATTATTATTGTGTTATAAATATTTTTTTAAAAAAATATTTTTAAATTAATATATTTTTAATATTTTTAAATAATTTTAATATACTGATATTAAAAATAATTTTAAAAAATAAAAAAATATCATTAACATATATTTTGATACAAAAAATTATTTTAAAAATAAGTGTAAGTACATTGTCAAATAAGCTCTAAGCTCAAGTTACTATTGTTTTATCTTAAATTAATATTTATTTTAGTATTTTTAAATTATTTTAATGTATTAATTTTAAAAATAATTTAAAAAAATTTAAAAAAATTAATATATTTCTAAAAAATATATTTTTTATAATTCAATTTAATTAATTAATTTGAATTAATCATAACTAACTTCTTCCATATATAATTTTTAATCTTTGAAAAATACAACCTATTATTATATAATTAGAGTTTATTTGTTTTTTATTTTAAATTAATATTTTTTATTATTTTAATGTTATGATATGGAAAATAATTTTAAAAAATAATAATAAAATATCCCGTACAATAATGATGAAGGTCGGAGGATAATCTGAAACGAAAGCACAGGTGGGTCCTTGATGCTGATCCTGAAAAATCCCACTATAAATCTGTTTTTTGACTTCTTTGGTTGCAATTTCCAAAACCATTAAACACCTGTTGCCCATTAACACATTCTTGTGCCAGCGACTTGGGGTGCATGCTCTACTGTGCTGGCATTTATGCTCATGTCGGTCCACACCAAGCACTTTAGCTGTTCGTGGCTATGCATTCTGCTGGTTTTGAAAAATAAAAACAAAACGAGTTTAGGTTTTAAAAAATATATATTTTGTAGAAACTATTTTGAGATTCATTTTTCACACAAAATAAATTAAAAACATATCTTTATAAATAAAAAATAAATTACTTTAGCTCTTATAAAATAAATATTTGAAACACAATTATAAATGGAGTCCAGTGTCAAAAAAAAAATATTAGAGTAATTAGATAATTTTTTTCCTGCAGCTGGGTAAAAACTAAAACCTATCGCAATACCAAATATTTTATGAACGATGGTTAAGAGGCTAAATATCTTGTGGCAAAATATAAGTAGTGTTTGGCACTGTAGTTAGAAAGTGTTTTTGAAAAATTTTTAAATTTTTAAATTTTTTATTTTTTTATTTTAAATTAATATATTTTTTATATTTTTATATTATTTTAATATATTAATATTAAAAATAATTTTTTAAAATTAAAAAAATATATCATTTTAATATATTTTAAAATAAAAATTATTTTAAAACATAATTATTACCATAACTCGATAACCATGCCACATGTTTTGTGAGCTTGTCATTCTTGTCAAGGCATGTACACTTTTACACTAGATATGAATGGCTGCCATATTGTAGCCTAGCACGCAACCCAGATTCCTAGGGACCGAGAATTATTGGTAAAGGACATCATAGATATGGTGCTTGTGCCCTGGAATTCTTGCCTTTTGTGTATGTTTGGTATAGGGTGATATTTTTATATGAAAACCATTGAAAAGTGCATTTGACATTAAAAATATGGTAAAAAGTCACACTTGAAATTAAAAAAAAAAAAAAAAATTATAAATTTTTTTGCACGATTTTGATATAAAGATGTAAAATACATTGAAAAAAAACATCAAATATGTTTTGAATCCGAATGAATTCTTGCTTTTTGTGTATGCTTGGTATAGTATAATTATTCTTAAAATATTCATTCGGATTTAAAATATATTCAATGTGATCTGACATCTTTATGTTATAACCATGCAAATTTTTTTTTTAAAAAAACAGTTTTGCTGTCCTTTTAATTTCAAATGCATTGCTAAACATAACTTTTCAACAAACACATTTAATTCTTAAGATTTTTTAATTAAAAAATCAAAGGATTTGCATGTAATTATAATAACACATTCTTATTTATTTATTTGGTGAACCATGAGGGTTCAAAATATTATTAATGGTAGCATGAATACTCTTGATCAAACACATATTGTAGATTATAATACATTAAAGATGAAATGAGAATGCCAATTCATCTCATTAGATACTGAAAAAAAAAACTAGAGTAATAATATAGTTATCCCACATCTAAAATTTAAAAAACAATGTACATGAATGTAGGCTATAAAAAAATATGAGATATGAAGTGTAATATGGTTATTTTATATTAAAAAATTAAAAAACAATTCAAGTGAATATAGAATATATAAAAAAAATATGAAGTGTAGTACAATTATCCCACATTAAAAAATTAAAAAAAAATTAATATAAAAGCAAACTATATATAGTTATCTCATGTCAAAAAATTAAAAATTAATTTATGTGAATATAGACAACATAAATATTTAAGGCCAAGTATACATAAATTAATATTATATTTTTATATTTTATTAAAATGAAATGTAAAAAAAGTAAGGTTTCACCATAGTTATATTGAGTCATCTGGGTTTTAGATTAATCTCATAAATTATTTAAATTTAACTACATTAATTATAAATATAAGTTTTACTTAATAAAATTTAATTAAAATCTTAATTAATCTATCAAACCAAACCAAATTTTATAACTATGGATTGTAGCTCATGCTCTTCCCAGTGGATTATCAAAAACAAATGCATTTGATTGACGTTGCTAGTGGTTTGTTAAAAAACAAAAGCATTTCATTGACGTAAATACTAGCTAGATAGCTACTAAATTTTCAAGTGCCATCCACTTTATATCCACTTGTGATTAGTTTTTTGTTTTTGAAACTATTCAAAGAGTTTTGTATCGTAACATTATTTTAATGAATTTTTTAATGAATTAAAATAATATTTTTCTAGATTTTATATTTATTTTTAACATTAATATATCAAAATAATCTAAAAATATTTAAAAAACATCAATTTAATATCTTTTCAAATAAAAAAATTAAAAATACTTTTAAAATAAACATTATTACAAAAACAAATACTCCACAGCTTATCTATAGATAAAACACAAGTTGATCTCAAAAGTGCAACCACCAAGTCTTCTAATATATATATATATATATATATATATATATAAAAGAAAATGAAAATAATAGGGGTTTTAGCTACCTGAAAGGCCACTCGTGATCCTTTTGCAATACCAACTCTTAATAAATTGAACTAATTAGATAGAAATTAATCCCGGTTTTATTCATATCTTATTTATGATCTAACTAGGTTAAATAAGTCAAATGGAGTCGATTTTAGATTAACTTCTTTTTTTTTTTTTACATTCAACAAAGAGTTTTGTATCGTAACATTATTTTAATGAATTTTTTAATGAATTAAAATAATATTTTTCTAGATTTTATATTTATTTTTAACATTAATATATCAAAATAATCTAAAAATATTTAAAAAACATCAATTTAATATCTTTTCAAATAAAAAAATTAAAAATACTTTTAAAATAAACATTATTACAAAAACAAATACTCCACAGCTTATCTATAGATAAAACACAAGTTGATCTCAAAAGTGCAACCACCAAGTCTTCTAATATATATATATATATATATATATATAAAAGAAAATGAAAATAATAGGGGTTTTAGCTACCTGAAAGGCCACTCGTGATCCTTTTGCAATACCAACTCTTAATAAATTGAACTAATTAGATAGAAATTAATCCCGGTTTTATTCATATCTTATTTATGATCTAACTAGGTTAAATAAGTCAAATGGAGTCGATTTTAGATTAACTTCTCTCTTTTTTTACATTCAACTTAAGTTAGGTGATGAATTAACAATTTAACCGTATTTTATAGCCATGATGTTATGATATATATATCAAATATCATGAATTCAGTTCTTAATAAATGTTAACTAATACAAAAGTGGTAAAAAATTAATTTTATCTCTTAGATGAGTGGTTAAATTAATATTCATAATGAATATTAAATCCCATTTTTTCTTGTTTTCTAACATTAACAGCTAATGTATATAAAATTAAAAAAAAAAAATTAGAACCGCCAACCAAAAACATTAAAAGAAACTAATTGAGGGGGGGAATTTGCGCTTTCTCTCCTTAAAAATCATTGTTCACATCAACCATGATTATTATTTTTTTTTTAATTTGAACCTTTTATATTAGATTAGATTAATTTTGGATTCGATCTTGTTATTTGTTTTGGTTGCCGTGATATTGTGCACTTGTTGTGTCAAGGAACAAACCTAACTCTTGATTGATGCTAATTTCACAAAACTAAATACAACTCGGTTAATATAAAACAAGTAGAGCTATGAGAACCGAAACTGAATAATTGATAAATATTCAACCCTTTTTCAAGTTATGTGTTCCAATGGCAGGGAAAAGATTAAGCCCTTTTCTCTTTTATATCCCTCATTTTATTTTTTCAATTTGACCTTTTTACATTTAATTTATTTGGGATTTTAATTGATAGTTTTTTTTATTGGCTATATATGGAGATTTTGTGACGTTAAGAAAAACATTTGGTGCTTAGTTGATATTTAATTTTGAAAAATAAAATAAAATTTGGCTGATATAGAATAATTAAATGTTAAGAGATCAAAATTAAAACAGAAGTAAATATAGAGAGTGAGGAAAACGGATAAAAAAAAATAGATGTTAAGAATGAACGGGTAGAAGACAAATAAGCATACAATAGATTAAAGGTGGAAGGACTCACCATTACTATAATTAATTGGAGAAGTTTCAATTGTCCGAAATGAATTTCTATATGCGTGGCATCACTAGGAAGAACGTGGCATGACGCTTCTACACCTGACATGCCACTTAAAGACTGCGAGAGCCTCCCACCCGGGTTTATAGGTTTTTATATTTTTTGGGGTTTATTTTTGT
Organism: Populus tomentosa; assembly: GCA_018804465.1. Taxonomy (NCBI): domain Eukaryota; kingdom Viridiplantae; phylum Streptophyta; class Magnoliopsida; order Malpighiales; family Salicaceae; genus Populus; species Populus tomentosa. Next base: position 15,392,057 of record CM032005.1, on the reverse strand, counting down.
TGATTAGTTTTTTTCATTTCTTTTTATTGAAAATTGAATATTATTAATTTTATTTATTTATTTTCAGTGAGGTTAGCCTGACCTTATACTGAGATGTGAATTTTTTTATTAGTTTTTTTTTTAATTTTATTTATTTTTAAAATTTAATTTTGATAAATTTTTTAGTAAGCTTCTTTTTCAACAAGTTATCATTATTATATTTTTTTAATTTTAATTTATTTTTTTTAAAAAAAATTATTTTAATTTCTCGGGGTTTATTTATAGTGATTAGTTTTTTTATTTTTTCTATTATATTTGGATTGTTGAGAATTGGATATTATTAAATTTTTTTTGTTTATTTTTTGTAAGGTTAGTCTGACTTCATGATATGAGTTGTGAATTTTCTATATTAAATTGGGCTGTTTTCTTATTTGTTTTTTTTTTAATTTTTTAATTTAATATTAAATTATCTTAAAATTTAACTTTGATATTTTTTTTTCTTTTAGCAACCATTCTTTTTCAACAAGTTATTGTTATCACATTTTTTTTAATTTCAATCCATTTACTGTAGTTACTTTTTTATTGTATAATTAAATAAAATTATTTTATTAAACCCAATAGAATCTATAATTTAAATAATTTTTTTTTTAATAAAAATGTATTAGTAATATTTGAATATCTTTTACATTAAAAAAAATCGATACAACACACACGGCAAAGCGTAATTTACCTATCTAGTTACTATCTATACACATGGGTTTCTTGGACCTTTTTGTTTTTAAAGTCAAAAGGTGGCATGCGGATAGATTGGTTGTATGCCACTTATATTATACTTGGAAAATGAAGTCCTTGTCCACACACACACACACACACACCAACAAAGACACATCATACGGAAATGTCACAATCCCACTTTAGCTTGATATATATCCGCTCGCAATCCCTGGTTCCACACAGGTGTAACACTTTCTTACATGTCTTTTTTGGCTGCATTTCAAGCTATAAAATATTGAATTAATTAAATTTTAATTGAACACATCAACTATAAGTAGATATATAATTTTGAAAAGTCCCATTAGATAAGGCTAACCAATTCACTTCCATGTTTTACAGAATTGACCCATATCTTTTTCGGATCTTATCCTTAAAATCCAATCCATGTGTGTTGTTGAAGTTAATTCTAGCCTATAAAAATGATGTTTAATTTTTTAAAAAATTAAAATTGCATTGTTTTAATTTTTTTTAAAATATCAAATTGATTTTAATTAGATTCACTAGGTAATGAGTTGAATTGAATGGGTTAAAATAGATTAATTTTAAAATATTTTCTTTTACAACTACCATGTATTAATAAGATTTAATAACCCTGATTAACATTTTTCAAGTTGGATGAGAAAGGTTAACAACATGACAAACTAAAATATTTTCAAGATTTTAAATTGACCCCTTAATTTTTAAAGATCTAGTGGGGTAACTTCCTATACGTAAAACTAATATGAGAAGGTCCATGTTTCATCCTTGGTGAATAAGATTTTAATCATTTTGATTTGAGTTTTCTGTTAAATTTTTGTTTGGTATTGTGTTTCAAGCGAAACAAAGATCAAATAAAATTTAATTTTTGTATTTAAAATTATATATATATATATATTGTATTGATATGTTAATATTAAAAATAATTTTTAATAAATAAATAAAAATATTATTTTAATATATTTTTTAGTAAAAAATATTTTCAAAAAAAAATCTCTACTACACTTCTAAACACCTCTTGAATTTGGTAAATTCTATCAATAATAGCTTCCACTCTACCATTTTTACACTTAAATTCAAGTCATCAAGTATTCTTGTAAATTGAGATAAGTTCTTTTCAATAGCGGGATTTTGGGATAGCGAAAGAAGTATAGATAGATGGATCATGTCACATGGGATTTTTAGGCTAGATAGATTCTTTCATTTAAAATGTCAAAATAAACCAATATGCTTTAAGAAATAATAACATCAAATATATTTAATATTTATTTTCTGTCCTCCATTTCACTTGCTAGCTTTAATGAAAGAAAATAAAAAAAAATATGATTACTTTACGATAAAATTATTTTTATTCAATATATTATATTGAAGTTTATTTATTGATTTTAATGAAAATATTTAACAAACACATGCAAGTTGAAATTGAAGGAAATATTTGAATATCACTTACAATAGATGGATTTAAGAGTGACATTATTTGTTGTCCTTTATGTTTGAGATGAAAATGATAAAATCAAAAGGTATTAATTTATAATGGGATAATGTGTCATGTACTACGTTGTGATTTTCCGAAGACTTTTGCATAATAATATCATCTAATTTATTTTAATTTTCCGAGAGTTCATCTCATGAAAAGAAGAAAAAACCACCACCTTCTATTTTCCGATTACTTTTGAATTCTCATTTCTCTATTCCCTTCCAAACATGCCCTACAAATATAAATAATAATTTAATCTGAACCAAATAAATACCAACCTAAATAAATAATTATTTTTTGGATCACATAGATAATAAATAAAATATAAATATTATCAACCTAGATCCAAAATCTACCTGAAACTAATCCAAAAAATATATTTATAATATATAAATATATTTGTAGAATATTTAATTTTTTTAATACAATATAATATATACACATAGCTTCATATTGACATAAAACACACATATATAAATAGTATTTATCATTTTATGATTTAATATACAAATACACATTTTAAATATATATTAACTATTTAGTTTTTATTAATTAATAATAAAATAAAAGATAATAAATACACATTGGATATTGAAACTTATGGACATCTAGATTTTTTTTACCCAATAAATAACAAATAAAATATAAATATTAAAAAATTTAATCCGGTAGTACTCGTTGACATCCTTGCTGCAAGTGATTTTTAATGGCAATAGCAATTTATCTTCTGTTTTTTTACCTCTCTATTTTTGAAGTAAAAAATGGAAACATGGGCTAAAGGCCCATTGAAAGCCTACTTGATGGGCTGAACAAATCGAGATAAAGTCATGCATGAGTATCACGCTTAGGTTAGACTAGTAGATCATTCCCGGCCCGTAAATGTTAAAAATAGTATTTTACATTTTAATCCCTAATCCATTTTTAGGAAGTTTTTTTGGTATTTATATTTAACATTTCATACAAATAAGTCCTTAATTGGAACATATTGGACCAAAATGGACGGACACCTGCTTTTTACCCAGCCCATTACCATCCTTCTTTGTGATTGGTGGGACATTACAGTAAGTCATTTCAAAGAATCATTCCTTATAGAGACCGTTAGGAGAAGGAAGTGCGAGCCAAGTCCCTATCCAAATTTCGTCTTTACTAATTAGGGAAAGAATGCAAATTAAAAAAATAGATGTAAGAAAAATGTGTACATCACATAAAAAAGAATTAAATTTTATGGGTCAATCAGTGTTCTTCAACATAAAAAATATCTTCAATTAAACTTTATTAATTTTTTTAATCATTATATAAACCATGACTCGATCCATGTTTATCAACCCCTATATATATATATATATATATATATATATATATATATATATGAACACACACGTGCTAAGGACTTTATATTAGATCCAAGGCCCATCAAGATAATTCAACGGACCCATTTAATTACCCAGACCAAAAAGAACCCAGGCCTAAATAACAACTAGAAGTCTAGAACCTGTCAAAAGAACCATCTCTCTCTTCTACCACCACACTATTTGACTTGCGTTTTGAAGGTCCACTTGGAATTAATTATGGTTTTTTTTTTTTTTTTTTTATCACTTATCGTATTTAAGACAGATAATATCATTCTTATTAAAAAAAATAACTAGGGGGAGCAAGACTTATTAGATCATGAATTACTTTAGTGTAATGATGTTTTTGCTCCTTACAATGACAACCAAGGAAGAGTAAATTTAAAGGTAAAAAAGTCTTTTTATGGGGTTTAATTGATATATAAAAATAAATGGCGTAAATTGATCTTTTTATTTTTTTATTTAATAATAAAATTACTAATTTATTACTAATAAGGGCTTCATGGTCTTTTCATTTTCAAAGCTAAAAGAATTAAATACACTTGAAATAAAAAAACCACTAAACAAGCTACCAAGAACTTTTTCATCCTTTTTATTATAGTTTTTCATTAATTTCAGTTTGCATGAGGAGTAAATAAATCTTTTATAAATAATAAATATTATATAAAAAAAAAAACTTGCTGGCAAATGATATGCACGTGCCAATAAATGAATAATACCCACGTCTTTCAGTGCATCACCAATGTTGGTGGAGCATGCAGTTCAATTCATGATGGTTTGGCAATGACATGTTTGTTTTTCTTCCTTTTTTTTCTCTCTCTTGCCTAGGGATTCGTGCTTACTTTTCAAAATTCATTCTCATACTTTAGTTTGTATTTCTTTTAATTTTAGTTTTTATTATTTTGATTGCTATCTATGTTGATTTTTATGCTTTTTAAAATTTTTATTTTTAATTCTATCCCTCAGTATTTTATTTCATTTAATCTTTGCATCCAATACGATGCTGATTCTTTTGATTGTTGTCTGATTTATCATTTTCTTGATTTGTTTTTTATTTTTTTCCCTCAACATTTTATTTCATTTAATTGTTTAATTTAATTTTGGTGCCCATTCTTTTAATTGCTTTTTTTAATCATTTTCTTAATTTATTTTGTTTTTCAATTTAATCTCTAAGTATTTTCTTTTATTTTTTTTATTAGATTTAATCTTTATTGTTTTGATTGTTATTTGTTTGGGTTTTTTTTTTTAACCTTTTATGATTGAGAGTTTCTCTTTGTTATTTTTTTGTGTTTGGGCGCATGAGTTCATCATCATCTTATAACTTAAAGTCATTGGTTTTGAATATTAGCCCGATTTGAGTTCAACTTTTTTTTAAGTATTTTTTTACAAATTATTTTTTTTTTATTAATTTTATCATTTGACATTGGATAATTGGACTTTGAGATTCGAGATTTGTTCTATTTTTTTTGTGGGGTTATTTTGATCTCATATTCTGAGTAATGGATTAATCATGTTAACCCGTGTTTACTCAGGTTTTTTTTTTGTCAATATTTTATTTTGAAATTGATTTTTTTAAAACTTTCATCATTTTACAATAAATTATTGGCCCTTGAGATTTGCGGTTTTTTTTGTTTTCCTTTATGTGGGGTTATTCGAGCTTGAGTTAGTCAAGTTAACATGGGTAGACTCGGGTTTATTTCGGTATTTTTTTATTGATTTAACTTCGATCTTTTTTTAATGATATTTTTTTTTTAATTTTTTTTTATCCCAATCTCATTTTACAGGTAGCAAGTTAGTCAAGTTAACCCGAGTTAACTCAAGTTTTGTCTTTCATGTTTATTTTTTTAAAATTAATTTTTTTATTCAATTTTATTCTTTAATATTAAATTATCAAATCTTGAGCTTGATTTGGATTGAGTTTGTTTTTGAACCATTTAAAAAATTAATCTAGTCAAACTTATATGACCTAACAGGTCAATTCGCGAACTATGTGACCGGTCAAAATCCGAATGATACCCGTTTAACTATTTTTTTAAATTATTCAAAAGTAATTCATTTTTGTTTTTTAATTTTTATCTGAAACAATACTGTTTTAATAATTTCTTTTATTCAAGTTTAGTCCTCTCTTTTCCACCTGTGCTGGGTGCAAACATCACTAGATCAGACACCATTCCCATATCACTATTCCCATTTTCTTCTGGTTGCAGAACAATCTCCACTAAAATCAGCTTTCCTGTCTTCTCAGGCATTGCTTTCCGACAGTTTTTTAGTATCTTTGCACAATATTCATCTCCCCAGTCATGAAATACCCACTGAATTAAGAGAAGAAACAAGAAAAAAGATGTTAGACAAGACAGCAACATGAAAATTGCAGTAAAGAGACACTTAAAAATTGATCATTTGTAAGAAAAATGGTGTATAAAGTAAACATTAACTCCCCAAAACTCGGATAAAAATAAAATATGATAACTTTCAGAATTTGTTTTTTTCTAGTGCCGCTGGCAAGATTTTCAACTTCTGTGACCCACTAGTTTATTTGAAATCTGCTTTTAATTGTTATTAATCAACGTCTACCAGATAGCAAATATTGAGTAGATTTGGACATGAGAGGATTAAAAGCCCTGCCAAACTTTTTTATTGTTGATTTGGTTAGATTCTTATACATATCAAACATACTACAGAGATGTATAATGAATTGAGTGAGGCATTTAACAATGAATGATTTGAGTAAATATAATCTGAAATAGTTCATGACACTAACATAAAATTAATAAATACAAAAGAAAATACTGGTGAAATATTTTCGTCGATAAATTACAATGAATTTTAGCAACAAAACCTTATGTAAAAAAATCAACTTCCCTTTCTTTTTTTCTTTTCTCTTTTCTTCCATGCTTATGTATGTTTTTTTTTTTTTTTCTCTTCTCAACTTCACTCAAATCTACATTAAGGTAAGATTTTTATTTTTTATTTTTTATGTTTTTTTTGTGTTATATTTGTTATTTTATTTTTAAATTTTAATGTTCATAATATTTGTATGAAAGTTGTTGTAGGATTTTTTTTTTCTCATATGAGATCAATTCTTAATTGATTTATTTATAGGACTTTAAATTTTTAGCAATCACAACTTTATTTTTTTCATAAGAAATTATTTTTAATTGATTTATTTATTTGTTGTTGTTGATTTTTTTTGTGTTATTTATTTATTGTAAATTTGTTTGAGTTGATTTTCTTCTTTTTTCCCCCAAGCAACACAATTTTGAGTATTATGGAGTGTTGATTTATATTAATTTAATTATTTTTTAGTTTAGTTAAATAGATTTTTTTTAAAAAATATTTTTAAATAATCATTAACGAAATTGCATACGGTATTTTGTCAGTTATATAACAAACTTCCCGAGGACAATACTAATGGAATAAAGTTGGTAAATTTTTTTTTAGCTCCCCTTTCCCATTAGTAATAATTTTTTTTATTATTGATGAACTTACCGATGACAAACCAAAAATTATCGATGAGAGTTTCACCGATGGAGTAATTCTATTTGTGATCTTGTCAATAAATTAATTGCTGACAAAATGATAGTACAAATACCAAAAAAACATTTTTGTTGATAAATATAAGAATTCTGGTAGTGTGAAATGACCTTGTCTGCCTCTTCAACAATTGTTTAAAAATCGTAGTGTTCAATTTTGGTTTAATAAATGAATAAGTTGAATTCCCATGATTACATGACTCATTTTGATTGCTATTTGTTCAGTTATTTTAATTTTTTATGATTGAGAATTTCTTCTTATTATTTTTTCATGTTTGCCTTGTATAAGTTAATCACAGTCTCATGACTAGAGTAAATTGTTTTGAATATTAGCCCGGTTTGAGTTCAATCTTTTTCCAGGTATTTTTTTTTAAATTAGGTTTTTTTTTCTTCAATTTTATCATTCAATATTGTGTTATTGTATTTTGAGATTCGTGATTTGTTCTATTTTTCTTTTTGTGGGGTTATCCCAATCTCATATACTAGGTAGTGAGTTAGTCGCGTTAACCCGTATTGACTCAGATTTGTTTTTCTCAATATTTTATTTTGAAATTGATTTTTTTTTCACTTTCATCCTTTGACATTAAATTATTGGCCTTTGAGCTTTGTAGTTTTTTCTGCTGTCCTTTATGTGGGGTTATCCCGGGTTTGAGTTAGTCAAGTTAACCTAGGTAGACTCATGATGTTTTCGGCATTTTTTTATTAATTTAACTTTGATATTTTATTTCAATGTCATTATTTTTTAATTTTTTTATCCCGATCTCTTTTCACATGTAGCGGGTTTGTCGAGTTAACCTGGGTTGATTCAATTTTTTTTTTAACATTTACTTTTTAAAAATTAATTTTTTTTAAATTTTATCCTTTAAGATTAGATTATTAAACTTTGAGTTTGACTTGCATTGAGTTTGTTTTTAAACCATTTAAAAAATTAATTTAGTCAAGCTTAGATGACCTGATGGGTCAATTCGTAACTTGTGTGATTGGTCAAAATCTAGATGATACTAGTTTAATAATTATTTTTTAAAATTATTCCAAAGTATATCATTTTTCTTTTTTTAATTTTATAAAACAATACTGTTTTATTAAAAAATCAAATAGACACAAGTAAACTTATCCAACCCATTATCTTGAACCTTGGACCAGATCATGGAACCAGTCTATCTAATAACCATGCCACCAACAACAGCAAAGAAACATACCAGGAAGGGGAAAAACAAAAAAACAATTCAGCTTTGGTCATGTACAATTTTTTTGGCCATTAAGCACATATCACTCGCCAAATTTTCTGAAAGCACGAACATTGGAGTTTATTCAGTACAACAAATGACCATAGAAATCAAATTCATATTACTGCAGATAGGCCTCAATAATTGACGGTAAAGCAGGAATATTGATGATTTTGTAGCGAGGAAACCCTCCTTCCTCTAATAATTTCTTCCATTCAAGTTCAGTCCTCTCTTTTCCACCTGTGCTATGTGCAAACATCACTAGATCAGACACCATTCCCATATCACCAAATTGGTCATCTCCTTCTGGTTGCAGAACAATCTCCACTAAAACCAGCTTTCCTGTCTTCTCAGGCATTGCTTTCCGACAGTTTTTTAATATCTTTACACAATATTCATCTCCCCAATCATGCAATACCCACTGAATTAAGAGAAGAAACAAGAAAAAAGATGTTAGACAAGACAACAACATGGAAATTGCAATAAAGGGACACTTAATTACCTTCATAAAAATTGAATCAGCATTAGGTATGGCCTCAAAAAAATTGCCTCCAACATGTGACACCCCATTATATGCTGGTGCTGCGGCCACAACGTGTGGTAAATCAAAGTTTATGCCTTTGATGTGAGGATAGGCTTTGACAATCTCAGCTAAATTTCCTCCTGTACCACCTCCAACATCCACCAACGTCTCAACATCATCAAAACCAACTTTATAATGGGATACAACTGCCCTCATAATGATCTTTGCAGTACATGCCAAGGCATCATTGAAAATCCTGTTGAATTCTGGATTTTGGGAGGCCAAGTCCCAAATTTCACAACCATGAGCTTTCTTGAAAGCTGTGCCTCCTTCTTTGACACATTGGCTGAGGTAATGCCATGGTGCTAGTTGCCATGGATAGTTTTGCATCAGAACCATTGGAGCAAGGCTTACCTCCGAGTCACGTAATAGCCATTTTGAACTGTCGGTTAGACCATAGAGAGTCTCTCCTCCATCAGATGGATTGTGTTGTGTGAAGACTCGTTTGCGGACCAGAAATCTCATGATTCGAGCAAGGTAGGGAATGTCAACACAAGGTGAGTCTATTCCTGAACACCCCCCCCCCCCCCACAAAATAAATAAATAAATAAAATGAGATGGACGACTATATAGAATTATTCTGGGTATGGAAAAAACGGGTGGAAATTGTAGAGAACCTGAAGCTATCTGGTTCAAAGTGACTGGACCACCAAGAGAATTTATGATGTCTGGTATGCCTAGCTCTATCGCACACTTCAATGCCATAGATTCTGCGAAGCCAAACATGAGCTGCCATACTTCTACTTGGCCTCTCAGTAATTTCTCTTCGTCTAATGATCCCATTCTCTCTGCCATCACTTAAACTTTTTGCTCTCCACTTAAAGCTTTGAGATGAGGGGAATATTTATAAGAAAAATGGTGTATCAAGTAAAACATTAACTCACAAAACTTGGATACAAATAAAATGTGATAGCTTTCAGAATTTGTTTTTTCCTACTGTCGCTTTGAGGCAAGATTTTCAAGCATGTGACCCACTAGTTAATTTTATTTGAGATGTGCTTTAATTACTATCAATCAACGTCTACCACACACTACAAGATTTAACAGTTTTACCAACGGAATTTTTTTGTCGGCGTAAAATACACATTCCATCGGTAATTAATTTACCGACGAAATCATCGACAGAAATTCTCTATCGGTGAATCTTTCGTCGGTAATTTATTTTCCATCGGTAAATCCATAGGTAAATAAAAAAAAATTATTACTGACGGATTTACTGGCGGAACAGACGCGTCGGTAAAAATATTTTTTATTACTGATGGATTTACCAACGGAAATTTCCGTCGGTAATTATTTAAAAACATTTTTTAAAAAATTCATTTTATAAAATTATAAAATAATTAAATTAACATAAATTTACATTGTATAATATATACTAAAAATGATTGGAAAAAAGAATAAGAAAATCAACTCAAACAAATTTACAACAAATAAATAAAACAAAAAAATTAATTCAACTAAAAAAATTCATATGAAAAAATGAAGTTGCAATTGCTAAAGATTTAAAAATCCTATAAATAAATCAACTAAAAATTGATCTCATATGAAAAAAAAAAAATCTCACAACAACATTTATACAATTATTAAGAACAAAATCAATTAAAAATAAAATAAAAAACAAATATAGTGAAAAAAATTATGAAAAAATAAGAAAAAAGAAAAATCTTACCTTAATGTACTTGCAAGTGAAGCTAAGGAAAAAACATTTCATAAAGCATATTAATTAAAAAAAACTAAGAGGATAAAAGAAGAAAGAAGAAGAAGACATACCCGAGCATGGAGGAAAAGAGGAAAAGAAAAGAAGATAAAGAAATAGATATTGATGTTTTTTACATATAGTGAAGAAGAAAAAGAAGAAGAAGAAGTAGAAGTAGAAGAAGAAGATGAAGAAATAATGAATCTGTCTCTTGTGAAATAAGCGGATTCAGGTTTTTTATTGGGGCGTATTACCGACGGATAATTGAATATTAATATTTTTTAATTATTTCATCGGTAATATTTAATTTAAATTTTCAATAACTTAAAAAGTTTTCAGAAATCGCCAAAAATTACTGATGATTTTTTAATCCATCGGTGATTCCGTTTGTAATATTTAAATGAAAATTTTAAATCAATTGAATTTTTTCAGAAAACCGCTAAATAACACCGATGAATTTTCAATCCGTCGGTGATTTTGTTCGTAAAGAACAACAATTAACAGTGCAATTGGAAGGTGAACAATTCTTGAGCTCTCTGGAAAATACCGACAGAAAATTCCGTCGGTAATTCCCTTTGTAATTGACATGATGAATAGTGTTCACAGTTTACCAACGGTTTTTCCGACGGATTTTCCTACAGAATTACCGACGGAATAAATTCCGTCGGTAAAAAATGACACGTCATCATTTTTTTTTGTTTTGTTTTAATTTTTTTTTCCTACGGTTATTCCCTCGGTATATACCGAGGAAATATCTCCGTCGGTAAAATTCCTCGGAAATTTATTGACGGAAATATTCCCTCAGTATTTCTGTTTGTATTTATTGATTTTCTGGTAATGAGATAGTTTTGATTAGATTTTGACATGAGAGGATTAAAAGCCATAGCAAACTTTTTTATTGTTGATTTAGCTAGATTCTTATACATATCAAACATACTACAGGGATATATAATGAATTGCGTGAGGCACTTGACAATGTATGATTTGAGTAAATATAATCTGAAAATGTTCATGAAATGATGTTGCCTGACTCTCCGACAATTGTTTAAAAATCGTAGCGTTCAATTTTGGTTTAATTAATGAATAAGTTTTAGTCGCATGCATGATTGAAAGAAATAAAATTTATTTTATTTTATTTTTTATATTACCCTTGTTACTTTTATTTTATTCCTTTAAAAATATCTAAAGAAAAGATGAGTATATGAATATTGAGGGAAAGCTAGTTTTAATATTAATTTTTTTTAGTATAATAAATTAGAGGAGTTGACATTTGATTTACTTTTATAATATTTTTAGAGATTTAATTCTATTTAGAATACACTTAAAATAATTTTAAAACAAGAAATTTAATTAAAAATTTTCGATTGAACTTAATTCATATGGCTACAAATAGCATATAAAAGAACTTATAGCTGGAATCATGGGTTTGTATCCTTTTATATCTTGAGTTTCGGCTCTGATACAAGTATAGTAGATATTTTTCTAAATATACATTTACTTATATGAATGAAGTGAAATTAACGTGTCATTTTAAAAGCATATATATAATTATAAAATCAAGATTGTATCCATTTGAGATCTAATAACTAAATCGACTTGAGTTGAATAAAAAATAAAAAAGAAATGGAACTAGACTGATCTAATAAAAAATATATGTTAACTCATGATCTAAGTAAATTTTGTTCAAAAACTCTTTAAATTTTTTATAAAAAGAATTATTTTAGTTAAAATAATATTATTTTAATTTTTAAATTTTATTTTAAAAAATTAACTTATGATATGTGATTAGAGTCTTGGCCCATTGAGAAGTGCAGGGCCAATACATAATTGTGTTAAATCTAGGTATAATTAATATTTTTTATAACGAAGCTCATATCGCTACGTCAAGTATGATTTTGGAAAAGGTTATATAATATAAAATAAAAAATAATGATAAAAAGTGACATGATTTAAGATTAGCTATCTCAGATTAAGGGGAAAAAACAGAAAAAGGGTAAATGACTTTGCATTTGTCTTACTATGTCTAGCCTCACAATTTATGTATATAGATAAATGATATTAAGTTGTTCATAATTCTTCAAAACAATGTATTATTTTCTGAAATAGTTTGATTGAGAGTTCGACATATCTAACGTGACCAAATTTTAATAATGATTGGGTTTCATAAGAGTGTGTGTGTATATATATATAATTATATTTTAACTTTATTGGAATTTTAAATAAAGTGAGATTAAAACTTGAGACTTCACCCAACTTATTTATGATAGAAAATCACATTAATAATAACATGAGGAGACATAACTTAGAGGAGAAATTGTATAGTATTAAAAAATAACGAATCATATTTTATATATGTAGTAATTTTTCTTAATAAAATAGAATTGAATTATAATGTTTTAGTTTATTTATTTTTAATGCAAATTAAAGATTCAATTAACCTAATGTACAAATTAAATTAAAACACTATAGGTTGATCCAAACGATCATACCCAAGTTTAGAATCTTCAGATGTGTCGTAAATTGTGTCACAAATTCATTTTATATTATATGATATTATATAAGTCTAGCGACCCTGCATTGGTAGCTTCCGACCTTAGCTCAGTTGGTAGAGCGGAGGACTGTAGTTGGTGAAATCCAAATAGCCATCCTTAGGTCGCTGGTTTGAATCCGGCTGGTCGGAAAAACTCCTTTCTGATTTTTGAATGACAAGTCGGTCATGATCTGATAAGGCCCATTGGCCTTTACCTTAACCGTAGGTGTTTAGACTTTAAACTCACTGCTCATAATGCAAGGTTAACCACGGCCCATTTTTCATTTGCGGAGTAATTAAGCTTCATTTGTTTTACACGATCAAATCCCATTTTTTTTTTTATCTAAAATAATAATTATAAAAAATTATAATTAATTAGCTAAAACTAGGTTCAAATAAGGCTTTGACTAGCCAAAAATAGATGCAAGAGAAATTTCAAACCCTTTCTTAGTAATATCAAATTTATGGAATCGAATTATCCATTCTATGTAATTTTAAAATATTTTTATCTTATTATTTAAAAAAGATTTAATAGATACAAGAAATAATAAAAGCTTTAAATAAAGACCCTTATAATGCTAGCCAACAAGCGTTAATAACATCCGACCTTAGCTCAGTTGGTAGAGCGGAGGACTGTAGTTGGTGAAATCCAGATAGCCATCCTTAGGTCGCTGGTTCGAATCCGGCAGGTTGGAAAATTCCTTTTTGGTTTTTGAATGACAAGTCGGTCATGATCTGATAAGGCCCATTGGCCATTACCCCACCTTAGGCGTTTAGACTTTAAACCCACTGCTCATAATGCAGAGGTTAACCACGGCTCATTTTTCATTTATTTTTAACAAGAGGAGTAATTATCTATTTTTTTCTTCACTTTACTAGAATTGTTTTTTTTAATCCAATTTGTTTTACACGATCAAATCCCATTAACTTTATTTTATCTAAAATAATTTTTTTTTTATATATAATTACTAGCTAAAACTAGGTTCAAATAAAGTTTTGACTAACCAAAAATTGCCGCAACTAAAATTTCAAGACTTTTTTTTAGTATTATCTGATTAATGGAATTACATTGTATATTCTATGGAATTTTAAAAGACTTGCTATCCTATTATTTTAAAAAGATTTTAATAGATACAAGAAATAGTGAGATTTTAGGTAAAAATATTTTTATTATTTTTGATGAGTTCTAAATTTTATATATTTTCTTTTTTATATTTTTGTAGTCTCTTTCTTCAACGTGAATTTTAGAGAGTAATTAATAGAATGTTAGTGGGCTATATACTTCTTCATTGAGATAAGAGATATAATCTCTAGTTTCTTTGTAAGAAATATTTAATTTGTTGGTAAAGAATATCTTCATGGCAATACATACATTAATTGAGACTAATTGTTTTTTAATGAACTTAAAAACACACCATTAACATCATTCTGGTTAATTTAAAACAAACTAATTTTTTTAGATAACAATCTCATTCAATAAACAAAAAAAATCTCATTAATTATCTTCTGTAAGGTATAAGAAATAAAATTTTCACAACTCTCTTTTGTACATGCAAAGGTGACAAAGCCATAACCACGTGCCTCCGAGTAATTTATGAAATCAAACCGGTCAGTTTTTTTAAATTTTAAATCGGTTTTTATATGATTTGGTTTTTTTAGTTATTTTTTTTATTTAATTAATTTTTAAATTTTTTTACTTATCTCTACTACTTGGTGTGATTGGTAGAGGATGTGTGGGAGATTGGTCTTCTTGTTGAGAATGCATCGTTACAAAGCATGGAATGTTAAATACCTTGGATAAAATTCTTGCAATGGAGGAAGGGAAATGAGGGCGAACAAAAAGCTATTGGACCAAATGGGATATATAGCTAGCTCTGAACAATTTTATTGCTTTCTCTGATCTCGTACGTGGTGAATACTAAAATGTAGTTAAACCAAGAATTAATTTTGAGTTTTCAGCCTACCTATTTCTTGAAGTTCAAGTAATAATATAATTTTATCTTGTATCTTTTTTTTAAAAAAATATCCTCTGGCATCATTTGCTATTATGTTTCGATATTTAAAAGTGTTTTTGAAAATAATTTTTATTTAAGAAAACATTAAATTAGATTTGTAAGTAATTTTTTATTTTTAAGATGTGACCATATATTCTTATAATATAATAAATTTTTTTTTTTATAAAAAAACTTATTAAATTTAATGGAATACATGACACTGTTTGTTTAAGGAGTGAAATTAATCTAATTTGTCATTGTTTTAATAGTTTTTGTGAGATGTCAAGTCTGATTTAATACATTCTTCCAATAGCCTTATTATTAGTCTAGGTCCATCAAGAATTGGTAAAGTTCTAAGAAATAATGAAAGGAAATTTCTTTATATTTCTCTTTCTCTACAGGTAACATAAACTCTAATGAGGCCGATGTTCTTGCAATTCAAAAATCACTACTTTTTTTGTACTGATTGCAACTACGCTACTTCAAATTAATGGGTTGTGGAATCTAATTCTTCCAATGCTATTACTTGAATTAAAGGTGAAAATATTATGTGACATTTGCAAGGTAAATTTAATGATATCTTAAATGCAAGTAATATGCTTTCTTCTAATTTTTCAGCATATTTTTAAAGAGAAAAATCATGTTACAGATCATTTAGTAAAGCAAAGAATATTGAGACTGGCTGATTTAGTTGCATGGTTATAGCTTTTATCTGGAGTCTATTTTAGTATGAATTTGCTTTGTGGTTATTTACTTTGTAAGTATACTTTTTACACAAGCTATTATGTTGTATTCTTCTCTTTGTTTAAGGTATGATCTTATTGGCTTTAATAATTGATTAATAAATCTCTCTTATTTTATTAGAAAAAACAAAGTTTAGGATCAAAATATAAAATTATAAGACTTCAACGATCAAATAATATGTAAATTAAAAATATAAGAATCAAATTAAAGTTTTTCATGCCTTTTTAATATTGGGCTGTGTTTTTTTTTCAATGTTCTTTGAATTTCTCTTTTAACAATACTTGAATTTTAATTTCTCAAAATTTATTTAGAATCATTCTTGAGCACTTCACACATGCAAAAGCATGTGAAGTGAAAATAATATTGACACATGAAACTATTCTAAGATAACTTTATAACAGAAATGAAAAAAAAAATACTGTAAAAATAAACAAATAGTATAATCTTTATGAGTCTAAATGAACAGTATATTGCAATATTCACCTCTCCCGATCTTTTAGTTTACGAGATAGAAGATCATCGTAACAATTGAACTTTTAGGCTCAAAATGGAAAGGAAAAGAAGGCGTATGTTCACAGGCCACAAATAAAACTAAGCTCAATAACAAACTCCATGCCCTTAATGCTAGGCTTGTTGATATTATGACCATAAAAAAAAAAGTAATTGGGAATTTCTTTTGCTAAGGTTTTTTATCCTGTTTGGTTTTTATTAAAAAAATAATTAAATCAATTTCTTTTTAAGAAAACCAAAATCGATTCAAACCGACCAGTTTTGGTTCAGTTTGATTTTTTAAAATAAAAATTGGTTTGACTCGATTTTTTTTTTGTTTTTTTCCGGTTTGAATTCGGTTTGATTTTAGACTTATAAAATCAAAACCAAGCTGGTCGGTTTTTTTAAAATTTTAATTAATTTTTTTTATGATTCAGTTTTTTCAGTTTTTTAATTTTTTTACTCATCTTTAACTAAGTCATAGGATAACACCAGAATTTAATGGCAAAAGTGTTTTTCATTTGGCAGAAACATGATATTGTTTCCGTTCCTTGAGAAAACAATAAGATTTTCTACTCTTAGCATCTCTCATTCTTTGTTCAAATATATCACAAATTTCTTTATCCTCATTTTAAAGTTTGCAACTATTCCAATGTTGTCTTGAAATTTAAACATTCAAAGGTTGCTGTTCATTTCGAATTTTGAAAAGGGAACTTAATATGTTGGAGGGATATATTACAACCAACAAAAGTTCAAACATACACTAGTTCAAGATGTCATCAATTTGTTCTTGTAAATAAAGGAAAAGCTGTATTTTTTTTTAGAATAGAAAAGAAAGGGAGTTGAATCAAAAGTTATTTTACAATTTTCCCATAATCAAGGCCATTTACTATCTATCTAATATATAACTTCATGGAACAACGAATTTTGTTGCTCAGATTTCTACAATGTAGCCGAATATGAAAAATTCAGGGAAAAGTTTTTCAGGAAATTAAGCAGTTTCTAGCAAATAAACAAGTACTGTATTATAAAATAATAAATTGAAAAGCTAGCAAATAATAATATCAATGATCTCGTAATGATAAAAAGAAGCTGATTAACTCTCTGATTACACAAATAAAGGCATGTCTACAATAGAAAGGTATAATTGGGGAAAATGAGAGGGAAAAAAATAAAAACATGGGTACCTAAATCTACCAGTTAGACAAAGTTAAACATTTGGTAAGTTAAGTCATAGGAGAGGGTACATTTTAACCAAAAAAGAAAAGAAAAGAAAAAAGGAGCCATGGCTCATGGGACAGGATAAGACTTGTTATGACACATGCATTTATAAGCCATGGGACAAGTCTCAGCCTCTTCAAGTGAAGCACAAATAAAGCTGACCATTACTAGTCTACATGGTGAGCATGAACCACATGCATGAGAACAATCAGGCAAACTTGATCCAGCAATTTGGACAGTATCGCCCCTTCTCTTTGCTGGCCATCTTTCCCTGTAGAAATTGGGCTGTGCCACCGTCCCATCTTTAATTCGAGGCTGTGTCGAGTGGTGGTGCCCATGGTCTGTTCAGCATTAAAGAAACAATATCAGTATCAATAGAAACCCTAGCAAAAAGGGAAAAGAATCGATCGAAGTCTCAGTTCCAAAATGTATCAAGAACTAACAACATAATTTCACACATAAGTTCGAACCGCTCCCTTATATCTAAAAAGAAATGAAGCAAAAGGAGAAAACGTCGAGAGGTTCATACGTGTTCGTGGCCTGCCTAGGTGCCTCGCGGAAATGGCCGTCGGAAGACAAATGAGAGCAATGACTAACGCTGCAACAAAAATCTTCATGGCTTTGGTATGCTTTAATGGCGTCGTGTTACTCTTTTCTTTGAGAAAGCTAGCTAATTATTAGAGAACTTGTGTGTTGGAAGAAAATTGGAGACGAAGGTGTGAGGGTGGAAGTGTGGGAGCACCGGAATATATAAAGGGGTGGGCAAAAGGATAGTATTGAAGCAAGTCACAGGCAAGAGTGTGTGCCAAAGCAGTGTTTCAGGAGATGGTCACATGAAAAGGGATGAACGACGCAGGTTTCCTAACAACAGTCACAGGACTCAAGCCTTCGCATGTGTGTGTGGTTCCATGGAAAAAAAATTAAGGTGATATACGTATAATGTACTTAGGGCATTGCTTACATAGCCATAAATGCTTCGAGGGATTTTCAAATTTTATTGAATCTCTGAAAAGCTTAAGGCCATATTGTAGGAGCTAATAAATTAGACACTGTGGATGTAATGTGACTGCCATTAATGCTTTCTTTTTTGCTTCTACATGGAGTAGATGTGTTATGCGCTTGAGTTTGGACCACCCCGAAGCTATTTAATTCCAAGAAGATTTGATACCTTGTTCTATACAACTATTGGCCCATCCATATTAGAGTTTCTACAAATTACTCAAGAGAACATGTTCAACATGCACCCTATAGCTTGTTTGACACTATAGTTATTTGACAACCTAATTATAATTGTTTTTTAAATAATTTTTCGTGTAAAAATATATGTTAATATTTTTTTTTTAAAAAATTATTTTTAATATTAGTATACAAATTGATTTGAAAACACTAAAAACATATTAATTTAAAGTTAATAAAAAAATAAAATTTTTTAAAAATATTTTTAAAATACAAAAATAAACAGAAATGAATAGTGAATTAATTACCATGGATTTGTGATTGATGGCCCAATTTCTCCGATTAATTTGGTTTGTACAATGTTGCTTACTAGTAAATGGGACCAATTAAACTCATTTATTTTCCATTTTCTGCACGAAACTATTCTATGGGCTGACCCCCAACTACACAAATAACTAAGCTAGATGGTCGAAAGTGAAGAGGAAGACAAAAACAATGTTGTGCATGGAAGTTGGCTCTCCTTATTTTTAGCAATAAATGAATGTAAGTATCGTGTAATACAAAAGACATGTTTTTATATATATTTTATTTTAAAAATATATAAATTTACTTCAAAATAATTTTAAAAATGAATTTATTGCTTATAATTTCCTCTGGACCTAGTTATTATTGAAGTTCCATCTATAAACGGATATGATTTTTGTCCTAGAGTATACAAACTCTTGAAAAAAAAGAAGCAATCGCTAGTTAATTTTTTCTTTTATCAACATTCTTAAAAATTAATTTCTTTTATATCAATCGATCAAATATATTTTATTTCTCATCACCTCCATTTCCTTGTAAAATAACCAAATACTATCGTGTAAATTATGCATGCATTACCGCTATGATGAGGTCTATTAGTCGTACAGAAAGAATAAATCCAGTTGTTTTGTTTGCTAGAGAAGATTATCCTATGGATCATACATACCCAGCATGGATGCACGTTTGGTATACAAATGTTACCGCACTGGAAAATTTCCAGAGGGATGAGCACGACCAAACTGAAGAGTACGTTAACTTAGACGCAGGCCCACTTAAGAAGTCAGAAATAAAGCCAATATCCAGCTACAAAGGCCGAATCCTAGCATGGTAATGGCCGAAACCAGTAGACACGTCTAAGCAAACTGGGCTATTGAGGCCCAATCCAATAGCAATTCTCAGCCCGTTTAGAAAACCCAAGTTATGGTGGGTGAGCAAAGAATCAAAAACCAATTAAACAAAAAAAAAAATATTTAAAAAAATCAAATAACAAAAAAAATCAGTTAAACTGATTAAATTTTTTTTAAAAAAATTTAATTTAGTTTGGTTTTGATTTCAAAAAAATAAAACAAAACCAAATGGGACTAGTTGAAATTTAACTAAACAAAGTTAACAAAACCAAGATATAAAATAAAAGGAGAAATTTAAAATGAAAATACTCTTATAAATTTTTATGAGTTATGTATTTTATATTATTTCCTATTTGTTTTTGTCTTGTGGATTAATAGAATAACTAATATAATATCATTAATTATTTTCTAAATACTATAAATTTTTTTACTATATTATTGACTTAAATTTTTTTATAGATAATTTTAGAAACTTAAAAAGAAATTTTAAAATTTTAAAATATGTTTTTTTAAAATATATTAATAAATATCTTTTATATTTGCATTACACTCACCTCAAAATTATAATCAATTTTACATATTAAAAAAATATAAGTAACAAATTATTAAATAGCCACAATGTATTTATCTCATACTTGTATAAAAACCATATTATATTCAAATATCAATGATTTCCACAAAAAACCATACAAAAATTTATTATGATAGATTCTAATAATTTAGTGGGAGTCCTTAAAACATTTATCTTCATATAGTCTTGTTAGTTGTTACTATCTTGTTTCTCTTAAAATACATGTCGTCTGCGTGATCGCTGCAACTGCTCTATTACAGTTGCAACAACCAATGACAAACAAAAGGTCTTTCTATTGTTTGGACGTAGGACTCGATGACCCAAAACAAAAGCCTTCTCTTTCAAATCCCAGCATCATATCATTTCATCAAACACAAAGCCTGTATTTTTCATCACAGATTTCTCTTATCACAGGTGGGTTTGTGCTTGCCTTTCTCTCTTTTAATCCTGCTTGCATTTTGTTGTTCGTACATGTGTGTGAAATGAATGATGGTATGGGATTTTGGTGTTTGTTAAAATGCCTATGTGAACTTGCAAGATGATAACTTTTTTTGGGTTTTAGTCTTTGATGCTTGTAGATATTTGGAAAATGTGCAGTATAGTTTGAGTGTGGAGATGGGTTTTGAATAATTTGGTGATTTATTTGATGTTTTGATTGTAAATCACTGCGTTCTTTGCATTAGATATGAAGTTATGCACTTATGCATTTTGATGATGCCTGGAAATTCTTGTAGTCAAAACGTAAGATCCTTGGAAATGTTAAAGTTTGAAAAAGCATGATATACTGTATCTTTGGATTTGATGATGCATTAGTGGCACTTGTTTCATTTCTATAAAAAATAGCTATGGTCTTTCTGTGTTGGGATGTTTAAGAAATACTAAGGATTAATAAGAAAGAAAATCAACAGACAGCATAGAACCTTCACAGATTTCCAGTAGTGTAGCCAGTAAAACCTCCTGGTCTTGTGCTAGAACCGCTTGTTCCGTAATTCTGCAATGCAGAGTTGTGGTGGATTAATGGAGTTGAGCTGTGGGATGTGTGTGTTTCTAAATGTTTACCTTCTGTTCATTTTCTTATTGCTTTCATGTTTGCATTTATGATGGAGTTTTCTTATCCATTTCCGTAAATTCATGTTCTGTTTGTCTGCAAGTGAGCATTGCGTCTTTCAATGTCTTGATAGATGAAGCTGTTATACTGGGTCAATTTTCCTGAAAGTTGAATGGACTTTGTAAATTTTCTGTCGCAAAACAACTGGATGGAATTCTGATCCATACAATGACGTCCAAGTGGACACAGGCACCGTTGGTTGACAGCATTTAGATATATTACAGCAGCTGCTACTCAGGCAAATAAACCAAAAGAGAAAACAGTCCTTTTTTTTTCCCCTCTTCATTTGAATCAAAGAATAACCCAGAAAAAATAAAAATGATAGAGCAATCACTTTCAAAACCTTCATTCTCATTGTCAATTCCCATACCTAAAGCCCCTAAATCCAAATCCTCCTTTTTTTGCTCCTATTCAAAAATTCGATGTGAATCTGTTGATTATCCCTCTTTGACAAAAATTGATGCAAAACACCCACAAAATTCTACCACTATCAATAATGGCTCTTCATCATCAGCGTCTGTGGATTTGAAGAACAAGGAGAAGGGCCCATACCCATATCCAGGAGGTGGAAAGATGGGGCCATACACTGGGAGGGATCCCAATGAGAAGAAGCCAGAGTGGTTGAGGCAGAGAGCGCCTCAAGGAGAACGATTTGAAGAGGTAAAAGAATCTATCTCTCGCTTGAATCTCAACACTGTTTGCCAAGAAGCTCAATGCCCCAATATTGGAGAGTGTTGGAATGGAGGCGGGGATGGTATTGCAACAGCAACTATTATGGTTTTGGGTGATACTTGTACCCGTGGATGTAGATTTTGTGCTGTTAAAACCAGCAGAACCCCTCCTCCTCCTGACCCCATGGAGCCACTTAACACTGCTTTGGCTATTGCAAGTTGGGGGTGAGTTTGTTTCTTAGAATTAACTATGGAAATATTTTTTCTGTACTGTTTGCAAGTATGTTTTAGATTATAAAATGAAAGGCTTTTTTTTTTCATCTCAAAATACCATTTCCTTCAATATGTAAGAAGAAATGAAAAGATAGACAATAGTTCATACTGTAGTGTTCAACTTGCTTTAAGCATTGGACTAATCTAGTATGTTTCTTCTTTCCCAATTTAGTGTGGATTACATTGTTATAACAAGTGTAGATCGTGATGATCTACCGGATGGGGGAAGTGGCCATTTTGCCCAAACTGTTCGAGCTATGAAGGTTTGTATGTTATCAGGCTTACTTTATGGATGTCAAGCTCCTATTTACTGTTGCAGAGTTTATGAATCGCATATTGGATTCTGTACACCTTTTCTGCAGGAACTGAAGCCAGAGATCATGGTTGAATGCTTAACTTCTGATTTCCGTGGTGACCTAAAGGCTGTAGATACTCTGGTACATTCAGGATTGGATGTGTTTGCCCACAATGTTGAGACTGTTAAATGCCTCCAACAAATTGTTAGAGATCCCCGAGCTGGGTGAGTGGCTTGTTATTGCTTCTGTACAAGCACAAAACATGGATCTGTCTGCATCATATCAGTTGTTTTGTGTTTTGAGGCTTACCAGCCATGGTTGTATTTGATGATCAGTTATAGTATTTGAATACAAAAGACAAAAGCTGAAACAAATCGAAAATTTCTGGTGGTTTGTTCTAGGCTATTTCTGACTTTATACATGATGCAAAATATAAACAATATTTAGTATTATATAACATTCATGATTATCGCTAAGTATAGCTGATGGAGAATTAAGGGCAACAATGGGAGTTGGTATTTATTTGTTTAGGAATTTTAATATTTTATGATTATACTAGTTTTTATTATTTAGGAAAACCATAAGTCTTAATTCTATAATGAAACTAAAATCCTAATTAAACTATCAAATAATAAATACCAATTCCCATTTTAAATAAAATAATCTAGAATAATCATAAAATATTAAAATTCCTAAACAAATACATACTGTCTCCCATTGTTGCCCTTCATTCTCCATCAAAAGCATATTTATATAGATGATACATAAAGGTATTCTATTATTTGTTGAGAACGGGACAAAATTTGCATGAATAAACCAAATCCAGGCTTGGTGTACTCATAGCAAGAAATCTTATGCAGACTGGTCTTTCTTTCAAGAACACTTGTCGTGAATGCTAATTTTGATTCTTATTTTAAGAATGGGAAATGCAGGTATGAACAGAGTTTATCAGTTTTGAAACATGCAAAAGTCAGTAAGAAGGGAATGATAACAAAAACTTCTATAATGCTGGGTCTGGGAGAAAATGATGATGAGGTGAAGGAAGCCATGACTGACTTAAGGGCTATAGATGTTGATATACTAACATTTGGACAGTACTTACAGGTAAAATTATGTGCCACTATGCTCTTATGCTATTTAGCTCGAGTAATTTACATCTTATGCCTAGAATTGGGCCTCTGCTTTCTTAATTATATTAAATTCTTAAAGCTTGCCATAGTCTAGTGTTTTACTGCCTGAATGATTCTCATATTGCCAAAAGATGGTTTCAGTTCAACACTGCCAAGGCATTTGTTGTGTTGTCTTGTTATATTGTGGTTCTATATTTATTTGACTCTTGCAGCCTTAGCTCTCAATATGAAACTGCTTATTTTTTGCAGCCCACTCCATTACATTTAACGGTCAAGGAGTATGTTTCACCTGAGAAGTTTGCTTATTGGAAGGAATATGGAGAGTCTATTGGATTCCGTTATGTGGCTAGTGGACCTCTGGTAAGTTCTTTGATAACTATTTACGTTGGAGGTTATAGATGTCAGCATTTGTGTTCTTACACGAACAACAAATGGGAAGACGGGCTAATTGTTAGTGTTATAATTTGGCATTTGTGTTCTTACACGAACAACAAATGGGAAGACGGGCTAATTGTTAGTGTTATAATTTGTAAATGCAGCCCTGTTCAAATCCATTTGTGTTCATTAAAATCTTGTTGGGTCTAAATTTCAGTCTGCTTCTATAATAAAAGCTTTGCAAACTAATGCATGGTTTTGCTTCAAATTCAATGTTTTACTAGCTGAGCTTGAGTTCCTTTAGTTGTTTCCAAGACACACTCTATCGACCTTTTTAAATTTACCTGCAAGAGCTTTCGATTTTATTTTCCAGGTTCGATCCTCATACAGAGCAGGGGAACTCTTTGTCAAGACAATGGTGAAAGAAAGTGCTAAAGAAGCTGCTGCCATATCCTAGTCACCTCCTGTAATCCTTTTTATCATTCCATCTTGATGGCCATGGAACTACAGCAACAACAACTTTACGTCACGAGCAACTGGCTTTGGGACAAACTGTATCAGATATACAAGGTTGAGTTTTCGTTCTCTTGGTTTTTGATTTGCCAGTGGTGAGTTTTACTGGCGATAGTCAGACCGTGAATTGATCTATTTATTTGTTCCTTCCATTCTTGTTGTAACTCCTCTTTTTCTTCTTTTTTTCCCAAGAAAACCCAAAGCAGGGTCAAAATAAAGTTGAAGACCATAAGTTATTATTCCATCACTATTTTCTTCTTGTAAATAAACAAAGCAAATGCAATTGTTCACGTGTTACCCTTTGGAAAGATTCTTAAAAAGAACTAGATAGTTTAAAGGAAAAGAGCGAATTCACTCCACGAATCGGTTCAAGTCCGGGACTGATATCGTTTTAGGGAGATGATTTCTGCTGCAGAGCCCAAATTGCTGCTTGTTAGAGATTCGCCTTTATTTATTTATTTATTTATTTTTTTATTGCTAGCCCATCTCTGAATTTTCAAACAGGTTCATGATTACAACAGGTTAGTGAAAGTTAATATAGAATGATAATGTTTTAATTTTTTTAAAGTTAAAATAATATTATATTATATATTTTTTTAAAAAAACCAAATTGAATTTTAGTTGATTAAGTTTAAGTCACTTGGGTTTGAATGAATCAAATTCCATTTATTTTTTTTAATCCCCACTCGAGCTAGATTCTAGTATGGTGAGGTTTCGACTTAGACTTGAGTATAATATGTTCAAAAAATTGTGATATTTGACTAAATTAAGTTCTATTTATTTTTTTAATCCCGGATTTTAAAAAATCAATGTACATGTTCGGAAAATTGTGATTTTTCAACCAAAAAAAAGTGAGAAATTTAGATTTTTTTTTATGTATATTTTGTGAGAGGTGGGAAGTCAAAGAATGTGGAACGTGATGTATCATATGATATTGCTGTGACGTTGCAGTTCGTGCTTAGCATGGTTGAAATCCTTATAGGATAAAATCCAAATTATAATAAATTAAGATATAAAAGGATTATAAAACATTGTGAAGCTTCA
The DNA here is from genome assembly GCA_018804465.1 of Populus tomentosa. Taxonomy (NCBI): domain Eukaryota; kingdom Viridiplantae; phylum Streptophyta; class Magnoliopsida; order Malpighiales; family Salicaceae; genus Populus; species Populus tomentosa. The sequence continues at coordinate 15,366,178 of CM032005.1, read as the reverse complement.
TGAGATGGCTTTTTGGGGATTGACAAGTTGTTGATTGCACATTTTACCATAGCCAGTTCACACCAGTTATGATCGGAATTTGCCTAATTTTCTCCACGTTAGCGCAATAAAAAAATACATTTTTCAAACTAGTACTATTAAAAAATATTTTTTAATCTAGCATAGTCAATATTAAAACAATAAAAAAATAATTTTTCAAACTAGAAGAGTTAAAAAAAATATTTTATAATCTAGCAGTATTGATTTATTTGAAAAGTGGGCAAAACACTTAGTTGGTCCTTGAGGTTAGGATTTTTTTTTTTTGTTATATTTGTTTTTATGGTTTTCAGCAGGGATTATTTGAAAATACAACCTGTATTTTTAAAAATTAATTTTTTTTTATTTTTTATTAAAAAATAATTTATTTTAATGTTTTTGAATTGTTTTAGTGTGCTGATTTCAAAAATAATTTTTAAAAAATAAAAAAAATATTATTTTAATACATTTTAAATAAAAAAAACTTTAAACTATAGTCAACCACAATCTAACAAGCTAGCTTTATATTTTCAATTGTTTATCATGTTTGTCTTATACTTTTTATGTTTTGGACTTTTTTTTTTTCCTCTATGGTTTCCGTTTTAGTTTGGTATTAATATTAGGATTTTGGTTAAAAAAAAAAACATAAAGATCAATCCATGTATGTACATTTTACCCCAGAGATAGTTTCAAATTCATGCTTACTTTACTCTGAATGTACATGGTACCTTGTTTGTCAACGGTCAAAATAGGAAGCTTAATGCACAAATTCATTGCCTATTTAACATCGAAGACTAGGTTCTGAGTTCCTGTAATTATAGTAATTCATGTACGGCTGCCAAGAAAACGAAAACTGGTAATAAATTTTCAAACGTAAACCCTTTTTCTAGGTCTATATATTAGTACATTTACCCCCAAGAATCAAGATCTTGTCTACTGTTTCCTCTGTTTATACAGGCATGAACACCACCACCACCCTTGTCCATGAAACCATAACAAAAACTTTTAGCAGTGGATTAAAGGGTTATCAGCCATTGGATCGTTATGATGATCCTCATGACATGGGGTATAGAAGTGCAAGGGCTAAGAAAAGACAGGTTTTTCTGAAGTCTTACAGGTTAGCATCAAGAACCGAATTGAGAAGAAGGTGGTCAAGATCGTTGAAGCTGAAGAAGGTGGTGGTTAAGGTTAGGATGGCTGTGTTATCAGCTGTTTCGTTTATGAGGGGAAATGCTTTAAAATCTTGTAATTCTAAATCATCAATCTCTGCTTCCTCTCCTATGCAACTCAGCAAGTCTTGTTAGGTTTTTAATTTTTTTTCCAATTTCTTGAACTGATTTCCTTCTTAATAAAGCATCTTTTGCTGCTGCAATTCTATGATTATGTTTCTGTATCTGTTTTTAGGTAGATACACTGGCAAAGATCTGACACTCTAGTCACTAAGGTAACTTTTGGATACCATCTCAGAAGAGCAAACACAGTGAGAACAGACGATACATGTTCTCTTTTCCTTTCTATTTTGAAAACACAGAGTTCACTCCAAAAACATCTCATAAACAAATTTGTTTTATATTTCTCTCTATGTCTTTCTAACCAAATATATTCTTGTTAATTTTTTGTTTGGGACACTAACCAAACACAACCCAAGAAATATCACAATTGTATATCATAGAAAGGCTTATTGCTAGTCTGCTATATTCCCTGACACTTTTCTCTTCCTCTGCCCTATGGAAGGAGATTAGACAGATACATATGCATGGGATGAAACAAAAGCTTCTGTTTATGTACTTGTCATGTTCAGTCCTATTCAGTCTCAAGTACCAATTTTCTTTATTAATTTCATTGCACCCTATGCTTGTGGTTCTTGCTCTGTTTACTCCTATTCAGTCTCACGTACCAAACGCTTCCTATAACTTTCCTCATTAATTTCATTGCATCCTAGGCTTTTGGTTCATAATGTAATGTGGCTCTCATGCATAGTTCCTATGGCTCCAACTGGTTCTGTGTAGGTCAAGTGTGCAAAATTCCTGGAGATTGGAGGTGGACTTTCCAAACTGTCATTTCTTTTGGGAGGTTTGACAATCATAAGTGTTGGCTATAGTTATATATAGGATGATCATTTACCATTTAGGACTGTATTGACAGACTGCAATTTGTCTTTGGTAGCTACCATTTGTTATGAGTAACTGATTTTGACTATGTAATCCAATCTTTTTACACAACGATATGGCAAAGAATTGTTAGATTTTCCTAAATTGGCTCCTCCTTGGATGGTCTTAAGAAATATCAGCTGCAACCCCAGATGCTTAGTGCTAAAAATAGAGAAATAGAGAGTTGTGTAACAACCATGCCAATTACTATCATCCTCCAATCCATGTCCTCACATTATATAACATTAACCTAAACCAGTGGAGCAAAATTCTCCAAAAAGGTCCCCTGTCTCCTCTCTAACTCCAAGTTCAAGATTCTTAGACGAAAAGGGAAAGGGCTTTTCTTTCTTCTTCTCCTTTCTTGTATGGACTATGCTCAGCGAAGGGTGCATCCATCTGATGTTGAGGCAGCAATGGAAACTGCCCCTGCATACCCATCAAAATATGTTATGCTCAACAATAATAATTCTTCAAGCGTAAGGCCTCCTCCTAAAAGGCGTAACATTCCTAGGTACCATTCAAACAATCATCATTCTCGTGGACATTGTTGTTTAAAATGTGTGTGCTGTTGCTTTTGCTTCTCGATTGTTGTGATTATCGTTCTTGCTAGCCTTCTTGCCGTTCTTTACGTAACACTAGACCCCAAAACGCCTCAATATAATATCGAAAGTTTTGAGGTCAATGCTTTCAACATGGCTCCGGATTTTAGCCTCTATACCGAATTTGTTGTCGTCGTGAAAGCTAACAATCCTAATAAAGAGATTGCTTTCACCTATGGCAAGGACAGCTCGGTCGTTGTAGCCTATTCAGATTCAACTCTTTGTTCTGGCAAGATTCCTGCCTTCCACCAACCGTTCGACAACACAACGATGATCCGTGTTGTTTTGACAGGAAAAAGCGAGTTCGGTTCAGGACTTCAAGAAGCTCTAATGGACAACAGGGAAACAGGAAGGATCCCTTTACTTGTAATCGTAAAGGCACCTATTTCTGTGATGGTTAAAAGTCTTGCATTGAGACAGGTTATGGTTAATGTCAACTGTTCTTTGGTTGTTGATAACTTGGCACCCAACAAGAGGGTTCGGATTCTATCAAGTACATATACCTATGCCTTCGAAGGTATTACGCTCAAAATATGACCCTTGTATTTTTATTTTCCTCTTCTTCATTAGCATCATCAATTCCGGATGGAAGGGAAAGGAGAAGCAGAGTTGGCTAATAGCATCCAAGCCATTTGCTTCCTCTCTCAGAGATGAAATCAGAAGAGTTTGTTCTGCAGGCTATATTGTGTAGATTGCTGATTATAAAACAAGTGTATGTTATGCAGCTTTAGCTTGTGTTGTATAGGCTTCTGTTGGAATTTATACATAACTTTATGTAGCAGTATTGTAATTCTGTAATGTATATTTCACCCTGAACTTGTTATTGTTTGCACAAATTTAGAAAGCTTAATCCATGTTCTGCTCATCACTTGTTAATCCAAGCACTGATTTGATTGAAACATAATCCCAGATATTGTTATTTTTCCTTTCCATTTTCCCTGCAACCAATCACATGCTGCAAATGTAGAATGATGGAAGACTTGCTAAATATTGTTGTCCAAAAACCTCTGGTAGAATCAGCCGAATCTAATCCCAAAGGGTTCACAAAAGTGGTCAAGTCTTGGCTCGGCTAGTTCCAAGCAGTACTGGAGATATCTCTACTGCTTGTAAATATGAAGTTCAAATCAAGCAAGAATGTCTTGTGGATCATCATGTACGTGCAACAGGCTTCTTATTTATCAATTTTATAAATGAAAAGGGTCAAGCATGATAATTGAAAAGGAGAGATAAGAAGGACCAAAAAAAAAAAAAAATTGACACCAACACCAAATCAGAGGCTTGTTGGTGACATGCACTGTAGAATGACTATCATCATGTGAAAAAGACTATCTTACCCCTAATAGCAAGGTTATTAGTTTTTTTTTTTATTATTAAAAATTACAAAAATAACTATTTAACTATTTCATCATTATGTAGTATGTTATGGTCCTGTTTTTGTTAGCAGTAGATTGTAGAAATCTGTTTTTCATACAAAACATACCAAAAAAGTAAAAGTAATTTAGCTATCTGAAAATATGGTTGTGATTGTTTTTTGAAATGTTTTTTGTTAAATAATATTTATGTAATCTTATTTATTAAGGATAGAATAATATTTTCAATTTAACCTATATATATTTTATTTGTATTTAGGTTAAGACCATGCACTTATAATATATAGATTATTCATAATTTTAGCTTTCTTTTTGTATTTGATTTTAATTATTTCAACACTTTTCACTTGGAAATATATCAAAATAATTTTTTTTTTATTTTTTTAAAATTATTTTTAACATCAACATATCAAAATAATCTAAAAACATAAAAAAATATTAATTTCAAATAAAAAAATTTTAAATTTTTTTAAAAATATTTTTAAAATATAAAAATAAAGAGTAATTCTCGACATATATTTCAGCTTTCTTCTGCTCTTCTTCTGGCTCCTTGATAATATGCGGTTGTTGTTTTCCTCCAACGTTCGCTCTGTACATTCTACAAACCATCCTCTGAATGAATTATTTTTTTAATGGTAATGAATAATTTTTTCAGGTTTTTTTTATTCAATGGGAGGCCGCATAGCCCAAAATTCTGAGACCTCTGAATAAAAATTCCAACTTTTAACCATTAGAAATAATTGTCAAGTCCTTTATTCATTTTCTTTTGATTTATTTTCTACGTTAGATGTTAATCATAAATATTGCAAATATGACAACAAAGCTTATGTTCCATGCACTATGCAATGTATATTAATTAAGCTCCAAGCATGGAGTCAGGATTGCATCAACGCTATAGTTAAAGAATAAAAATGATTCTACACAATTTTCAGCACCTGAAATTAAACAAACATATATATATATACAAATATATGATTTTATTAAATATATGACCAGGTATAATTTTGATCTAAAGTATTCTTTTAAAAGAATAAGAGCATCATTTGATACTTTTCTTGAATTTAATATATGGTGACTTGATTTATTTGAGAAATAAAGCCGAGATTTGTGCTATGCAAGAACACGAAATAATTTGGGTATATGTTACGGAGCGAGATTTAGTGATCTAATACTTTGAAAAGAATCTTTGATTTCTCTTCAAAGTGTTGTTAAAGAACTCTTATGAGGTGTTTATGCTTGATCCAACAGAATTTCGTTTTTTGTAGACTTCAAGTGTAGATGAAGGAGGCTTGAAAACTTTTGAGAGAGCTTCCTTACTTAAAGAGCTTGTCTTGTGAAAAATTTATATTTCCCAGAATCTTTTCTTTCTAGGTTGAGGCCCTCTATTTATAGAGATCTGTAGGGGCTCTCAGGTTTTTTTTTAATGCCACATGATATAATTTTATTGGATGATATTTATGAAGGTTCATTTATTTTTCATGCCATTTATTTTTATTTTATTTTATTTTATTTTTTCATGTAAAAAAAATATGAAAATAACACATGATCAAATTTGATTGGTAGAAAATTTTAGTTTCTACATGTACATCTGAAAGAAATTCTTGAAGCATGATGAGATTAACAAGTCCATAGATATTCCCTGATTTCTATTTTATGGTAATAAATGCATCTTAAAAGATATGTAGTCGAATACCGCAATCACCACCGACTATATATAGTGGTCTGCAACCGGAAATCCTGTCAGAATAAGGCAAGCTTGAGTTTGAGCTTGCTATCAAATACCGATAAATTATGCAGCAGAGAAAAAAAGGTGCCCCGTTCATTGTATAAAATGGACGGGAGCATTCACTTGAATTTCTTCTTCAAGTAACTTTCTCCCTCCATGGTGGCAGTGATCCTCTTTTTCACAACCTCTGTAATATGGATTTGCCGGTGCAACGCTACATGCCTTGGGATTTTTTGGACTGCATTCATGATTGCCTCCTTGACCAATAGCTCCATAGCCAACCGCAGGAGAGGGAGTTTTGATGTCAGCAACAGGTGGTACACCGGCCGCTTCTGCAAAACATGCACATCCCACCATCACGGCGAGCCCGATAACCATCAACGTTCTCGACATTGTTCCGAAAGGTGATCGATCGACGGGCCAATAAGTGCTGCTTGTGTTAACAGGAGGCAGGGATTGAAGAAATATTGAGAGCTAATCGGCTGTATTTATACATAAGCCTTGCCTATAATAAGGCACCATTTATTTCTCTGGCTGGCCGTGACATTCTCTGTCATGAAATGTGTTCAAAGTGTTTTGGTTTATTTAATAAAGATCTATCATTTTTCTTTCCCACCGTTTTTATTTGTGCTTTCTTATGTTCTCTTGGGTTTCTGCTTTTAATTTGTTGAAAGTTTGTGATGATATTGTTAATATTTGTTATCAGAGCAATATCTCTTGTCTAGTTTTGGGTTCCGTACGTTAAAATTTGTGTTTGAGATCTCTTTTATTGCATTATAAAGGGAATTTATAAATTTAAAAGTTTTAGATTTTAAAAGTTTCATAATTTTAAAATCACATATTTCCTCGTCAAGTGCATGGATTAAAGTTTGCAAAGACTAGATAAGATCTATCAATTTTCTTTTCTATTGTTTGGTATTTGTGTTTTAGATATGTTTTATTAGGCTTCTGCTTTTAATTTATTTAAATTTCATTATGATATTGCTAATATTTGGTATCCGAGCAATATCTCTAATCTAGTTTTCGGTCATGTTAAAATTTATGTTTGAGATCTCTTTAATTATGTTGTTTTTATTTGTTTTGGACCCCACATAAATATATAAAGAAACCAGAAAAAAAGGAAATACAAAATACAATTTTTTTTTGAAAAAGTTGGGAAAATAAAATATACATACCAGTAGGTAGGTCATGAAGAATGTCCAAAAAATATTCAAATAATGGTTGGGGATGATCAAAATATTAAAAGTTGAAAAATTAACTATTTAATTTTAACCGTTGAAAGCTCTATTGACAATAAAAATTTAATTTGGAAAGAGAAATTCAAGATTGAATGTTTAAGAACTCAATTGATTTTTTTTTCAAGATTTAATTGCAAGAAAAATTGATTTTTAAGTTTAATTTGAGCTTTAATTAGAAAGAATTAAAGTCTGAAGGTTGAATTGTAATTTTAAAAAGCTAGGGGAAAGGTAAAAAAAAAAAGAAAAGATAAATCCTGTAAGTTGACGGAGCAAATTCCATCCCTGAAACTATATTTTGATTGCGCCTCAATTCACACCTGCTAATTTTCTGCAGATAAATTTCAAATTAAATTGTTTTCTCTCTTTTTCTCTCTATTTTTGTTTCAATGGCATAATAAAAGGTGAATTAGGACTCATCAAGATCCTTGCTTATTATATCTTGTTGAAATTGACTAATGATGCATTATGTAGTATGTTATGGTCCTGTTTTTGTTAGCTGTAGATTGTAGAAATCTGTTTTTCAGACAAAGCATACCCAAAACGTAAAAGCAATTTACAACATATATTTCAGCTTTCTTCCGGCTCCTTGATAATATGTGGTTGTTGTTTTCCTCCAACGTTTGCTCTGTACATTCAACTAACCATCCTCTGAACGAATTATTTTTTTAGTAATGAATAATTTTTTCAGGTTTTTTTATTCAATGGGGGGCCGAATAGCCTAAATTCGAGACCTCAGAATAAAAATTCCAACTTTTAACCATTAGAAATAATTTTCAAGTCCTTGATTCATTTTCTTTTGATTTATTTTCTACGTTAGATTAATAATAAATATGGCAAATATGACAAAAAAGCTTATGTTCCACCCACCATGCAATATATATTAATCAAGCTCCAAGCATGGAGTAAGGATTGCATCTACGCTATAGTTAAAGAAAAAAAAATGATATTGTAGACATAATTTTGAGCATCTGAAATTAATAAACACACATATATAAATATTTTTATTAAATATATCACCAGGTATAATTTCTATCTAAAGTATTTTTTCAAAAAAATAAGATCATTCTTTGATTTTTCTCTTGGATTTGATGTATGATAACTTGATTTATTTGAGAAATAAAATTAAAATTTGTGCTTTGCAAGAACACGAATTTAAACATGTATTGTGAAGCGAGATTTGATGATTTGATACTTTGAAGAAAACCTTTGATTTGTTTTTAATGAAGAACTATTATGGAACGTTTAGGCTTGATCCAATAGAATTTTATTCTTTGTAGACTTCAGTATAGATAAAAGAAGCTTGAAAACTTTTGAGAGAGCTTCCGTATTTAAAGAACTTGTCTTAAGAGAAATTTATATCTCTCACAATCCTTTCTTTCTAGGTTGATACCCTCTATTTATAAAGGTCTATAGGGGCTTTCAGGTTTTTTTTTCAATGCCACATGATATAATTTTATTGGATGATACTTATGAAGGTTTATTTATTTTCCATGTCATTTATTTTATTTTAATTTTATTCTTTCTTGTAAAAAACAATGAGAATAACACATGGCGAAATTTTATTAGTAGAAAATTTTAGTTTCTACATGTACATCTGAAAGAAATTCTTGAAGCATGATGAGATTAACAAGTCCATAGATATTCCCTGATTTCTATTTTATGGTAATAAATGCATCTTGAAATATATGTAGTCGAATACCGCAATCACCACCGACTATAGCGGTCTGCAACCGGAAATCCTGTCAGAATAAGGCAAGCTTGAGTTTGAGCTTGCTATCAAATACAGATAAATTATGCAGCAGAGAAAAAAAGGTGCCCCGTTCATTGTATAAAATGGACGGGAGCATTCACTTGAATTTCTTCTTCAAGTAACTTTCTCCCTCCATGGTGGCAGTGATCCTCTTTTTCACAACCTCTGTAATATGGATTTGCCGGTGCAACGCTACATGCCTTGGGATTTTTTGGACTGCATTCATGATTGCCTCCTTGACCAATAGCTCCATAGCCAACCGCAGGAGAGGGAGTTTTGATGTCAGCAACAGGTGGTACACCGGCCGCTTCTGCAAAACATGCACATCCCACCATCACGGCGAGCCCGATAACCATCCACGTTCTCGACATTGTTCCGAAAGGTGATCGATCGACGGGCCAATAAGTGCTGCTTGTGTTAACAGGAGGCAGGGATTGAAGAAATATTGAGAGCTAATCGGCTGTATTTATACATAAGCCTTGCCTATAATAAGGCACCATTTATTTCTCTGGCTGGCCGTGACATTCTCTGTCATGAAATGTGTTCAAAGTGTTTTGGTTTATTTAATAAAGATCTATCATTTTTCTTTCCCACCGTTTTTATTTGTGGTTTCTTATGTTCTCTTGGGTTTCTGCTTTTAATTTGTTGAAAGTTTGTGATGATATTGTTAATATTTGTTATCAGAGCAATATCTCTTGTCTAGTTTTGGGTTCCGTACGTTAAAATTTGTGTTTGAGATCTCTTTTATTGCATTATAAAGGGGATTTATAAATTTAAAAGTTTTAGATTTTAAAAGTTTCATAATTTTAAAATCACATATTTCCTCGTCAAGTGCATGGATTAAAGTTTGCAAAGACTAGATAAGATCTATCAATTTTCTTTTCTATTGTTTGGTATTTGTGTTTTAGATATGTTTTATTAGGCTTCTGCTTTTAATTTATTTAAATTTCATTATGATATTGCTAATATTTGGTATCCGAGCAATATCTCTAATCTAGTTTTCGGTTATGTTAAAATTTATGTTTGAGATCTCTTTAATTATGTTGTTTTTATTTGTTTTGGACCCCACATAAATATATAAAGAAACCAGAAAAAAAGGAAATACAAAATACAATTTTTTTTTGAAAAAGTTGGGAAAATAAAATATACATACCAGTAGGTAGGTCATGAAGAATGTCCAAAAAATATTCAAATAATGGTTGGGGATGATCAAAATATTAAAAGTTGAAAAATTAACTATTCAATTTTAACCATTGAAAGCTCTATTGACAATAAAAATTTAATTTGGAAAGAGAAATTCAAAATTGAATGTTTAAGAACTCAATTGATTTTTTTTTCAAGATTTAATTGCAAGAAAAATTGATTTTTAAGTTTAATTTGGGCTTTAATTAGAAAGAATTGAAGTCTGAAGGTTGAATTGTAATTTTAAAAAGCTAGGGGAAAGGTAAAAAAAAAAAAAAAAAGATAAATCCTGTAAGTTGACGGAGCAAATTCCATCCCTGAAACTATATTTTGATTGCGACTCAATTCACACCTGCTAATTTTCTGCAGATAAATTTCAAATTAAATTGTTTTCTCTCTTTTTCTCTCTATTTTTGTTTCAATGGCATAATAAAAGGTGAATTAGGACTCATCAAGATCCTTGCTTATTATATCTTGTTGAAATTGACTAATGATGCATTATGTAGTATGTTATGGTCCTGTTTTTGTTAGCTGTAGATTGTAGAAATCTGTTTTTCAGACAAAGCATACCCAAAACGTAAAAGCAATTTACAACATATATTTCAGCTTTCTTCCGGCTCCTTGATAATATGTGGTTGTTGTTTTCCTCCAACGTTTGCTCTGTACATTCAACTAACCATCCTCTGAACGAATTATTTTTTTAGTAATGAATAATTTTTTCAGGTTTTTTTATTCAATGGGGGGCCGAATAGCCTAAATTCGAGACCTCAGAATAAAAATTCCAACTTTTAACCATTAGAAATAATTTTCAAGTCCTTGATTCATTTTCTTTTGATTTATTTTCTACGTTAGATTAATAATAAATATGGCAAATATGACAAAAAAGCTTATGTTCCACCCACCATGCAATATATATTAATCAAGCTCCAAGCATGGAGTAAGGATTGCATCTACGCTATAGTTAAAGAAAAAAAAATGATATTGTAGACATAATTTTGAGCATCTGAAATTAATAAACACACACATATAAATATTTTTATTAAATATATCACCAGGTATAATTTCTATCTAAAGTATTTTTTCAAAAAAATAAGATCATTCTTTGATTTTTCTCTTGGATTTGATGTATGATAACTTGATTTATTTGAGAAATAAAATTAAAATTTGTGCTTTGCAAGAACACGAATTTAAACATGTATTGTGAAGCGAGATTTGATGATTTGATACTTTGAAGAAAACCTTTGATTTGTCTTTAATGAAGAACTATTATGGAACGTTTAGGCTTGATCCAATAAAATTTTATTCTTTGTAGACTTCAGTATAGATAAAAGAAGCTTAAAAACTTTTGAGAGAGCTTCCGTATTTAAAGAACTTGTCTTAAGAGAAATTTATATCTCTCACAATCCTTTCTTTCTAGGTTGATACCCTCTATTTATTTGTCTATAGGGGCTTTTAGGTTTTTTTTTCAATGCCACATGACATAATTTTATTGGATGATACTTATAAAGGCTCATTTATTTTTCATGTTATTTATTTTATTTTAATTTTATTCTTTCTTGTAAAAAAAAATGAAAATAACACATGGCGAAATTTTATTAGTAGAAAATTTTAGTTTCTACATGTACATCTGAAAGAAATTCTTGAAGCATGATGAGATTAACAAGTCCATAGATATTCCCTGATTTCTATTTTATGGTAATAAATGCATCTTGAAATATATGTAGTCGAATACCGCAATCACCACCGACTATAGCGGTCTGCAACCGGAAATCCTGTCAGAATAAGGCAAGCTTGAGTTTGAGCTTGCTATCAAATACAGATAAATTATGCAGCAGAGAAAAAAAGGTGCCCCGTTCATTGTATAAAATGGACGGGAGCATTCACTTGAATTTCTTCTTCAAGTAACTTTCTCCCTCCATGGTGGCAGTGATCCTCCTTTTCACAACCTCTGTAATATGGATTTGCCGGTGCAAAGTTACATGCTTTGGGATTTTTTGGACTGCATTCATGATTGCCTCCTTGACCAATAGCTCCATAGCCAACCGCAGGAGAGGGAGTTTTGGTGTCAGCAACAGGTGGTACACCGGCCGCTTCTGCAAAACATGCACATCCCACCATCACGGCGAGCCCGATAACCATCAACGTTCTCGACATTGTTCCGAAAGGTGATCGATCGACGGGCCAATGAGTGCTGCTTGTGTTAACAGGAGGCAGGGATTGAAGAAATATTGAGAGCTAATCGGCTGTATTTATACATAAGCCTTGCCTATAATAAGGCACCATTTATTTCTCTGGCTGGCCGTGACATTCTCTGTCATGAAATGTGTTCAAAGTGTTTTGGTTCATTTAATAAAGATCTATCATTTTTCTTTCCCACCGTTTCTAGTTGTGGTTTCTTATGTTCTCTTGGGTTTCTGCTTTTAATTTGTTGAAAGTTTGTGATGATATTGTTAATATTTGTTATCAGAGCAATATCTCTTGTCTAGTTTTGGGTTCCGTACGTTAAAATTTGTGTTTGAGATCTCTTTTATTGCATTATAAAGGGAATTTATAAATTTAAAAGTTTTAGATTTTAAAAGTTTCATAATTTTAAAATCACATATTTCCTCGTCAAGTGCAGGATTAAAGTTTGCAAAGACTAGATAAGATCTATCAATTTTCTTTTCTACAGTTTGGTATTTGTGTTTTAGATATGTTCTATTGGGCTTCTGCTTTTAATTTATTTAAATTTCATTATAATATTGCTAATATTTGGTATCCGAGCAATATCTCTAATCTAGTTTTCGGTTCCATTAAAATTTATGTTTGAGATCTCTTTAATTATATTGTTGTTATTCATTTTGAACCCCACATAAATATACAAAGAAATTAGAAAAAAAAGGAAATACAAAATACAATTTTTTTTTGAAAAAGTTGGGAAAATAAAATATATATACTAGTGGGTAGGTCATGAAGAATGCCCAAAATATTTTCAAAAAATGGTTGGGGATGATCAAAATATCCAAAGTTGAAAAATTGACTATTCAATTATAACCGAAGAAAGCTCTATTGACAAGAAAAATTCAATTTGAAAAGAGAAATTCAAGATTTAATGTTTAAGAACTCAATTGAATTTTTTTTTAGGGTTCAATTGAATTTATTAAGAGTTTAATTACAAGAAAAATTGGTTTTTGAGTTTAATTTGGGCTTTAATCGGAAAGAATTGAAGTCTGGAGGTTGAATTGTAATTTTGAAAAGCTAATATGATCAAATCAAGAGCTTAATTGTATAAATAGTAAGGCTTGAAAGGCAATTAGAGACTTGAATGAACAAATTCAAAATCAAGCATCAAACCATAAAAGGCGCGAGACTTAAGAGACTTAAATCAACAAAATTAAGGTAATGAGGGTTAATTTTTATAAATAAAAATCCGAGGACCGAATTGGAAAGGGTGTTGAACTTTGGGGTTGATAATTAAGTTTGACAGAGATAAAATTACGTGAAATTCAAAGTTGGAAGGTAATTATGGGTGGAACTAAAAAAAATCAAAAGATCTGGGACTAAATAGAAATTGGCCAAATCCCAAATTAAAGTAATCATCTCTATTGACTTATCACCGGAATCATTAATACTATTATTATCAAGTATAAATGTCTGGGAAAATATCGAGTTTATAAATAGTATTACAACTGTGATGGACTAATCTACTTTATTCATACTGATTTCCATTCATTAAAACTATTTTGATTTGTGTTGATAAAATCTTGGATCATGTGTTGTGTATCATTTTTTTCATTAATGAACTCTTAAAATGCTTAAAATGTGTTGTCGACATGATTTTCGAGGAGATGTGGAAATTTTAGCCATTGCATGAAGAAAGAAAGACCAAATGTTGAAGAGAAATGAACTGGTTGCTCTCCTTTACAGCCAAAAACCAATTACAAGTTTGATAGTTTTTTTTTTTTCCTTTTCAACATGATATGTGCAATGATAGACTGTTAAGGTTGATAGAAATGATCATCTAAGCTTAATTGTTTGGTCTTACCAGCATGCCATTGAAATTTGATGGAACAGAAGACATGGTAGCATGAGAATTTGCACAAAGATCTTGTGTGGTTTTTTTTCTCCCCCCTATTGCTTTGATGGTGTGATCACAAGGGGAATTGAGACTCAAGAATACTTATTTTAGTGATTTAACAGGTGATTATGATTCTGATTTCCAGGCTGAGATTCTTTTTAAAGATGAAAACATTGTGCGATTTATGAATTATTGGATAGTTTCTGCGAATTCATCATTACCAACCTGTCATACATCTGCTGGCACAAGTATGTAGAGAACTTTTGAAATGAAGTTTCTAGTCACATGTGGATCATAAATATTGCTTCTTTCTTTCTTCTGACCCCATGGTGTGTGTTTCTAAAACCATTCCATTTTCGGAATCTTGTGGTTAATTTCAGGGTTTGTCCTAACGATGTCAATGAAGCAGTTTCAAGTCTTATATTTGCATCTGCAAGATGTGGGGATATACCGAGGCTTCGTGCTGTCTGGAAGCTCTTTGGACAGCATTATGGACAGATTTGAAAAGACAGCTCTTGAACTAATCGCCTGGGAACTTTACTAATCTTCAGGTTTTATATCTTTGCTTATAAGTTATAACAAATATCTTTTAAAAGTTTCTGCTATAGTTCATAGTTCATACAATTCAGTCAGTATATATGTTAATGCACCGGGAAATTGTAACCTCATGTAAAAGAGAAACTCTATTATGTCAGTTCCTGATGATGTGAAGAAAAGATTAGCGGATGAGATTGCTAAAGATTACTGCTTCCGACCAGAGATTTTGGCACTTGTATACGTTTCCGAGCTGCAGCAACAGATATTGATACTTCTGTTAATATGTATAAGCTAATGTTTTGGCTATTCATATAAGAAATATTGAAGTTCTTTGTTTCATGTTTCTACAGGGAGAGGAACATAGAGAACATCAGGTCCTGGATACAGACGTTCAAAATTATGGTAGCTAAATAAAAGAATCTCAAATTGCGGTTTTAATTGACAACAATCTAAAAGGGAAAACTCTATACGTTGATTCAATGTCAACAAGCCGAAGCTCTTCAATATCAACTCACTCTTGTCAGAATAGTCATACAAGTAGTAGTTCCATGAATTCTTTTATATCTCAGCAATCTTCACCGGATGTGCATGCTGGCATATCCAATGCACAACAGAGCAGAGAAAGAGTACAATTTCTCTAGTCTTAATTCACAGTCAAAATATGAAGTGGTTGCTCTAGGCACCGAAGAAAGACCGGTGGCTAGTAGCTATGATACTACTGCTCCAGAACACAAAGGAGAAAGAAAGATGGCAGCGCCTTCTTCAGAAAGTCGACGTCAGTTTCCAGAGGAGATGATAATCTATCTTGATTATGTAGAGGAGGTTCAATCCATTACAAAACAAGGAAGCTGCCAGGACAAGAGAATTTTCAAGTTCAAATCATCTCCAGCCCTGCCTAGAAAAGAAAAGGTAGAAGAAGGCAGTTGTGACGTAAAACGTATGGATCAGTATGAAACAGAGAGTGAGAAGTCTAGTTCAAGTAACTCAAGAACAAGAGCGGATGAAACTGTTAGAAGATCAAGGAGATCATTATCTCGAGAACATTCAAGCGTTAAGGATATCGAATACGTGATTTATTACTACAAACCATGCAAGTGATACACAACTGATCAGAAGCACAGATCGCATCTTCCCAGTAATCATCACAAGAAGAATGCAACAGGAAAAAAGTGAAGAAATAGGGAGACAGATACATTCTCACTATTCCAACCACTGCTGCTTGGACCGCCCATGTTAATTCTGCATTGATGATAGCAGAGTTGCTCATCCACCTTGAAATATGTTAGAAAATAATATAAATTATTTTTTAGGATCTTATCAAATAGTTTAACCTTTCAAGTTAAGATGGTTCTTTGACATGATATCAGAGTCTTGATGACTAAGCAGTCACGAGTTTGAATCTCATCATTTCTATTTATTTGATAAAAATTAAGTACTAGGTAATGTGGGCCCGTACAAGTTTCAAGCCCAAAGAATTTTCATTTGAGGAGGTGTGTTAGAGAATAATATAAATTATTTTTTAGGACCTCATCTAACAGCTTAAACTTTTAAGTTAAGATAATTATTTGAGAGAATCAAAAGAGATTCCTCACTATTATTCACCATTGCCAATGTCGTACAAGTGGAGAATCAGATACAGAAATGGAATGGCATGTCTTCCCGCGGCGGTCGAGGAGAAAAAGCTGTGAATTTGGTGCTTCTTCATGTGATTTTTTTACCAGCCCAGATTGGCAGCCCGATCAGCAAAGGAAACGAAACTCTACCTGCATGAATTAAAGTTAGGGGTCACTGGGTCATCTGGTTAACTTAATGTGGTGTATAACATGAATTAAAGTTAGGGTTTTAAGCCCTAATAATACAAACATAAGCTATAAAGAAATTTAGATAAAACTTTATGATATTTTGATATTTTATTAAAAGTTTGAATCTAATATTCTCAAAATAAAATATACATCTTTAGTTATAAATCTAAACTCTTTTATAAAATAGGATTCCTAATTTAAACTAACATGGCTAATAGAATCCATCCATCTAGCATTACGTATTTTTAAATCAAACAAATTCTTGTAAATCTCAAAAACTAAATAAATATTACAATAAAAATAATTAATCCACAAAATTAAAAATAATAGCGTACCATGTCAATCCCCTCAACTTGCAAAAAAACTTGCCCTCGAGTTAATTATCAGAAATTAAACTCAACCATACCAAAAACATATACTTTGAATATAGTATTGTCATTAATTTATACACGAGGTAACTTGCTACAAACATCTTAAATTCAATTTCAACAAAGATATGTTTATGTAGAATTTTTAAATCTTGGCAAAACTTCTCAAGACCCAAAAAACTGCCTTTTAAGTTGATGGCAATTAGCATGTTTGGTTATCCTCTCACATCAATGTCTTAACCACCAACAAATTTGATAATTTTATAATATTGATGCAACATAGATAAGCTGGGTTTGAATGACACCTCAACACTTAAGTCCTTTTTTGTGTCAATTTTAGCCTCTTAAACAATTTCATTAACTTATTTTAGCTTTTCTTTTAGTATTTTAAGAATTTAAGAAGTGCTCTATAATACTAATTTATGAGCTTTGATTTCTCCTTTAGAATTAGTAGATGAAATATTAACAAGAAGAATAGTATTTGTAGTATTATATTGAGTTGATGTTGAAACTGTCTATTTTGAAAAGATAAAACTTTGTCCATATTTTTCTTTCTTGTTATATAAGAAAGTTGAATAGAAGACAAATAATAATAATCTATTTGTTTATCTACCTAGTATAAAATATCCTCATAATCATCTTATATAAACTCCATAATTAATTATTGTCTCAAATCTTGCTATGATGGTATTAAAGACATACCAATACGAGTTCTAAAGTCTATAAATTCAAACTACAATTTTCTAGCACTACAAGAAAGTTTGTGTATCACAAATCCTACTTTTTAATAATAAAAAATCTTGTTGAAATACAAATAAGCTTTTAATTCAATCAACTAGTTACTAAATTTTTTCTTCAAATATCTTTTATCATAGAAATGAATCTCATCAAATTCATAAAAAGATTTAGGTTATGGCTTGCCTCAAAGTAAGTGTCCAGGGAAGTTCATCTTCTTTTCACAAACCTTGTTTGTGTTACCCAGTAGTTGAGTTAGATCTGTTATGGCTTGCTCTAAACAATCAATTCTTTGTTCTCAAGATAGCGCAAAACTATCTAGTTTCTCCTCTTGAACCCGTACGTTGTTCTGGAGGGCTATCACTCCTATATCGTGAAGTGAATTACTACCACCTGCGTCTATTAAAGAGGCCAATTATTCTGATACCAATTGACACGACGTATAGCATGGATAAAAACTAGGATTTTTAAGCCCTAAGATTATAGACCTAAGATGTGGAGAAAAGTCTTTGATATTTTGATATTTTATTAAAAATATGAATAGTTTGAATTTAAATGTTTTTAAAATGAACTAGGTATTCTTATTTATATTGGTTCTACACCTAAAACCCCTTTATAGAAAAGGATTCTAATTAAAATAAAAATCCTTTATAAGAAAGGATTTTTATTAGAGTCAAGTTTCATTTTGTTTTTCTTCTTGATATTAACTCAATCAGGTTTGGATTTGGTTTGATCTGATTTCATCTTATAAGATTAATCAGATTTTGCTATGTCAATTTTTTTTTCTTCAACTAAAAACCTCATTCAGGTGGTTTCTTGAGCCAACTTGTTAAGTTAGTTTGAGTTTAACAACAACTATAATAAAAACTTAGACTACCAAAGATGCAGGTTTGGTGGAAGGAGTTATGTATGTTGATGTCTAGGTCAAGTTTTTGAGTCTTGCTTTTGATTGCTGAAAAAATAAATTTACTCGTTTTGTGGAACCAGCCATGGAATTCTGTAGAGAGAGAGAGTAAGGCCACGTTTGTTTCCAGAAATTCACTTTCCTGGAAATTATTTTCCTCACTTTTCCATGTTTGGCAAATATATAGAAAGCGAGTCAAAGGAAATTAAATTCTGGTTAAAGGAAATGTTAACGTTAATCTCAGGAAAGTGTTTTCCGCTTTTTATTCTTGGAAAACACTTTCCTCAGCCTGCGTTCTCATGCTTTTTTAACTGTTCATGTTAATTGCACTGTTCAATGAACAGTGCAATTAACATAAACAGTGTATTGCGTACACTGTTCACTCAAAAATAGTGAACAGTGCAGTTCTCTTGCACTGTTCACTTGCCTGCGGGAACCTTTTTTTTTTTTTAAGTGTGCTATTTTTTTAACATTTTAAAAAAAAATAGTTTAGAGTGAATTTTATACCTTAATATTTTATCCAATTTTATTACATGCTAAAAATATTATTAAAACTATAGTTTTTGTCGGATGTATTTCGTATGTAATGGAATTATAAATGGTTTCATGGAATAGTAAAAAATATTTCACAAGCTTATTTCTCTATAATATGATATGATATATATAGTTATATTTTATAAAATAAGCTATGTATGAATATAGGATATAATAAAAAAAAAATTCATCATTATATATTTTAGATTTCATTTTTTTTTATTGTAAGTGATTAAATATTTTATATTAAATATTTTATATATATTAGATAAATTTGAAAAAAAAATTAATTTATTAATAAATTATTTTCCAGTTCATTTTCCATAATACAACCAAACACTGGAAAGTGTTTTTCATAACACTACCAAACATCGAAAAATACTTTTCCGGAATTCACTTTTTAGGAATTCACTTTCCTCGGAATTCATTTTCCAAAAGGAATTCACTTTCCTGCAAACAAACGGAGCCTAAGGCCCTATCGATACCCCATTCTGCTATACCAGCTAAAGAAATATTGTAGAAAAGCAGAGATTACATAAATCAAAATTCTAATAAAACATCGAGAAGATAATTACTTCAGTTAATCTCAGGAATCAAGAAAATATTTTGAGCTAGAATGTCTTTTATTGACTTTCGGCTCAACAACATGTCCAATTTATTTTGCTCTTGGGCTGAGTCCCTCTGCATATTAGGGTTGCTTTTTGCCTTCACCGTGTCTCTGTTTTGGAAAATGTTTAGTATGAAAAATATTTTATTTTTCATTATTTTTTATGTTAATAAAATTGTTTTAAAATAATTGTCTGGTGTTTGATATGTAAGAAAAATAATATGTTTAAAAAGGAAATAATAAGAAATAAGTGGTGGTGGAGCATGTGGTTTATTACTAGTCTCATAAAATATCTTGAGAACCATAAGTTATTTTTCATTGTTTCAAGGTTTTTTATGGTAAAACATTTCACATTGACTAAGTTTTACTTGGTTCAAAAATATTTTAGGAAAGCATATTTTACATGAAAGTAACAAAGCCCAAAAAAGTTTTTTTTTTTTAAAGATAGGATTTATTAGTACTTTATTTTAAAAATTTTATTACTTCTCACTTGTCAAAATAAGACGTTTGCAATGAATTTCAAGATTCCAATAACACCACCTTGATTTAGATACATTACTAGACAATGTTTTTAAATAATAAAATTTATAAAACTCAAATATTTCTTATAAAGATGAATCTAAATTCTGGATTTGAAAAGAAAAATAAAGCACAAAAAAAAAATGAAAACACTAAAAATGAGTTGAGAAAGAGTGCATAAAAATATAAAAAATTCAAATTAGAAACTTTTTATTTATCCCTTTTTCTATAATGAATTTTGAAAGTTAAAAAACTAAAGAATTAATAAATATTAATTTTCACTATAATCAATCATTGATTACTCACTATAAATAAAAAAATTAAATTTAAAAAAACCAAGAGTTTTTTAGTGAAAAAATCAATAATTTGAGATTACTCATAATTTATTTAGTAGTACAAGTGCCATTTCTACATGCAAATGCACGTTCCTTTTTGGCTTATTTAGCACTCTTTTGTCGCCAAAGAAATGTTTCCTTGCTTTAAAGTATAAGCTAGACCTATCGGGGTTTGGTTATTCTGTTTTTTTAGCAACGGTCATTCTCATCCTCCTTTAGACTCTGGTTCGAATCTGCTTATAAACCAAGAAACAAATGTATGAACATCAACGAGCACCAGTCCTCACACGGCGGCGTATATTGTAGATGTTGATGCAATGATCTTGACTTTGCAGTGTATACATAGCATCTGTTCGGCATTTATGTTCATCAAATCTTTTTCTAATGGTGGAAAGCAGTTGCTCACCTCTCGGTCTTTGGCGGCATAAAAAGAACAAGGCAAATGGTCCCGTTAATTTATTGATCTTGCATTCTTCCAACTTGCGGGCATTATTTGGCTGGATAAGGTACTCAAATGTTTATACTCTTTATTAAATAAGGGTAACTAGATTGGTCCGTTTCTAGTTTAATTATCAACCGAAGGGGTATCCGGTTAATTTTTTTTTATAAAAAAAATTAAATTAAATTTTAATCAACTCATGAATTAACTTTCGTTATTATTCTAATTTTAACAAGGTAACTATCATCCAGTTTAATTTAACACTCTGCCAAAACTATATTTCAAGTTAACTCTCTTCACCAGTTTCAGAACTTTAACACATGTGACATACGAACTTAGATGAAAAAAGAGAGAGAAAGGTTTTCAAATTTAGTGACAAGGACTGTTTACAGAACCTCCATTTTCAAAGGTTTCGTGCGCTCTGAAACTCTTACAGAGAAGCTGGCATGGTCCACCATTTTCTGCTCGTACTATACATAGAAATGGAGAGAGTGGAATGCCTTTGTTTTTTTTTCAACCATTACAAAAACGGGCCAATAAGGAAGTGTATGATAGCATTATTTCCATTAGACCCACTCTCTGTATTCTCAACGAAATTGGAGTTGACTTTCTCACATATATTAATAATAGATTCCTATGTTAATCCATTTCGAGGAAAAATATGTTGTGGGCAACCAATGGCCAATCGAAAAGTCATCGCATAGTACTAATTAGTTGCGTGCCAATGACTTCAGCACTCGACTATTTTAAGACCTTCATATATATATATATATATATGATGATGATGATGATGACGGGGTGCGTACCATCACGATTAGGACTATATGTTAATCTCCAGTTCGCATTTGAATTCAAGTTCATAGCTAATATTAGAAATGATCTTAGATAATCCCATTACCATTATATATTATGTGAAATATTCTCCGAGCACTACAATGGATAATAAAAAAATAGTAGGAGTTTTGATTTTTTATGTTCTTTTCAGAATGGCAATACAAGTTTACTTAAGTTTTTTTTTTTTTTTTTAAAAAAAAAAAACATACATGGAAAAGGCTGCTGAAATGCAATATCTTGGTAATAGAATATATATACATGTCTACGCCACGTATTAATATTTTTTTAAAAATAATATAAATATTTGTATCAGTTTACTCGCACCTTAGCTCTATATAATTATTGAACACTTTAATAATGAATTCTCTGTATAGGTGATATTTTAAATCTATAGGCTAATTGCACGTGAAAATTGATTTTGTTGTGATATATATATCATGTCATATAATGGTGTCTAATTTTTCAATAATTTAGGGTTAATAATTTATAGTCTAGTGCAGTCCCTTTCTAGTAAGGACCAAGATTTTCTTTTGAATCGGGAATTCAAGCTCACTAAGGAAGAGGGTGGCAGGAACCAATGAAAATATGTGTTGACCACATGAAATAAAAATTAGTTCTTGAGAAATTAATTAAATTAGTGGAGAACCAGCTAATCAATTATTTAACCATAGCACGTAGTTCTTACTATGTATCTACTATTTCATTATTCTTTACTTAGAGCATCTCCAACCGGAGAGGCAAATGAGAAGGCAAAATTAAAAAAAGTGTTTTTTTAGCTTTTGTTTCTCTAATTAGACATTCCAATGCAGCAGCCATCAAAGAAGTCAAAATGGCTATTTAGCTTAAGAGGAGCTATTTCTACATGTTACTGTAGAAATAGCCAAAAAAAATAAGTATATTTTATTCTTTAAAAGCAATGAAAGAAACTTGTTTTTGTTTTAAATTTTTTCAAAGCATGAATTTTTTTAAAAAAAATTTGAAAATAAAAATTTAAAATATTGATGATTTTTTTAAAGTTTGAATTTAAATTTACTTTTAAAAAATTAAATTTTTAACAGTAAAATATAAAATTAAAAATTAAAAATATTTATATAAATAAATTTTAAGTTTAATTTTAAATTATATCTTTTAACTTTCATATTATTTCATTAAATTTTATATTATTTTTATAAATTACTCATATTAATTATATAATTAATAACATCATAATTATATTATATATAAAATATCTAAATTAGTTACATAATTATATAAAAATAAATTTAACATGAAATATATTAAAATATAAATAACTTTTCTAAATAGCTTTTTACCATTGGAATGCATATAATCAAAAAAGCTATATTTATACTATTCAAAAAGTCATTTTATCAATTTAGCTTTTCAATTTAGCTTTTTGCATTGGAGATGCTCTTATATTTCATTAACAAAATATATAATTAGTACTATAATACAAATAATAGCATTGGTTATCTTCTTTATGCATCATGATTCTTGGTGATAACTACGAATTTACTAATTACAAATAATTAACCACGAATAGGCCTCTGACAGCTACTTGCATGAATTGACATGGATAAAATTTAAATCAATTAATTACCACGTTTTGAAATGATCCACTGGAAGCATGGCTGCCTCCTTGTCAGCCAAAGTATGATGGATCCATGGAATAATGTATGCGAAAGGAGTCCAATAATTTGTGAGATACTCATGCATGCTTCAATTTCTTAGCAAATGTCAAAGAGTTCTCTCACAAACTCCGTGACATATTCATGCATATGCCCCACGATTTGTGTAGAAAGAGCCACACATAAGATAAATTTGGTGTGATTGCATGTTGGATGGTCAAAGAAAGAGACCTTAAAATTGTCTCCATGTTCTTGCATGGACGTGAGAACCGGCCGGTACAATAATAATTCGTTGAATTTTTAATGGTTTAGATAATCTCATAAAATTTATTATTAGCATTAATCCATCAAATTAAAATTATAATTCACAAGTTACTTCAATAACTAAGTTATTTTTTAGATTAAGAATAAACTTGTTTAGTTTCAACGAATCTTTAATGAATTGGATCATTTAACAATAACTTTTGAGTTTTATAAACTTTATAGTTATTAGAAATTTATATAATTGTTAATTTTAAGATTCGTAAAATTTGTTAAGATATACGTAAGCTCGTTTAAATATTCATATTAATAAAAAAAATTAAAAAGTAACTCACCTGTTCTTCCAATAACATAGACATTTTTGGGTTAATTTTGAATTAAGACATCTACATGTTTCACTGTTCTTGATTGGTTGTTAGAGCTAGCAAAGATATTTTCTTTCTTTATAGTTCTGGAGATAGATACTGATGTAGCCACAGTGATGGAATGGGTACCACGTGTCCTTCACTTGGTTAACCAGCTTGAAAAGAAAGCTTTTCCTGTCTTGGCCACTAAGCTAAGGTGGCTTGATATTTGACCCACTGTATACATACATACATACGTGTGTGTATATATATATATATATATATATATTTCAAAGAGAAGAAGACGTTATGGTCAGGTTTTGCTATCCTGGGTTTCGTCTATTTCAATAACATTTGAGAGTGTCAGGCATTGTTTATAGGAAATATCGATTAGAACAGGAGTTTCTCGTGATCAAGAATGGAGGATGTTAAAGCCTTCTATAGTCCGGATGAAGATTTTATTAATATATTTTAATTAGTTTTATATAAAAATAATTTGTAATTCTTGATTGAATTATTAAATTTATTAAAAAATTTACATGGAACCTTCTAATATAATAGTTTAGTTTGGGTTAAAATTTTAGAATATTTAAAGAAATTCAAAAATTTAATAAAAAATCACAATTTAACCAGTTTTATGTTATTGGATATAATTTTCAATTCGACCATCAGATTGAGCTGAAATTTTATGAGTGATCGTAAAATATATTAAATAAAATATGGTTAAAATTTTAGGATGAACAGAGCTTGGTAGTGCTAATAAAAAAAAATGATCATAAAATAAAAGCAAAATGACTAATTAAGGGTAAAATGGTTATTTACCATTAAAAAATAAAACAAATTAGATCTTCCTTCTTTTTACATGTTGTTGACTAAGCAAAAGTAAAATAGAAAAAGAAAGAAAAGAAAAGATGAGAGAGAAAAAGAGAAAAATAAGGGAAAAACATTAAAAAAGAATCCAAGGGAAAAAGAAAAGAAAAGTAAGAAAATAACCTTGTAAATTTACAAAGTCCAACTTATAAAACATTAATATAAGGAAGAATCAAGTGAAGGAAGGAGAAATTGAGAGAGAGAAAAAATTTAATTACTTTATTTTGCAGTTAAAAATTTAATTACTTTGTTTTCCAGTTGACATGAGATTATTTTTTTATTCTAGTTGAGGAGTTGTTACAATATCGATTCATATTCGATTATAAATGAATTATATTTCATAAAAAATCGAAGGATATAACTTTAATAGTGAGTTTATTTTTACTTTTACTTTAATTTTATGTACTTTTAAATTTATTTTTTTAATATAAAACTTTATTGTTAACTTCAAAAATTTATGTACATGAATTAATAATAAATCTTAAAAAAAATTATATATTTATTTAATAGTTTAGAGCAGGAAAAATTCCTACTCCACCCTTGCTAGTGACTAACATATAATATCATAATTTCTTATATTTATATTTATTTTCTGTGTGGATTTTATATGTCTGTTAAGCAAAATTAGTACCAATTTCATCTCCTTCCATACTAAACATGTTTTTTTATTTTTTTTTGGTAGAAACCGTGTTTATAAAATTGTAAAATTATTTTTATTTAAAGTTATTTTTTTATCGTTTTGATATGCTGATATCAAAAATAAATTTTTAAAAATTAAAAAAATATTATTTTTAAACAAAATACACTTTAAAAAACAAATACTACTATAATACTAATATTTGCAATAAATTTAGCCTTGGCCTTGGTTTTAGAAGCTTTTAAGACATCTAATAGTAAGTTCCTTTTTTGAGATACTTTCAATATTTAATATAATTTTTTAATTTAATTATGTGAATTCAATATTTTTCATTAAAAAAACTTTTTTTTTTCGCAACAATAACATGGTTAGCACCTCAGCTGATAATAATTAAGTGATATAAAATTAATAAAAGAGAGATAACATTCTTGATTCGAATCCTACTACTTGTATTTTTCAACCTACATGTAAACATGTGATCAATTGAGTAACTCAGTTTTTGGGCTCTTCTTTATTATTTGGTTAGTAGAAGGGGTTACTCACCAATAAATCGTATTTAGGAGTATATCCATGATATAAATAAAATATATTATTAAAAATTTTTATCATATATTTTAAATATTTATTATTAATCGGAGTCAAGATAAAACTGACAAATAATTATTAATTATAATAAAAACTTTAATTGGCACAAAACTTGGGAAGCTCATGCTAATCTTACCATAGAATAGAGAGATTTGTTTTTCCCTTTGAATATTAAAAAATAAATATGATAAGTTATGCAAATTAATTAAATTACTACATTCAATCATTTGCACTGCAATTAATATATTCAGGAAAAAAAAATTTTTGTTATAATTTTATACTGCTGATTAAAATGCTATTACAAAAAACTCACCTATCATTCGAACCAAACTGTATTAAAGAAATATTAAAGGAGTTTAACGTCGAAAGTCATTAATTTTCTTGAAGTGTTGGACTTCGAGAAATATAAAGAAATAAAAAAATGATGAGGTAGCTGGGTGGACCACCGACACGTGCCGATTTACACCGACACACTGTGATAATATTGACTTTCCAAAGACAAAAAACAGAGAAGAATCTTCGACAATTTTCTTTCTGTTTCTTGATTGAATACCTTTCACCGAAAGTGATTATAACCCTCATAAAAGTGGACGGATGATCATTTTTTCTGTGGCTTAAGAAAGACCACACAGTCGTCTTCTTCTTCCTGTTTATGATGCTGTGCTAAAGGATGTATATTTAAAATATTTTTTATATTTAAAATATATTAAAACAATTTTTTATTTTTAATATTAATAAATCAAAATTATCAAGAAATACTAGAAAAATTATCAATCTATTACTTTTCATACCAAATACAGTTTTAAAACACGCTAAAATATAATTTTAAATGCAAAGCTGTTTTAATATTATCTTTCCTCATCCAACCAAATCTTACTCTTCTATGATAATTTGTGAATTAATGATTCTTGGGAATTATCAAATGGGCAATCAGTTGAAGATACTCTACTAATCATAGATGTTAAACATAGAAAATCATTGATTAAACTTGAATTGGTCATTGGTCTGGTCCAAAACTCTAATTATAAATTGAATAGATTTACCCGTATTAACTAGAATTATTTCAAAACAAAATAGTTTTAATATTATTAAAACATGGAAGATTAGAATCAAATTTTTTTAATACTATTTAAATAAATATCAAAGAACTAATTCAACTCAATAATTTAAATATTTAGGTGAGATTCCAAAATATAATTTATATTATTCTTTAAAATACTTCTTCAAGTGAAAGTCACTTAGGTTTAAAACTTTTACATGTTTACATTACTTTATGCTTAATTTCTATCAAATAAATAAGAATAATAAGATTTGAACTCTTAACCGCTTGATCATCAAAACTTTGATACCATGTTAAAGAACTAATTCAACCTAATATCTTTAATTGAGATCTCAAAATATAATTTATATTATTTTTTAATAATAAAATCTAAACAACATAGTTTTATTTTTTTAAAATAAATTAAGTTTTGATTGAATTGATAAAGTTATGGTGAGTAGAACCCTTAAGTCGATCTACAAATCTTTACTAGTTCAATTTCCTCTAAAGCAGGTCTGGTATAATAACCATGATTTGTTTGTTGTCTTTTATTGCTTGAAAAACTTATTGTTCTTGCTTTATGATATTGCGGCAATAGCATGTTAACTAGGTTCTCCTTTTCTTTTTCTTGTTGTATTTATATATTTATTTTGGGTGCTTTTATGCGCTCAATTAATTGCAGCCGAATTAGTAATATCATCGAATAATTAACACAGCTTTTCATAAAAAAATTCTAAAATAATGTACAAATATCAGAGCAATATTGCAACGAATTGGTGACCAAACTTTGACTAGTTTTTTGATGGATGCCAAACTTTTGTGAGTACTCAAGGAAGAGGAAGGATAATGTTCATAATATAAAATGTTTGCATGCTGTGGACTTGAGTTGCCTGTAGTTTCATTTATTTATTGTGGGTATGGGGATGCCTTGTGTGGTTTTCAATGTGTAACCTAGTACTAACCCTTTAAGGGTACCCAAAAGCATATTTATTTTTTATTGTTAGAGGGTATAATATAAAATATAGTCTAGCCTTATCTAACTTTTCAGGTTGATCAACTTTTTATATGGTATGATAGTGTTTAAATTAATAGATTAAAGTTTTATTTATATCAATTCCCAATCCATTTTTCTTTGTTTAGAATGTAAAGCGCAAGAGAGGATAAATATATTTAAGTTTTAAGCCGTTTTAATCTTCTAACAATTCATTGAGGAATAAGTAATTTTTAAATTATGATTAAATTTTAAATAAAAAATCTATATTAACAAAAACTAAAAGTTGTTCACTTTTTTACAAAATATTATTCACTAAAATAGTATTTTGATTTTTCTTTTTGGTTTTTTTTCTTGTTTTACTATTTTTTTTAATTTTTAATTTCATCTTTTAATAATAATTGAGTTTTATAATTTTATTTAATTTTTTATAGAGTTATTTCGATCTTATAATTTATATTGAAAGTTTGATATATTAACTAGGGTTGATTTGGATTTTTTTAAATTATTTTTAATTTTTTTTTTATTTTTTTCCTACAACGTTGGATTGATTGAAAATTAACATTCATAATTTATATTAACTTGTTTTCTATAACGTTGTCCAAGTTTTATGATCCGATTTGAGGTTTTAGTAGGTTAACCCGAGCTGATTATAATATTTTTTTATTTTTAATTTTATCATTTAACATTAAATTATTAAAAATTAGATTTATTAAATTATTTTAATTTATTTTTTACAAGGTTATAACGATTTTATAATCAATCCGAATCATAAATTTAATATATTAATTAATCATAAATTTATTATATTACTATTTCAATATTAAAAAAATAATACATTCTTAAATATATTTTAATCAAATTATATTTTTATAAATTATTTTAAAACTTATTAAATCAATCACGTTAACCCAACATCATTTATATATATATATATATATACACACACACACAATAGACGTTAACTATCTATTTAAATTAAAGAAATAATCCCGCAACATACATTGATCTTAGTTTTATATACAATGGATTTCTTAATTGTTAATTCTCTTTGCCCGAGAGAGCTGTTCGAACCACACTCTCACAAGCATGTGTTCCTCGAGACCTCATGGATCAGTGAGCAACACACAGAGTAATGCCACTTGAAAACAACACAAAATTATTAATCTCTAACAATTGTACGGACATTGAAGTTCGAGGAGCTACTATATGTTACTCTGCCGACCCTCCACACCTTTTAGTGGCTCCTTATTGGTCAGTCACGGTTGAAAGTTCGAAGAAACAAATGCGTGCATGAATCTCCGAAGATTTTAGCCAGGTGGTAGGTGTCTAATTTCTTGTCAAAAGCGCTTAAACTTGAATTTCTCTTTAGGTTAGATGAAGAAAGAAAGACTTTTTTTTTTTATGTCGAGACAGGAGAGATGCCCCACCGGTGAAGTAGATCAATTGATTTATTCAATATGATATTGCAATAATGATATGAAAAAAAAAACTAAAATATTATCTTCATATCAACGAATATTAAAAATTTACCATATTTTATGAGCAAAATAGTACCTGGATGTATACTAAAATATTAATCATAAAATTTTTTATTACTACCGGATATTTATATCATGGAAAAGAGAAGAGAAATATAAAAAAAATTAAAAAAATATATTTCTTTTTATAAGAAAGATTTTTTTTTTTTTTAGTGTTTGATTGCTACTGTGATGTGATATATTTCTGAAAAACTATTTTTTATTTATAAATATAATAAAATATATATTTTTTTAATTTTTAATATCAATATATTAAAATTATTAAAAAAATATTAATTTAATATTTTTAAAATATAATCAAATACTTAAAAACACGATACTAAATATTTTCAATTCTAACACAGAACCTATGATAGTAGTTTAACTTTGATTTAAGTTGAAGGAAACCAAATTAACATTTTTGCAATAATAATATAGAATCTGTGTGGAAGGTTAGAGAGAGAAAGAGAGGAAGATAGGCAAATTAGTGTAGAAGCAACGATAGCTGAAAGGCAACAAAGTGTGTGGGTCCCAAATTAAGCTGACCAACCACGAGCCTTCTACAAATTCTCTTCTATCTCTAACACCCGAAAAGTTACATATAAACCCACATCCCCTGCTTTCCCCCTTCTCACAACTACAAAAAAAAACACTCCCCTGTTTATCCCCTGCTTTCTCTCTGTTTTGAACTTCTCTCAATTTTACTCCTCCGATACCAAAAGACGAAAATACCTCACCACCACCACCGCCAACAGGAAAAACCCAACAGCAACAACATCCCATTGGATCTCTCTACCTCTCTTTTCCCCGCGCTCGCTCTCTTATCAGTATTCATTTTCATGAGACTTAGAGATGGAGTGCTCAAGATTTGATATGTTTGGCATCCGATTCTGTTTTTACTTCAATCAGATTAGCCATTAAATTCCATACATGATTCTCGAATCTTTTTGACTAAATCTGGATCTTGGTATTGTTACTTTTCATTTTGCTACTTTTGTAGATTTGGTTTTCTTGTTTCTGATACATTTGATTCCACCCTTCTTTTTTACCCCATTTGTTTCTGCGTGGTGTCTTATCCTGAAAATTCTATTCCTTCCCTTAGCATATAATAGAATCTTTCAAGAGAGAGCGAGTGGGTAGCTATCAATGGATTCAGCTAAGAATAACACTGGAAAATCCAAGAAGGGTGTTGTTGATGAAACTCAAAGGCTGGCAATGGACCAAGATTGGCAGCTTGATAGAGGCAGAAAAGAAGCTGATATTAGCTTTGAGAGGCGGCAATGGAAGCCGGTTTTTGGCGAAGCTTCCTTGTCGGATAGGCCTTCCAAAAAAATCCGTAGCCCTGAACGTCAAGAACAAACTCAATCATCCTCTGCATATTTAGCTCATCAATTACCACCTTCTTTCTCTGTTTCTTCTAGCTCTGCCTCTACTCTGTCTTTATATCCGCCTTCTCTGTCGTCTTCGCCTGTGTCATCTTCAAGTTCAAGGCTTCAGTTTCCTTTTGCCTTTGAAGGGTCTAATCAACCTGTTCAATTCCACCAACAAGTTGGAACAAATCCTCCATCAACTATCTTTCGTCCACCATCTCAAGTTGCGCAAAATCAGCAGCAAATGATTTCTTTTGGTCAAAACCAGCAATATGGCATTGCATATCCTCCGTTTTTTCCTGGAGAATCTGCATTGGCTAACCAGCAGCAGCAGCTGTTTCAGTACTGGAACGACGCGTTGAACTTAAGTCCGAGAGGAAGGATGATGATGATGAACAGGCTGGGGCCAAATGGGAGGCCATTGTTTAGGCCACCGATTCAGCCTATAAATACAACAAAGCTTTATAGGGGAGTGAGGCAAAGGCATTGGGGAAAATGGGTTGCCGAGATTCGTCTCCCTCGAAATAGGACTCGCCTTTGGCTAGGCACATTTGACAAAGCAGAAGATGCTGCCTTAGCTTATGATCGCGAGGCCTTCAAGTTGAGAGGAGAGAATGCTAGGCTCAATTTCCCTGAACTTTTCCTCAACAAAGAAAAAGAAACTTCCACAGCTCCAAGCTCATCAGTTTCTTCTCCACCGACCCCCGATCAAAGTTCAATGCCAAAACAAGCCCAGGAAGGCCTTAACTTGCAGGTGGAAACCATGCGGCCGCCGCCGCCACCAGAACAGCCCCAAGGAGACCATCCTGATGATGATTCCGGCTTGGGTTCAAGTGGGGCTACGGTGAGTGATGAGGTTCAGGCAGCGGGGTCCAGTGCAGGGGAAGGCACTTCGGGGTCTCAGGAACTGATGTGGGGAGACATGGCAGAAGCTTGGTATAATGCTATTCAAGCAGGTTGGGGTCCAGGGAGTCCTGTGTGGGACGATTTGGACACCACTAACAATTTTTTATTACAATCACACCTTCCCTTTGTTACTCCAAATCAACAGCAGTTTCGTGATTCTTCTGATCTCCAGAGACAACAAGACAGCATGGGCTCAGCTTCTTCTTCTTCTTCCTCTTCCCTCCCCACGAAGCCATTCTCTTGGAAGGATCAAGATTGATTGACATAGTCACCCACAAGGCTAGTTTTCTTCTGGTACAGCGTAGTAGCCGATATCTTTTACTTTCTCTCTCTCAATTTTAGTCTTTTGTAGGAGGTTTTTGGACCAGCCCTTGGATTTTTTTCACAGGTTGCAGATTTTTAGCAAACCAATTTGTGACCTGCTGTGCTTAGGAAAATTCGATCTCTAGGCCCACTTTATTTTCCTCACTGGTTGCAGATTTTTCACAAACAACCTGTGATTCCCTCGGAGCTGAGCTTCCTTTCCAGAAGCTTCAAACCCCTTCATTTTTTTTCTTTTCCTTCTTTCCAAACCTCCTTCACACATTTTCTTGATCCTTTCAATCCTTTTCCATTGCATCTATTGCACAAAGGCTGCATATTTCAGGCCTTTATGCAATGAGAATTTAGCTTTATAGTTCATACATTATCTATCAAGTCTCTAGGTAGTCTCATTCTGTATTCCCAGTCATGTTTTTTTTTTTTCCTTAGATGTTCATGTCATGTTGGAGACAGTCAACTCCTAAGATCAGGACCAGCATAGAAGGAGACAGTTTGGTGATCTCCCTCTTCATTGGTCTATCCATCACAAGCTTAGTTTTTCTGCTTGGAGAATGGAATCAGACATTTGTAATTTTATAGATTTTGGAGTATGTTATGATCTTAATTAACATTGTAATGATATGTCTCCTCTTTTATGAACAGTAGTTGTAATGATACATAGTATGCAATTTGCAGTACCATCATCTTTCATTTTCATCATTGTGTGCTGTTTTCATTCCATTTTAACCCTTCTTTTATATTTCTGCTTGCTTTCAGTCAGTTTTTTGTTTTGTTTTTTTTATATATATATTATTATTATTGTTATTGTTATTTTTTTGCCATTTGATGGAAACCCTATTTCATGGTACATAAATTCTTGTCTGGAATAATTGTAGTTATAATCAATTTCTTTGGAAGATCTAGGTTTGTGAATCTTCTCTAGGTATGAAATCAACAAAGAGTTCCAAACACAGGAAATTAACACATAAACATACTAATTTGCATGGATCCAACATTATTTTCACACAATATTTGGTAATGGTCCAATAAAAGAAGTGTTAAAAAAATAATATGAAACTATTCATGAAACTTCATCTAAAATCTTAAATTTTAAAATTGAGATGATTTTTTGATATAATATTAAAGAATTATTGGGTCAATAAATCTCTAAAATAAAGGTCCATATGGTTAAAGCCATAGTCAATATCCATGCTGGAATGTGTATGACATTATTACTTGTTTGAAGTTTTAAACTTAATGTGATGATTTTTAAGATTTTGTTTGATTAATGTACCTGTAAAAAAAAGAAATAAATACAAAAAAAATACAGAAACATGTCTAGTTAAAAAATGAAGACAAATATATGAAAATAAATCTAACTAGAAGAATTTTAAAATTAATTTTTATCCTCTTAAAATAAAAAATATATTGATTCGCTATTTATGTATTTTCTATCATATGATTATAGCCAAAAGCTATCATCCAGCTTCAAATATCGAGCTTTGCTAACAACTAAAATCTTGGTAGAGCTTCCTCTCGAATATCGATTCGAACGGTAAATAAGTACATTCCAATATATTATCTTAGATCTGTAATGGGATATATATATATATATATATATATATATATATATATATATATATATATAGTCTACCTGAAACCTATATAGTCTACCTGAAAGACTTGATCAATCTTGATAAATGAAAACTCATAGTGACGCTATCTCGAGCCCAAAAAAGGAAGAATAAAGTACTAAAAAACACAAATCTTGGGCAAGAGAAGACACCTACAAGACATAGTGGGATGCAAAGCAGAATGAGCACTAGCATATTCTGCTGAAGGGAATAATCTTCGAAAATGTGAGCAACATGGAAGCTTTTCTTTTTTAAGAAATCTTCATTGTAGATAATATTTCTTGTCTGGGAATCCTCACCGGATTCAGGGATTGTTTATCACATCTCAAAGCTATAAAAACTATGGAATAAAGAGGCAACCATAAACAACTATCAATTATGGCATTAAACCTTTAAGATTAGCTAGGCTAATGCATTTGCTGTCCTAATTTGAAATTGTGGGGGCCATTTCTGCCGTCCCATGAGATCATCTACATTTTCTTATTTTCGACGGCACGATAACGATAGATTAGTGATGAGATAATGCTAAATTATGAAAACGATGTGGTTTATAAAATATTATGTAGTTCCTAATCATGAACTTGACAAGGCATTGTAAATATCTGGCATGGTGGGAGAGGCTGCGATGGACTAAGATGTTGATGTTCCTTTCTGCAAACCAAACCCAACATCTTGATGTCAAGGTGTGGCTGCGGTCGTTATCTATGCATAACAACAATTTTTTTTTTTTTTTTGTGAATATATAATAATTTTGGTATGGAAACATGAATAGGACTTGATCATATATACATATAATTAAATACTGAGTGCTTTTGTGATTTCAATTCAGGCGGTTCCAGAGTCCTTGGGGGGATTATTTAGAGAATTGATCAATTACTTCTGAAAAAAAGGTTATAGAAAATTAGAGATTAACTTAATAAACTAAAGGTTTACTATATGGTCAACATTTGGAGTCCTTTCTCTTTTAGGTTCTTAAGATTGATTATCACTGCCATTGATGTACTAATATATATATATAGGAGTTCAAGCCTATTTTAATTACGATTTAGGCTTTTAAAAGCAAGTTTTGAACCCAAACTATGGTTTTGGAAAATATGGTTCTTGACTTAAATGCGTGTTTGAGAGTGTGGTTATATTTGTTTTTCAAAGTGTTTTTCACTCAGAAAAGTATGTCAATAATATTTTGTTATTTTTTAAAAATTATTTTTAAAATAAACACATCAAAATAATTTAAAAACATAAAAAACATATTATTAATTCAAAGAAAAAAAACAATTTAATTTTTTTAAAAATACTTTTAAAATACAATGCCAAACACACTGAGAACACGCCATCATCTATAAGCTCAAATATAACATGTGTGGTAAAAACTTGGGATCAAGAGGTTTGCTCCCTCTGTGGCCTCAGGTTCGAGCCCTGGGTTGCTCATATGATGGCTACTGGAGGCTTACATGGTCGTTAACTTCAGGGCCCGTGGGATTAGTCGAGGTGCGCGTAAGCTGCCCCGGATACCCACGTTAAACTAAAAATAAAAAAATATAGCATCAACACCTAGTTGTTGGACGCATGCTAGTATCTATGGGCTTGGATACTATGCTGAAGCCTAAACAATGGGCACGCACCAAGCACCCTTATGAGCTTCAGCGTGGTGTCAAAGCCCAGGTGTTGAACACATCTAACACTTTGTGGACTCAAGTCTTGTGCCCTATGGGTTTGGGTGTGCTACTCGAGCCTTGGTATAAGGTCCACATCCAACGCTTTGTGGACTCAAGACTTGTGCCCAAACCATGCACATTGCTTGATGTTTTAGGCCTCAAACGTATTCTAGGTTTTTTTGGGCATGATTTTGTGGCCTAGGTCCAATATTTATATATATATTATATATATAAAGTTAATAAGATATAAATATATTATAAATCATTTAGATAAAAACATTCATAATTTTTATTCTTAATACATATATATTATTTATTTGCAGAGCATTTGTTTTATACCAAAACAAAAACACATTCTTGTTCTTAATTTTTTTTTTACATTTATTATATTTTCTTGCTATAAAAATTCTAATTTAAGTATTTAAAGATCCTCGAACAAATAAAAAAAAATTATTTTCTTTTATAGGTATCAAGATTTGTTTTATCAAGAGATTAACTTCCTTTACTAAAAAAAAATAGATTTAATTTTATAAACACTTAATTAATCTATAATTCAACCATAAAAAAACCTTGTTATTAAGCAATTGGATTTTCAACATCATCACGTACATTTTGTTTACGTTTTTTTATAAGTGGCGTTGTCAGTGTGATGTTGATCATTCATTTGATGCTTTATTCTAAATAAGCATTCGTTTAATTTTACAGAAGGACCAGTGAGAAGATTGAAGGAGACTACAATTACTCCAACAATTTCCTCTATTTTTAAAAAGCTGGGTTTTTTCTCCCCTCTCCCCTCTCCCCTCTCCAGGGAAAAAAATAAAAATAATTATCATGAGTGAAAAATCCGAAATAGAAATGAAAGAATTGGAATAGAAGTAGAGGAATTACAATTTCATTTTAATTCCAACACTGTATTTGAAATAATAACAAAGAAAGTTAACAATTTTAATACAATGAATAGTGATTCTATAAATAATAAATGTGATCGTGATGATGGAAGATGTGCAGATGATGGGGTCTGTGGTAATAATGATAATATATTATAAAAAAAATCAAAGCCACCATCACGAGAGGTGATGGAAGAAAAGTGAAGGGGATGGTGGAATAGTGATTATACGATGACGAGGACCAAGGTAGAAGGCTGTAAAATGCCTGCAATAAAGCAACAAGGATGAAGATGAAGCAAGGGAAAGCATAAATCCCAGCGGCAAGGTCAGTCGGTGGAAGGAGTTTTTGTGAGAGGAGAATTTTCAGCAACCATAAGTCAGCAACCAGAGGGAGATTTCTTGCGTCAACTGTATATGCATGGTTTGGTTTTGCGTTTAAAAAAGGATGGAGTAAATTTTCTAGTTTCTTTTATTTAAATTTAGTTTGTTTTAATGTTTTTAAATTATTTTAATGAATTGATGTTAAAAATAATTTAATTTTAAAAAAAAATATTATTTTAATATATTTTTAAATAAAAAACATTTTAAAAAATAGTTATTACTGTATTCTTAGTTACCTTCTTAAAAAATAAAGTATATTATAAGAAAAAAAAAGATGGAAAGTCCAAAAATAAAATAAAATTTCATTTATTCATTGTTTTTATTTCCATCATATTATTTTCAAAGAATTCCAATTTTTATTCATTGTTTTTGTTTCCATCTCCTTCTATAAAAATAAAATTATATTTGATTTTCATTTTCACTCTCACTTTTCATTTATTTTTTCATTTCATTTATTTCAATCAAACACTTCTCACCATTTCATTTCTTAGCTTATAGTTCAGTTGGTTGTAAATGAACTCTGGGCCATGACGCATGACGGCCTTGTTGAACGGCGGTGCTAAATGGATCAAAAACCCTACCTTATATTTTAGACAGCTTACACTAAAACCAGCAGTTACTTTTACAAGCCCATAGCCAAATGGGTCAAGTCTCCACCAAATTATGGGTTTCAGCTCATCGTGAATATATATAAAAGTCTTTTTATTTTATTTTTTGGAGTTAGTTTACAAAACAATTAAAATTAATTATATTTCCTAAATAATTTGAAATTGTGTAGAAGCAGCCTCTGTACTCCCTTCTACTGTCTCCATCTACAAAGAGATCAGCACTTATTAATTATTTTTTCTTATTCTTTAAGCAGAATTTTGTTCCTTCAATACATTTGTAAATGGTTTTTTTTTTTTAAATCATCTTTTGGTTCATTTGATGTGGTCTGTTGGCAGGGAAAGTCCAGTGCTTGTCTTCAGGAGACAGGTTTTTTTGGAGTTTCAGTTCCAAATAACCACCTCAAAGCTGAGTTTAACTGTTCTGTAATAAAAAAGCAAGTCAAATGTCTCACTTGCTAATATAACCTGCAGAAACTATAGATGAAGATCTGCATAAGATTTAGTCGAGGAATGAGGAAGACCAGTCCTAACACTAGCAAGTGCACGAGGCAACACTATGAGAGGGTTTAGTAGCAGAAAAATAAAAGTTCTAATGATTCCATTTTCCTAGAATTGATTTGATGTACTGAAGATGAAGCAGGCACTGCAAGAACCATTCTCCAGCTCAATTTCAGCTCGTCTCTATTTACCTTGTAGTCAAATTATGATTTCTTCTACCTTAATTTCCATTAAAAAGGATCACAAGAATATAAAAAAAGGCATGTTCTTGTCGAAAGATACTTGAGTCTTCAACCAAGTATTTATCAACATCCATATACGTGCAAGGATAATCTACAAGAGGTTAATGCTAGTAAAACACATGTAACTAATGGAAAACATGAAAAAAGAGCAAGTGATTGGAGCTATTTTCCAGATTTTCATCACTAGATAACAGATCCATCACCAAGGCTTTGGTGCGGGCATCTGCAAAGAACCCTTTGTCTCTCATTTCACCAATAAGTTGCACTACCCTTGATGCATCCTTATGCTGGAGAAATCCTCGGATAATAACATTATAAGACCATTCATCTGGAGAGCAGCCATCCTCTTCCATCTTTCGGAAAGCTTCGAATGCTTCATCTACCAATCCTTCTTTGCAAAGTGTATTTATTATTGTAGTGCATATCTGAAAATTAGGCTGCAACCCTTTGACAGAGAGTTTCGAAAACAATTCCCCTCTTCCATTTTCTTAAGCAATCCAGAAGCCACAGTTGTTTCCCCAATCTTACATAAGCCATTGATAATCGTAGTATAAGTGTGGACATTAGGTTGGGACCCTCTTGCAACAAAGTCATAAAAGAATTCCACGGCTTGAGCAGCCTTACCCGCTGTACAGAGGCCATTGATTAAGGTAGAAAATGTGACAATATCGGGTTGAAAACCGAGTTTAATGATTTTGGACATGACAGAGAAGCCAAGATCGACATGATTTGTGTTATTCTTCCTTCCTTGCATCATGAAAGTGGATTGGTCATCTGATTAGCGTTCTATCATATATAATATATGCACCGTGAGGGCTTTGAGGAATTTTTTTCAGCACTTTCGCTTGATTAGCAATTTAAGTGAGCTATATGTGATTGAAAGTGTCAAGCATGCATCAATTTCAACAGTGTTGCAACAACTTCTCACATAACAAAGGTAAGGAAAACAACAAGCTCTACAGGGCATGCATGTATGAATCGACAACGAATTTTCCTTTAAATGTTGGATATCCAATATTGTTGAAGGCCTTGTAGCTAGGGAAGTATTTAAGAAACAGAGAACGAAAAAGAAAAATAATTCCTAAGATCTTCATTTTGATCTTATATGCACATATGTAAATGTAATGCTTTGATGTTGGCACCAGGTTTTTATCGTTGTCCACCCTGAGAGGGTGTCAGGTCTTGTATCCATTGATATTCCTTTCTTGCTACCAGGTCCTAATTGTGTTTCAAATGATCTCATGCCCTCAGGTTTCTGCAGAACAAGATATCTGGTATGATGTTAGTGTCGTTTATCTCCTCTGTTATGATAATTATTAATTACGTTCTAAGCTCCTAGAATGAGTTGTAACAAATGACAATGCTCCAACGTTGATCATGTATTTTTTTTCCTAAATAATCTCAAGAGCTAGGGAGAGCTGAAGCAGATTCCGAGCGTTTAGATGTTAAGAAAGTGGTAAGAAACATAATTAAGGTTCTAAAGGATCTGAACACAAGTTCATAATAAGAAAAAGGCACTGGTTGATGTCAGTTGAGAACACCCCCAACCTTCCCTCCATTGCTTGTTAGTCAATTTGAAATTTTGTCTCTCTATATGAATGACATTACCTGCAGAAAAGTTGTGTTTAAAGTTTATACACATAATGTAATAACTTACATTGTGACAAAAAGCTGCTTTTGCAACATGAATTAACAGCATCGAGCATTGAAAAATTTACATAACCTTCTCGGAAGCCTGGATACTTGTTCAGAACAAGATAGTCATCATTAACCAGATAACAGATCCACTGCCAAGGCTTTTGTCGGGGAACCGGCAGAGAATCCTCTGTCTCTCATTTTATGAATAAATTGTGCTGCGCTTGCTGCGTTCTTGTGCTGGAGAAATCCTCGGATAATAACATTATAAGAACATTCATTCGGAGAGCAGCCATCCTCTTCCATATATCAGAAAGCTTTCTATGCTTCATCTAACAATCTTATTGTACTGTATATTTGAACATTAGGCTGCAACCCTTTGAAAAAGATTTCTGTAAACAATCCCCATTTTTTCTTTAAGCTTCCCAGACTTCCATTGCATCAATCAGATGTCATGCATCAGCAAAAAGCTCTCTGCCTTGTCCTTTTGTTCTTGTCGTTCCTTCATCAGGTTCTGCCTTCTTTCGTCATCTTAAGTAGCCCATTTTAATCTTATAATGCACGGGCTTTCATTATTGGATCAAACTTTGTATATTGCAGTCTTGGCCCATTTTAATCAAACATGGTCCATGATTTTCATGCTTGCCCCTTAAATAAACTTAATTTATGAGAATTATAAATTCGAAGTTCAAAATGACTTCTCTCAAAGAGAGAGAGAATAAAAGACTTTAATAAAAAATAAAATGATAAATTATAATTTTACCCTTATAAATTCATCCATGTTCCACTTCTGCTATCATTCCAAACCTCTCAATGATACCCCTATTATTCTTAAATAGTATCATTTTCAACCATTATAACTAAATAACCAAAAAAAATCTCACATTTTTTTTTTGCGTTTTTTTCCTCTCCTGTTCTTGTAATATTTTATAGAAAAAAAACGTTAAAAACGCAAACAAACTTCAGAATCAATTTAATAAGTTGTTATTTAAGCATTTTTTTTATTTAGAAGTATTTTGAAAGTTTGTTTATCTTAAAGAAATATTAAATTGATAATTTATTAGTATTTCTGATAATTTTAATATATTGATGTAAATAATTTTAAAAAATTATTTTAATATATTTTTAAAATAAAAACATTTT
Organism: Populus tomentosa; assembly: GCA_018804465.1. NCBI lineage: Eukaryota > Viridiplantae > Streptophyta > Magnoliopsida > Malpighiales > Salicaceae > Populus > Populus tomentosa. The sequence goes on along the minus strand of CM032005.1, from coordinate 15,325,343 downwards.
AAAAAAATGTTTTTACAATAATATAAAACATACTCTGTTTTGCAGGGAGATTGCTTCTGCTTTTATATTGTTTTGGTTATAAAATGAAACCCAAGTTTTGTACCTAGTCTCACCAATAAATGAGGTATGCCCTCAGTTTTTGAAAAGCAACTTATGCTTTTTGTTCACTTTTTACTGAGAGCTTTTATTTTTATATTTTAAAAATATTTTAAATTTTTTTTTATTTTTTTTATTAATATTAAATTAATATATTTTTATTGTTTTTAAATTATTTTGATGTGTTAATATCAAAAATAATTTTTAAAAATAAAAAAATATTATTAACATAAAAAATTATTTAAAAAATAATCACAGCTATACTGTAAAATAATCTTATACATTTTTTTAAACTAATAACAAAAATAACCTCTGAGACCCAAGTTTTTGCTTGACACCAAAATAACCTCACCATCCTTTAAACTAATCAAAAGAATTATCGTTGGGAAGTTTTTGCAGAAGCTAAAAACTTGGTGAGGAAATCCCTCTGAGACCCAAGTTTTTGCTGAAGATGTACACTTCTTCTTTGTCGAAAATCAACATCCATCAACGCCCTAGTTTTTGAAATGATAAGGTCCCTAAACACTGTTTTGTGATTACCTCCTTGTTTTTGTTTCGACTAAATCATGTATAATTAGAATGCTCTCATGTAAAATAGAACTTCTTATATTTATTTTGTATTAATAATCATTAACTTCTTCTTATATATTTTGAACTTATAAAATAAAATTATAACATGTTAATTTTAGTTATTTTATTATTAACAATAATTTTAACTAAATATTTTTTAAATTTTTTTATATTCAATATCAATTTTAATTGTATTTTAGTCAAATATAATGTTTTTTTTTTAATTTTTTTTTTTTTTAATTATAACCATAAAAATTATCACAGTATTATTCTTAGTGGTTTAAGGTGGTAACTTTAAAACGTGTTGGAAGCTCGAAGGGTAAAATCAAGAGGTTTTAAAAATATAGAGAAGTGGAATATTGATAAATCTCCGAGGGAAAATATAAATTTTCCCAAAGAAAAATTACATGAAATAGATTAAGTTGGGGCAACAAGGAGTATATCCTCGTCTAGCTTGCAAATCAATCAAGGTTGAATTTCCTCTTCAAAAAACCCTAAGAATGCACCCCCTCATTGATCAAGTGTAATTCACATGGTCGCACACAAATTTTAGGATGCATAATTATCATAACAACTTGTGGCTTTCTTGCTAGCATAGGTGTAGTAGAACATATAAATATGCTTAAAGGGCACGTCCATAGACATCACAGTCAGAAGCAAAGCACGAGAGAAGATTTAGCTAAACAATGAATCTGGAAAAAAAATTGGAATTAACAGAAATCTTTTGCAAGTAAAGCCCTAGAACATCCTATAATTAGGAAGAAAGCTCTCCACAGTTCATGAAGGAAGCTCGATAACATCTATAGAGAGCTGAACTTATTCGCAGTTTGCATAACGAATGGTTAAGATGAGACCTTACAAGTAGAATAGGAAATGATGGTATGAATAATAGGAACCATCACTAAGCAGTGGCTTGCTCACCTTCTGCAGATTGCTCACCTTCAGCAGCTTGCTCACCTTCGACAGCAGCTGCAGCAAGAACATCTAATTTCGACAAGTCAAATGAACTACTTTTGGCAATGTCTTTACAGGGTGAAGCAGGCTTGTTTCCATCGACAGCTGCAGCTGCAGTAGCAGATGTTGGTTCGAGAGTTTTCTCATTCTTGGCATCTTTCCCTTCATTTTCACCCTCGCTATCCTTCCCATCCTTTGCATCCTTCCCAACCTTTGCATCCTTTCCATCTTTGGCAGGTGTGGGAGGGGGAGGCATCATGTGAGGTGGAGGGTTCTGTTTCAGCTTCAAGAAAAGCTGTCTCGTCCTTGAAAGATCAGTGGGTTTTCCAGGCTTTGGACCCTGAATTACCATAATGGAAGGTTTCTTATCATCTTCTTTCTTACCCCCTCTCCTTTTAATGTTCGGCACCTCTCGAGGAATGATCTCCGCAATGGCTTTCCAGTAATGTTTGTCTGCCTCTTTATGGAACTTCTCTTGATTGGCCAGGTACAGCTGCAGAAAAAAACGCATTCTTTTATTTACTTCATAATAAAGATGGAAGGAATGCGGAAAAACTTGAGAGCTCATACCCGCTTCCAAAAAGATAGGGAGGAGATAAGGAAAAGTGGCTTTTCAGAGATTTTACCTTCTCTCTTTCTCTGTTCTGAGCTTTGTTAGTTTCGCAGTTCTGCTGCCTCTTCTCATAAAAAGCTCGTATATACTCTTCAGCTTCATTGATGATCTGGTTTCTCATCTCCTTCTCTCTTTTCTCCTTCTCCTCTAAATGGAGGGCATTTTGCCTGCAAAAGATGAATAATTAAGCTGGCCTGCTGCAGCAACTTTTAGTCTGTTCTATTTTCTAAGTTTCTTTTCATTAGAATGGATCGTAACAGATGGCTGAGAAAATCTCAATGATGTCAGAAACACCATTAGTGAAATACATGATAGATGATCAAGAGAGAGAGAGAGAGATTAGTCCGAAAATTTTCAACATTCTGATGAAACTATAACGATTAGAAGCCCTTTCAGACATTAAGATTTTGAATTAGCCGTGGTGCAGTACAAGTATGGTGTAACACAAAAACAGCGGCGTATAAAATCAAAGAGGTTTTAGTACTCCATTGCTTCATATCAAGCAAGTTTTGTCATATTATTTTAAAAGCAATCAGAATAGAGATGTTTTCTAAAATAAACTCCTTTAAACTTCCAACCATTAATTAAAATTCGTTAGAATCACAACTTTGATTTCACAACCCTCAACTTCTAAACTTGGTAGCCACAAAAATGAACTCAATTCAAAAATATTAAACATTAGCACAGGACATTTAGTTTTGCTGCTAATCTTTGCTTGCCAGCTTCGTTCTTATATTTCACAATTAATTAACCGACAAAACACCAACTCAGAAAACATGCGCGTGCTCCAAAAAGAATAAGATAATGCAGTAGCAGTTGCATTTATTAGAGAACTGGTTTGCACACTTCCATCTTTTCTATTTATTTCTAAAACTCCAAAAAAAAGTTACTTCTTTAGGTAATCCGTCAGCTACAACCTCGGGGAGGGGGTGTTAATTACCAGTGGAGGCTAATGAAGGCTGACCTTGATTGCTAATGCTAGCAAGAAACCGTTTCGAACCTATTTGGGGAAATTCTGGCAAAACATAGGCTGACTATTCAACCTCGCTGTACTATAAAAGATACAGATTCTTATTCGATATGGGTGCTATAATAAGAAATGTTATATCAGCTAGCCTCCAAAAACATAAATCAAGAAGGACAATGATCATATGATGATGAAGGTGCCAACTATAAATCAATTAAGACAAAACAGATGCTTTACTGCTTCCAAAAACAGAAGGCTTAGGCTCCCATCAACATCACATTTTCCTTTTCATGGTCTCCAAAGACCAATTCTTATGTCAGTTTATGTATATACTATATACCAATAAGCAAAAACATAGAATGAGATCATCCCAAAGTTACGAGATTGAGGCTTTTCTTTCTATAAATTTGCTATCACACCAATACTTTTCAGCTTACACATTAAAATGATAAGAACCCTTTGCTAAAATGGCCATATTGGTGATCCTAGATCTCATCATGATCATGCATAAGTAAATCACCCCATTGTAAATTCCAAATGTACAAGACTCGAACCAAGATCCATTCAAGAAAACAAATTTAACTTGTTTCCACAAACAAAAACAAAAACTCACCTGCGCCACTCCCGGAATTTGATACCTAACTCCTGCATTTCACCGGGTTCAGGCAGAATTGGCCCATCAGAAGCAAAAACACCATCACTACCACCACCATCACTCTCAAAAGGTGAGGCAAATTCAGTACTTGGAGAAGGCAAACCAAACCCATACCCCTCAGAAGAATGCATGTTGTCATTGGAGAAATTTTCTTGTGGCAATGGCGTTTCTCCAGGGAATGACGAGTCATCACCTGTGTAGCCATCATCAACAAAAGGGTGGGAGGTAGGTGACACATGATCGTGTTGGACATGCAGCACTGTGGGGTCATTTTGATCTCCTTCAGGGATGAATGAATCAAAAGAGGATGACATGGTTGATGATTTGATGCAATTTTTTGTCTCTAATATTTTGGGCTAATGGAGATTATTTGGAGATTTTCCTCTCTGCTTTTCCTAGGTGGCCGTTATGGCAGTTAACGTTGTGTTCGGATCTGTTAAGCTGGGTCAAAGATTCCCCCAGGTGTCTTGATGTTCTGTAAGAGTAAATTAACTTAAAGCTCCTCAGGTATAATAAATTACACATTCTGCCCAAATCTTTTGGTATAATAAATATTTTGACAAAAGAAGATTTTAATTTTAATGTAGACCAACCGGTAAGTTATTTAAGAATTTGTAAAGATTTTGTTAAATAATTTATCATGGTTTCAATGTTAATAAAATTAATTATCACGTAACCAAAGTATAAACACCATAAAAAAGCTTTTCAATAATGACAAAATCTTTTTTAATTCCCAATCATTAATTGGAATATGATGATATTATAAAACATTTAATACTATCACCTTTAAATTAAATTTATTTCTTCAGTTTTGGTTTAAGTCAATATTTCTTAAATATCAAGTATGAATTTTTTTTTAAAAAAAGTAAAAATGAAAGAGACACCATCATAAATAATAACTCATGACACATGAATAACATCCAAGAATATTTTCTCTTTCTCTTTTTAATTACCATCAAATTCTTGATTTTAATTCAATTTATTTCCTAAATAACTTGACATAATATTGTGAGCATTGAAAAGGGAATTCTCCTTTTCAAGCCATGAACTAGTGCATCATGCCATTAGTGACTAATTATAAGAGTTTTTAGTAAATCTTGGATAAATATAGACACATACAACTTCCATATTATAACTGAGATCTATATTACAATCAACTATATAAAAAATGGTAAATCTCCAAACTATAAAGATTATTATCTAAATTAGATTTTTCATCAAATCCTCAAAACATCCTAAATTCTTAATCAAATTCTTAAATTAATTTCAGTAAAAAAAATTGTTAAATAGTCATATGATTTTTCATATGAAACTCCCGATTAAAATCATTAAGATGAATCATTTTGAATTGTGAAAAAGTCACTTAAGAGATTTGAGTACATAAAGAAACACCATTGTCAGTCTAATCACTTGATCGGTGAAATTATAATAAATTCATGGTTCTTTAGAGGAAAAAAACTACGTGAGATTCAAGAAGTTGCTTAACAGTTGTGCTATGATCAATAAATATATTTGATAATCCATAAGCGTTTTGTTTCAATGTATGGTTTGTTAATTTGTGATTCAATTTATGGTATGAGCCAACTGGATATGGTTTTGGGTTTTGATAAGAACCTTGTGCAATCTGCAGGGTGGATTCTGACTTTCGGTGATGTTGTTGAATGTGTTTGACAAAATAGGGATGTAAGGTTTATATGTACGCGAGCTGGTGTTTGTGCACTAGCTAGGGGCTGTAGCAGAAAAGCATGCTAATGATGAAGCACTACCAAATTACTATCCGAGTCGATTTGGAGAGGCAGATTAAGCTTTCGAGAGACCACCCTGGTGAGATGTTTATTAAACAGTTCTTACTATGAACTTATGCAGATCCTCCGGAATCTATCCTCTGTTTCTTCTAGTTCGATTCGTGGATAACTCGTTCCAAAGAAAGGGAGGGGGAAAAGAGACATTAGCCAGGAAATTTTAAGAGATGGAGTACTCTTTATTCTCAAACATAATCCAGTACAGCGTATTAGCACAACGTCTGTGTTTCGCTCATCAATTATTTTCAAGTTTGAGATTTTGACCAACAAGTGTAGTTATCCGATATCTTATTAGAGGAGGTATCCGGAAAATGTCCCCTGTTTGATTTTGGAATTTTGAAAGTTGCTTTGGAATTTTCATAGCTTGATTGCATATTGATAAATGTTTTGTAGTTCATCCAGGTTGAATGCTGTTAATGTTTGGAGTTATCGTGGTTTAGGCAGAGCATTTCGCAGAATGGGCAAGTTTCAATGGCTTCTACGAGCTCTTTTCGCTGCATTCCATCAAAAAACCTTTTTGTTCGAGGTAGCGATGAATGATTGTCGCTTTGGATTCTAAATGCTGATGTGTGTTTTGCATTATGAATGCTTTTTTATTGACTTTGTCATCTATGTTTCAGGTCTTGCATCTGAACAACCTTTTATTGATGCTTTCCTGTTTTGTCCGAAGCAGAAAAAATAGAACCTTTCAAACAGAAAAATCTGGTCACGAAGATCGACTCTTTTGGCAGAATCTGTCAATAGCTCTGTACGAATTTAAAATGGAAAAACTTTTGTTCGTACTAAGATCTCCGAAGGTCATAAATTTGGAGAGTGTCTTGCATGTCTACAAAGCAATCTTCAAGGCAGATCTGTGGGCGTTAGAAAGACATGGTGTATCAACTCATTTGAGATAGAATTATTTTAGCAGGAAAACTCTCTGTTTTTTTAGATTTTTGGCTAAACATGTCTTGCATATAATGTGTGGTAGAACAGGAATTTGCATTTTGGTGCTATTATGGCAACAACTAACACAATCATCATAGCGAGGACTGGCTTATAATGGCTGATTAGTGAGGATGCAACACTTGTCTACTCCTTAATCCTTTAAATAATGCTATGATTTGCTCGAATTATTGCCCCCTTGAATAACAAGCTCCTCTGTGCTTGCTTACTGGTTATGAACATTGCTGGTGGATTGTTTAATTTGCTCCACATGATAGGCCATCATAAAGTTGCGGTTCCATGACAGGACAGTAATGTCCTACAATCAATTTAACTAGTGCTTGATGTTGTAGCTAACCAAATCAGCATTGTAAACCCTTTGGCATCATACATTTTCGCCATATATAGTGCTTGATGCCATGTTTGGAGGTTTGTATTTATGAAGTTATGAACCTTTTCAGTTCATCCTTTTCAAGCATGCTCGTTTGGAAAGTTTGCTTTTAACAAGGGTTCGAATTATCACGAACAAGTTCTTTCTTTTTGGGTTGACGAGTAGCTATTAATAGAGCATATAGAGAATCATTACGTTTAGTTTAATTACTTCTGGGAAGAAATTTTTGTACGTTCTTCTTCTTTTTATTGTATATATTGTTAGTTGCTGCATTTCTGGTGGTGTTTTTCATACCCTGAACTGATAGACTTGTATATGTCCATCTGATCAGTTATGGAATATTTTGAACTTGTTTTCTTGGAGCAAACAAGCATATGTAACCTTTGTATATGTTCTGGAGTTTGGCATGGCAGGCAAAGCAATTTTTTCCAAATTTATCTAGCTAGATCTGTTCTTCAATTTTGAAACCTGATATATTCTGTAATTGAAGTCCTTTAGAAGGTTGATGTTAATGAGGATAACTCGTTGCCATGCAGAAATATACTCATAAAATTAATACCGTATTTTCTAAAAAGATTTTTTTTAAAATAATTAATTTATTTATAATTTTAGATTGTTTTGATGGATTTTGATGTTAAAATTAATTTTATAAAACAAAAAAAATTATTTTAATATATTTTTAAATAAAAAATATTTTAAACAGGTATTATTACACTATCAAACATTTACGTGTTATCAATAGAGCAAAAGAAAAGGGGTCCCTGCCCGGGGTCCAGTGCTGCCTAGTTCCCTCGCTCAAAGGAAGTTAGGACTTAGGGTAGCCTTTCTTGATAGAGATAGATCATGAAGAAATTTGGGTTTGGGTTATTAAGTGGCCAGCAAAAATAATCTTTATTAAATAAAAAAACTGAGAGTGCTAAGTGAATCAGAGGGCACAGTGTTTCCTCCTCTCTCTTATTTCGTCCTTTTAATTTGTTTTTTCAGTTTTTTTTTTTTCAATTTGATTCTTCCAAGTTTATTTAATTAGAGGTTAGGATTGGTGATCTGTCTTGGTTTAATACACTTGCATTAAGATTATTGGGATTTGTTTTTAGAATAGCATGCATCGAATTTTTTTACTCATAACATCTTTATAAATTTTCAAGATTAAAAAAAAAATGTGACCCGTTGCCGTGGATTAAATAATAATAATAATAATAATTGTAGACTAATTGTGGGCAGGGGTGCAATCACTTGCGCTTATAACACAAGGATTTCCATTATTAAGCCCACATAAAGAATTAATCTCAATAACTTTCTACCGTGAGTACATTGTAATATAAGATTAATCGAGACAAATACAAACTAATTATAATATTTATATTAATTATCAACAACCCTCATCATCTCTTATAGGTAATGGGTTAAACGACAAATTAAATAACCAAGAACCCAAAGGGAGGTAAATGCCAAAGTAGCCATAGCTAGCCACCTTTGCCGACTGAGTTACAACGAGTCAAAATGGATCTGCTAGATTTGATTCTAAATCTTTCTTTTTCTTTTTTACCAATCTTTAACAACGTTTTCCGCATTGATCTTGGTAAGATGCTATAGATCTACAAATCCCCAAAGCAGGGATTTACAAAAGGAGACATTCCTTACTATTATCATAGAAAAAAATCAAATTAATGAAGACACGCACGCCTTTTTAATATTTGAGCGAATCATATGAATATCCTTTCACAAGTTGCAATCAGCTGCTGGGGGACCTCCTTCCACATGGAGTATTCGCAATTTTATTTGTCATCACACGCCATAAGTCCACAACCCACCAAGCTATGTATGTTAGTTGCTATAAATCTACAGCAAGCAGTGTGCATGTGAGTTAGTTTAACATATATATATATATATATATATATATATATATATATATATATATATATATATATTTTGCCTCGCTCTGATACACGTTCATAGCTAGGTCGTGGAACACCTCCAACCTCATATATACAAGATATATGAGGACAACAAACATTAATGTTATTGAAGTTTGAAGATTTCTCCGATCCATTGGATTCTTTTAGATTTTCTTGCAGTCACATGCTCTAACACACGAAGATATCATATATCAACAACAGCTTCCCTTTAACAGGCAAGCCATTTTTCAAATCATCCTTGACCAAAATTAATTATGTATTGAGACTTGTAAATTCATTAAAAGAGTTTTATATATAGATTCATACTTGAGAATAACAAATCCAGTGATTTTCCAAGCGAACACCTACAAGATTTTGACAGAGAAACTGTAATTTTCAAAAAAAAAAAAAACTGTCTTCCAATTAAATGTTATTAGAACTCAACTTGTGACGAAGTTATAACTACATTTAATAACAAAAAAAAAAAAAACCGGGATTCTAGACCCTGAATCCTTAGTATATAGGAAGAAAAAAAATTGCTGAAATTGAATATGTAGGATTGATTATCTTTTTCAATAATATCTTTATATATATATATATAATTATAGAGTTTGAATCCTATTTATTTTAGTAATTATAATCATGTACATGTATTTGTATTAGATAAAAAGATTTATTAAATTCTAATATAAACAAAGCTATTTTTTCATTGGTACACACATTAATACTTGTTTAATCTCTAATTTCTCATTATTTTTCTAGTTGTGTGTGCATTTAAATTTTATTGGTTAATTTTAATTTTAATTTTTTATAATCAAGACTTCTAGATACTTGATCTACTGTTTCTTTAATGGTTTTAGTCATTAAACACTTTTCCAACTCGATTAACTATTTTGATTTATAATCAATTTCAACTCTTTACCCTAATTTTGTTACTGGATGTAAATAAAGTAAAAATATGTTTGAGATTGTGATAATAATGATGGTTAAAAATACTTTTTCACTTATAAATATATTAAAATAATTTTTTTAATTTTTTAAAAATTATTTTTGACAATTAATACATTAAAATAATTGAAAATAAAAAAAGAGTTCATTTTAAACATTTTTTTAATCAAAATTTGGTAAGTGCATTACCCCTAAATATACAAGTTCATATGTAAGTGCTTTACCCCTACCCATACTGTTATCTTATCTTATAGTTGGTTTTGTTGATAAACTTATTTAAGATCATGTAACTAAAACTTTTGCATCTCTTTCTTTCATGAAAACTAAAGGATTTTCTAATGAAAATAATGACAATCTCTTCAGTACATGAACAGGCATTCAATTATGCAACAAATTAATTTTTGTTCGCTAAAAGGTACTGACAAACAATGAATTGGTAGTGGATAAATGTTGAACAAGGTCCCACAAGCAAGCTCTAATCTCTAATATTCAACGGTCCAAATTCATTGATGACCCAAAGGGCTTAAAAACTTACACAAACATAAAATAGATATTAGACGCTCTCTCTCCTTTGGAGAGGGCTACATTGATGATCTAAATTAAAACACACCACAAAAGTAGACAAAAAAGAAAAAAGAAAAAGAAAAAGAAAAAGAAAAGGGCTTTGGATGCCATAACGCAATCCAACGGCTACTTTTCCTTAAAAAAAATATTTCACCATGCCAGTCAACGGCTACTTTTCTGTCAAGGGAACAAGGCACGATTTCCAGTCATAAAAATGGGCTTGTTTCTCTCATTGGTTTCACACCAAGAAAAGCATGGAGCCTTGCCATATTAATGGAAGAAATTGAGCCTAGAGGTGTAAGTAGCTTTTGGAGCCCAATTTCTTGGAATCACTTCTCTTGCAGACAGTGTTCTTCCTGTTGACAGTGTTGTTAATTTCACGGAGAACGGTCCTTTCAAGGGTCCCCTAACAATACACCAAGTTGCACCCCATACGTGATTCATCTCTAGCCACTCAGTGCCTCCTGCCTGTCAATAGAGATGTAAAATCATGTGAGACAAGCATAGAAATTCTATTTGAATACAGAGATTTATACCCTTTTTCCTTCGTTATCTAGATCTCTTTTCAGAAACTAGAATCCATAAAGTCCTCAGATTTTCCCTTTCAGATTCTTGAGTTTCAGAGAGTGGCCCATTTATCACATGCAACGAGTCAAGAAAATAGTTGAACAGAAGAGATAAAAAAAACCAAGCAGGAAAAACAGAGTGCTTTTGGGATCACTGGGCGCACTGGCTCCATTCAAAAGCAGAACTAGAAAGTGCGAAGTTTACTTCACAAAGATGGGGTGATGTTGGACCATGTCACTTGACTACAAGGTCTAAAATTAGCAATACCCTTGCTTTTCTTGAGACGGGCACTACTTTGATTATCTAATTTAGCACGTTTAGGCAATTCTTTTTATTTAAAAGTGAACGCGAACACTTTCGAAGATGCTCTGTAGCGCGCACCAACACGCCTAAAGATGGATAGATTATTTGCACTTTATCGAGTCATGACGCATGAAGTAAATGGCATCTCACTCTGCACTACAGAGTTAGACATGGCGGCCAAGATTCCGGAGCCTAAAGTCCAAAATGTAATGAATAACAACAGAAATTAAGGAAGAAGATCGCTTACTTCTCTTGTATGCACACTACAAAGATAGACATGGCGGCCAAGATTCCGGAGCATAATGTCCAAAATGTAATGAATAACAACAGAAATTAAGGAAGAAGATCGCTTACTTCTCTTATATGCATCGATCCAACATCACCGTCACCATCTTCAAACTCTACCAGAAGGGATAGCCAATAATCTGTTGAGCCTTCATTGACATGGAAGGCAATGTTCTTCCCTGGGTACTTGCATGGGGTCCTACAAAAAGGGTTGTGTGTCATTTTGAAATAGAAAGAGTAAAGAGAAAAACCAAAATTATTAGGAGAAGTGACAAAATAAACATGACAAACACAGGCAGTTAAACTAGAAAGGGAGAAGAAAACGATTAACCACAAACAGTACACACATATAAAACACAAGCCCTCCTCCATACCTGCGATAAATGACTGGAATTTCACCTCGGTTCCTGAGCTGACCATTCTCACCGGAAATAGCCATGCGACCAAAGGCTGCACCACTGAGGTCAAAGTGAGTGTTGCCATTGGAACAATACCCACCTGGACACTCATCTGTAACAATTATGGTCACTGCCCTTCTTGAGCATATGCTCTTGTCTAGGCACCTAACTTTGTAACATGCCCCACAACCTTCACCATTCTTGAAGAGTACTGGGCTCACTGCACCAACTCTGGCCCTGAATGGCTTCACATCCACTAATGACCCGTACCCACATGCCCCTCCTGCACACATTACATGTTGTCACATACTTTAGGGATGCAAATTTAGGTTTTGGGAATGCGAGAACTTAAGAAACATGGTGCCAAAATTGCTAAGCTAAAGTATACGCGTCATCTCTGTACAAAGGAAAGAGTACATGGTTTCTTTATCACCAATAAATAAATAAATAAAGAAACAAGAAAAAGTAAGAAATTACTTTCCCCGTTAACTTTTACCAAGGCTAGTGGACGAGGCAAATTGTGAGTCAACTCACCGAGTTTGACCATGAAAACAAAGAAAACGAGATCTAAGATAAAAAAATAATGTTGCACCAAAAATTACAAAATTGGAAATACAATAGTGAGTTCATAAAGTGAACACCCACCGTCACTACCATCACCGTCAGGACTGCCATACCAGGTGGCAGTAGCCGGTTTCCAGTGTAAGTCAGCCACATTATGTTGAGGATGAACTTGCTGCCCAAAGACACCCAAAAAGCACTTTAAGAACACCGCAACATATAACCCCAAGAGCTGCATTGTGAGCCAAAAGGGTCTTCGCACCAAGTGGTCTCTCTAACAAACAGGCGGCGCCACCAATCACCACCGCAACCACCACTATCTATACTTTACAATGTCACTTTCCAGGCGGAGAACCCAAGAAAAACAGTTAAAGAAACAGTTTTTTTACAACCTTTGCCGACAGTTTTTCACTCGCTATGTACTCAAGTGGTGGTGTTGCTCAGCTGAGTTCTCTGTGTCAGGTTGTTATATAGAAGAACAAAACTGAGGCTTCTTGTTTTTTTGTTTTTTTTTTTTTTTCATGACAGTGTGGTATATTGGTTTTGGAATTATTTACAGGATTGCCACTGGGATTTCGGGTCCCGCCGACGGTTAAGGCGTTAATTCCGCATAACCGTACGTGTCGGCTGGAAAGAGATTGAAATGCTTGGTAGGGGTAGTTTAGTCAATTAAGAAAATGAAAAGAGTTGCTTTTTCTACCGTTAAAATGATTTTTTTTTTGTTGAGCACGTGTGAGTGAGTGTGAGAGGGAAATGAAAAGAGGAGTCGTTGATTCCCGCGGTAATAATATTTGGAGTTTGAGAGTTGAGACGATGAGAGGTAGTACGTATTTGTGTTTAAACTTGAAGAGGATAATTACTTTATTAATATAATATTGTTTTAGTTTTCTTTAAATGTTTTTTTTCTTAAAGTTTGGATTCACTTTAATTAAGTTAATCAAGTTATTAAAATTATTAGTTGTTGGTTGTTTGTCCAACTTCTAAAATATAATTCTAATTTTGGTATTACAAGCAAAATAAATTCATAGTAAAATATAAAAAACAGGATGAACCAAAGAATTTTTTAAAAAAATCTTTCTACAAGATATTAAAAAAAAAACACGGAATTTAAATAAAAAATTAAAAAATAAAATTCTAAAAATAAAAATAAATATTATTTCACATCAAAAAAATAAATTTGATATCCCTTAAAGTTGAGAAAAATCAATAAAAATACAAGTAAATTAATTAGACAAAACTCTCTAATCAGTTTTTTTATCATCAATCAAATTTAGTATTAAAAGCAATTCTTATTAACTCGACAATATTATTCTTAGGAAACATTAATTTAGTTTATTCTTCACAAACATTAAAGTTTGTGAAATTATTATAAGCAAACATTCAAAAACTCGATAATTTAATTTAGTTTATTCTTCTTTAATAAATCAAAATAAAAGTCATATTAATTAAATTAATTTTTTTGCTTTTTTTACTTTAGTCCTTAACAACAATTATAGAATGAAAAAAAAATAAAAAACATTCACTTCATCTCAAAACAATTCATTAAGTTTGAATAAAAATTAATAGTATAATTTTAAATAAAAAAAATAAATACTTGAATCTGAAAGAATTACAATGATAATATTATTTTTTACAACTTACTAATAAAAAAGTATAGTATAAAACGAATCATATATATATATTTCAGTTATTAATTATGTCAACCGAATTATATTATTTCAATATCTTTTTCGATTTAACAATTATAATTGATCCTACTAATTGAATCATGTATATAGATGAAATTACATGTCTTTGAGAATTTTATAAGATACATCGTTTTTTAGGTAATTAAAAATAAAAATAGATCGAACCATTTAGGAGATAGCTTAGTGATAAAAAGCTTGGGATTAAAAGGTTTGCTCTCTCTGTGGTCTCAGGTTCGAACCCTAGGTTGCTTATATGATAGCCACTAGAGGCTTACATGGTCGTTAACTTCAGGATCCGTGAGATTAGTCGAGGTACATGCAAGCTGGCCCAGACACTTACGTTAATCTAAAAAAAAAATAAGAATAGATCGTGAGAATTTTTCTCAAAATGAATTCACACGTGAATTATCATTTTAAAATCTAAACCAAAAACTAGATATGATTTTGATGCTGTAAAGTTGAAAATAACATTATCGTTAACACCTGTATACAAAACACTAAGCAAAACACTGAATCATAAATTTCTCAACTTAATTTAGAGGGATTCAAATAAACTCAAAATTCTTTATGGGGTAATATTATGAATACTTAAAGTAATTATTATATAAAATAAGTTTTATTTAGTATCTTTAATCAAAACATATAATTTTATTTCATTCAATATATTAAGAAACATAACAAAACTAGAGTGAGATAAATAAGAAATTGTTCTCTCATGATAGTTATCAAGATTCAAACATCAAAGTGTGATCTCATTTGAGATTGCAATAAATTTTCAAAGCTAATCCTAAAATACCTTTAAGTTCTGTTCTTAAACAAATTAATTTTTTTTTTTGTTAAAAATATCTTTTTTATGTTTTTAAATCGTTTTGATGTTATAATATCAAAAATAATAAAAAAATTATTTTAGTATATTTTTAAATAAAAAACACTTTAAATTATCATCATTATCATAATTTCAAACATACTTTTAATCGTAAAACAAAAGGAATCATATAAAAAACCTACCAAATATGAAATTTGAGACATTTATGATGAAAGTCCAATTCATGGCTTGCTATAATTGTTATTTCTTTCCAAAAAAATGGTTTGCTTTAGCCTTTACGTAGCCTAGGTGCCGATGGAGTCTTTCCAAATACCTTTATTCTTCATAAATAACTCAAGTAAATTCACATGCAGGAAACACAAATTATTGCATAGCATTAATTTCTCTATGAAGAGATGCTTTTCCTTTGCCAAGCAAGATCCTATAAAAAATCTGAATAAACATAAAAGCACTTGAGAAGAACGGGCACAAAAGTCCCCAATAATTGAACTTTTTTGTGGCCCATGGAGGCAATTTTTTGTCTAGCATTTGCTCCTTTGTCTATTCGCAAATTGGACCACCCAGTTGGATTTTGGGATAGACCCGATAAAAGAGTTTCAATTATTTTTGTAATAATTCATGATGTAAGAGACGCGACTCCAATTCGTCAACAAAATTAAATTGCAATTTTGTTGGTTATAAACACAGCCTGCAAATTACATTATCAATGTCTCTCATATCAACTAAAAAAAACTGCGAGGGCATTAATTCCACCAATAATGTTTGCTGTTCCCAATGAAATCTTCATATTAACATAGTTATTAAATGCTATTTAATGGATTCATAATTAATTTGAATTGATTTAATTTTTTTAAATTAAAATAATAATATTATTTTTTAAAAATTATTTAGCAGGTGGACATAATTACAATTCAATATAAATTTTTGATTAAGTTATACCAAATCAATCTTTATTTATTATTTATTATGAAATCTGCCCGAGTAGTAGATAATAATATAAATCATATTTTGATATCTCTTTTAATAATTTAAGCTATTAGGATAATATGATTATTTGATATGGTATAAAAATCTTAATGACCAAGTGATCACGAGTTTAAACCCCGTTATTTCTATTTATATGATAAAAATTAAGCATAATATAATACAGACTCGTGCATGTTTCAAGCCCAAAAGGTACTTATTTGAGGATGTATGTTATAAAATAATATAAATTATATCTTAAAATTTTATCTAATAATTTAAATTATTGGATTGAGATGAGTGTCAAAACTAGATTGATGTATTTGTTAGCCGAGTTTACTAAGCAGATAAATTAGTGAATTATGCAACAATTGCTAAGAATAAGAAATAATAATAAAAAAAAAGGGTATTGTGGCCTAGTGGGGTTACAAGAGGCAGGATTCAATCAAAAGTAAAAAAAAATGTTTCCTTTTTGTTTGTTCTTTGGAGCAATGGGAATCTGTGACTGATCCAATGCCCAAAAATTCTGGACGATGATCTGACTACGAAGGAAACTCCAAAATTTATCGACAAAAAATTAGAAGTGTTTCATCTCCACAAATTTCAAAGAGAGATTTATATAAATATTCTTGTCTGTCCACATGTGACAGCTTGATAGCAGGCGATTTACGCTCAGCAAGCATATAATCTATTTTAACAGTATAACATAGAGTTTATTTATACAATGTAAGCAGTTTTAATTGAATCAGACAAAGTGCCGCATTAATTAGCATATATACCGAGGTAAAATTTGGAAAGAGTCGTGATTGGTATACTTCTATGTGTAATTAATTTATAGAAATATGCTTTGTTTTGCTACAAATTAATTTAGAATTTTTTATGTTCAAATTTTAATAAATTAAATAATTTTTTTTAAATAAAATTCTATCTTTGTCAAAAATGACAATTAAAACTCTTTTAAGTTACTATCTATGTTATTTTTAAAGCAAAGAAAAAACCCCAAAGATTATATTTGCAGTTCTTGTTTCTATGGTAGTGTTCGGTTAACATAGAGAGATAGAAAATGTGTAATTAGTGAGTAATATTATCGGTAAAAAAAGCTAAATTCTAATATAGAGAGATAGAAATTGATCATTCTAATAATAATAAAATATTATCGGTAAGGACTTTTGCGCATCAAAACTAAATTCTTTATCAATCAATTTTAAAGTCAGTTATATCATCTCAAAAAATATATTTATAATATATTTATAAGAGAATATTTTTTTAACATTTTTTAGATTGCACTTGTTCTGTTTAAATTAAAAGTATGATTACTAAAAATAACTTGCCAACTTATTAATCAAAGTAAAGTACTTATATATATGAAATTAAATTAAATAGTTTCCTAGCATACATATTAAGAGCGTGTTTGGCAGTGTAGTAGTGGTTGTTTTTTAAATAACTTTTCATGCCGAAATGCATGTCAATGATGTTTTTTTTATTTTTTAAAAATTATTTTTGACATCAGCATATCAAAACGATCCAAAAGGTACAAACCATATTAAATTTTAGCAAAAAGAAAAACTTTTAAATTTTTTGAAAACACGGTTTCAACCGCATTCCCAAACACTACCTAAGAACATTAAGCAATATTTAAAGTTGTAATTGAATCAAAGTTGTAACTAAAATTTATACCAACACGCATTATGATCTCATTTGGTATTCCAATTCAATCATGTTTTGATTTTTTTTTATTTTTAAATTTTTTTGATGTGCTAATGTCAAAAATAAATTTTTAACAATAAAAAATATATCATTTTAATGTATTTCTAAAAAAAAAACACTTTAAAAATTGACATTTACCACACTCTCAAACATGTCCTATTATATATTGATATTACCCACCTAGACAATGTGAATGGCATAACATATACTTTTATAAACTAGTTGGATAAGTCTTGATCCAAGAGGATATTTGTTCCCACTAAGCTAGGTTAGCATCTTAAAATTGAGATAACAAGAGATTTCATCTTAAAATTGAATTTAAATTTTTCCAAGTGATTTTATAGATAATTTTATTATGAAAAGAACTATGTTGCTTTTTGAACCATTGGATTTTTCAGAACTATGCCTAGAAGTTACTACTATATTGGGACAATTTTTGTTATTTTTCTAAAAATTTTGGATTTATTATTTTAATTTCCTTAAGGTTTTTAAATTTAAGATTGTTTCTAATAAAGATAGGTTTTCCTAACTTTAAATCTTATAAACTTCTTAAAGAGACATTTACCATATACTTAAATTTTAAAAAATAAAATTACAAATTAAGAATATACATATGTAACTCTTTTTACTCATTAAATTTCTGTGTTTTTGGTGCTATTGCTTCCGCCCGCGTCACTCTTCTACTGGAAATCTCAAATGGGGATCATTTTGCATCAAAAAGAAATTAACATAATTTTGAGTTTTCATGAGCTTAAATCTTGAACTAGTTCTAAGCTGTGGCAAACGTATCTCAAAAGACACCACTTAAGTGGAAAAAAAAAAAAAAAAAACCTTATCACTGAGATGGTTGGCAGTAATTCTCATAATGCATATAATCACAATTCCATCATCTTCTCAATTATCACTAAAAAATCCTTGATTGTCAAGGTGTTTATAAAATCATTAAGCATATGATTTTTTTTTTAAATCAATGATGCATATGACTAATAATCATCGATAAATACTTTTTCCTTTTGTATTTTCTTGTTGTAGATGGCACATGATTAAATTCTCATGATACGCTATTTAATCATCGATAATCCTGTTAAGAAGTTTGAAGCGGGAATCCGAATTTATGCATTGTGTGAAGCCCAAAAACAGTGCATCGATCGAATCAAGGGTTTAGTGCTCTTAAAAGAAGATTTGATGAATCTTTTATAATAAAAACCATTCTTTGACCATTTCATAGCTCTCTTTAGACGATTCATGTATAAGCAATTACCTTGCATAAAAAGGAGATAAAAGAAGTAGCTTTGTACACGCTTCGTTGAATAATTCGTTGAATAGTGCAATGGATTTTGGGTTATACAAAGTAGGCAAGGTGTGCTGGGAAGACTATGTAAATTATATTTTTAAAAATTTTAATTTTTTTGTTTAAAATATTTTTTTATATTGTGTTGATGTTAAAAATAATATTTTAAAAATAAAATTTTTTTATTTTACTACTTTTCTAAGCGAAAACACTTTAAACTATTTTTGTTATAATAATTCTAAAGATGCTTTATTTTCCATTTCCATCCTTTTCAAGATTACAACAAAGAATCTAATTTGTTGGATTATTAGTTCAATGCAGGTATACAAGTCATCTAATGTTAATAATAACAATAATTATTATTTTTTAATATTTTTTTTAGTGTTAACCTTATTAAATTTATACTAGATTTGACAAGGTAAAACATAAAATGAATCACAAACCATTACGTCATGTTAATAAATTTTAACAAGTTAATATTTTATTTGATATAATTAGAAACCTAACCTAAATCATCTATAATCAACTTGTCAAGCTAAGGCGTACTTAATAACTATGATTAGAATATCAAACCTTCAAGTAAGAACCTAAAGTGGGCGCCCTTGATGTCTTACCTAATTGTGGTTATGTGCAAAAAGTATACTATAAATTAATTAAACACGCATAACACGATAGCATGATAAAGGAGTATTTTGAAGTTGACAAGAGATCGCCTTGATTGTGTTTTAATGTTAAAGTATGATTATCTTGGTAGTTAAAGTAGCTACAGTTGGGGCAAATCTCATATTGTAAATCCATTCAACTTGTAGCACAAACTGTCGCTGATTATTTTATTGAATCCAACTAACTTATTGATATGGATATAGAACAGTGTTCATAGTATGAGCACCCAGATCATGCTTTTGCAAAGGCAGTATCAAGGGAGGAAAAAGGGCATGGAAGAGAAAAGCCTGATATTGTGGTTAATTTCTTCGTTTTGTTTATGCCTCCAACTTTCTGGCGTTTTCACTTGTGTTTTGATGAAGCTGTGAAGGCTTCTTCTGGGTTGTTTGAACTCCATGCTAGAGCTAGGGTGTTTCTAGGTTAAAGTTGAAGTTTTTTTTTTTTTTTTTTTTCGATGAGTGGCACATGACTCTTTGACATAAACGCTCCATTAGACATATTTGATCAGACAAGAACATGGACTTGGATGCACCTTCACGGAGTGGATTAGAAGAGCATCGATGGCAATATTCATATCTTGTCAACTGAAGAACTGGCATGAATTATCTCGATCAATGTCGAACCGTGACGTGAAAAGACACGATTATTATTGAAATATGGAATGCTTGTTTATTTTATTATTTTATTATTTTTAAAAATTAATATCAGTTGAGCTGCAATCCATTGCCAAATAGTGGTCGTGGTGTTCCAAAAAATTCACATACATCCTTATTGCTTGTTATTTTCTTGGTTAATTTTTAATTTTTAGCTCGATTTTCAGGTTTATGCTATTTTTCTATTTGAATTAGAATTCTAATTATTTTTATTTTTCAAAAGATTTGCTTAAGAGCTATTTTAGAGAATTATTCAACAATAAAACCCCAGATTAAGGTTTATGTTTGATCCGTTCTTCCAAAATTTAATTTATATCCATTTGATTCCTATTATTCAAGTTCAGTTGCGTCAGCCAGAATTGATTAGATGATAAACTCACAGTTTGTAGTGCTGCTACATCAGTTTCCAATTCTTTCAGGTACCCGGAAGTGTGTGACGGCACCAGCAAACATCATGCGCATACTCTTGATGGTGATGATGCAAAATGAGAATAAATATTATTGAAAATGAAGGCTGCTTGAAACCTACCGATGATGTAACCTCTAGATAGATATGTTATCACTATTGCTCATTACTGGGATAAACAACATACATGGAAGATCTGTACACCAGATTTTAATTAAACAACAAAGAATTCATCACTTGAAGGTTAAGATTTTTATTACATTATATGGTGTTAATTGCACAAGGTTGGGTACAAAAGTAGACAAAATCCTGTATGTACTGACGGCACATCCACAGAGCTCTTTCCTTCTCGAAAGCTTCAGCACTTGTACAAGCTCTTGGACATCAGATGATATAAGCTCGTTGTGACATTGCACTTCCAATCTTCCAAATGCAAGTTCCCGTCATTGTGAAAGCTATCACCTGTTTGCCTGATTCAGGATCGGAAAGAACACAAATCATATAAATAGATACAGAGATGTTGCTGATGAAAACATCAGGTCACTCGTTTTTTGGATTTTTTCTTCTTCTCATAGCATATGTGTAAAGATTAAGAACAGCAGAAGGAAAAGGAAAAATTGATTTGATTCCAAATGATGATTAGAATGATTAATGGTGAACCTTCAGGAATGAATTATCTTTTATTACAAGATAATTATGCAGCCAACATTTTGATCAAGAGCGGCTAGACCATGCATTATATTCAACTAACTAGTAATTATCAAATTGTAAGCAGAAGTTCAATGGTCAGGAATCCGTATATGATTTTGAGCAGAAAATTCAATATCTAGAAGTCACCCAGAAAACATGGAAATTGCTAACTTAGATATATTATCTCAATCAATTTTTGATCAAGCCCATCAACTGGATACACAAAAAAAAGGAGGGTGAGATGAAAAGGTCTGCTAGCAAATTTGAAGGAAACTTGATGGAGCAAATAAAGTTTCTAGAGCAGAGGTCAGCCAGAACACATAAATAGGGTTTTATGTAACCACAACCACCACTTGTATTACTAGTTACCAGTCAATAGAATTATGGCAGGATAACTATGAGTGTATAGCCAATATAAGCTAATAACTAAACGAAGTTTGCTGAGATGATTTTCTCGTTTGCAATGCAGACCAACAACCATCCTAGTAAGAATAAGAGACGGACTAAGTTGGATGGACAAAAAGGTGTGCGAGTGGGGAGCATGGTGCATAATGGTGGTTGTGGATATGAGAAGTTCTTGATTGACAGTAACATGAATGCCAGAATAATTAAGCATCTCTACCTTCTCGTTAATCCTTATACTCCACGCATCATTTCTAGATCCAGTGACAGGGTTAACAACATAAGGAGGTGGGTGAACAACATCCTTCAGGAGTGGAACCCTATCTGAAGCATAATCATCATCACTGTCATAACATGGATGGGGCCCAACAGCTTTGAGTATCATTGCTACTAGAAAAGACAGTCCCTGCAAATTTGAAGGCACAGGTGATTCACAATTTCGAGTATGTGAATACTAGAAAATATTAATAAAGCAACACTTGTAAAACCTAGAGTTAAATTATCATTTTAAATATAGGAATACAATATTGCTGCTTAAATTCAAGACTTGAGGCATGCAGGGAATAGCTTAAACAGAATAGAGTTAGAGGTGAATCAAATAAAAACATAGCATGTGAATCAAGAGGATACACATCACAAAGGCAAGCAAAGGGATGCAGTCTTGGAACAGCTAACAGTGGGTTTCGAACAGGTATGCTAACATGAACTGATTGATGGCCTAGAATTAATTTATCATCAAGCTTACATGTTATGAAGTTATTTGTAATGCTCAAATGTTTTCCACATTTCACAAGCTTTGAATTATTCAAATAAGGTCATTATCACACCCCACTGCAATTCCCTTATCAATGAGATGCAAGGAAAATGAGATAGAGGAAGAAGGAGACTGGGAGAGAGAGACCTGCACAGACACAATTGATAAGCCTATCCATTTGCAGAGTTCAAAGCTTGATCTGATGAAACCTTTGAACTGATCAAAACTCCCACTTGGGTCTTTTGGGAAGTCCTGGCGCCAAGTCGGGCAAAATAGAATGGTAACCATATAAATTCTCAGTAAGGACTAATGGTAACTTATAACCACAAAACCATAAGGTGATAATCAAATTGAGTTTTTGGTCATAGGAGCATACCTCTTCCCAGTCACGGTTTAAAAATACATCAGCTGTAACTCCAGCCTCCAGCATGAGGAGTAAGAATACAAACAACATATACTGAATCCTGTTAAGGTCAAAATTGGCCAAAAAGGGCATGCATTCTAAGAAACTAAAGCTCCATGAATGAACAAAGTTGTGTTTCTCAAGTAAACAACAATTTTGAAAACAGAATTTGATTGTACGAATTCAAAATCTTATTCACCATGATGAAATATGGGTATAACTAAACCACATGGGTAGTTCAACGAAATCAAACTGAAATTATGATGCTGATCAGATGCTAAAAGGTAATGTATGGGGCTATAAACCAATATTTATTAGAATAATTAAACAAAAAAACTAATAAAGCAGGGAATGATGATACTTATTTAACTGCTTCGAGGAAAGGATACTAGATAAAGGCAGCAACCATTTGCAGTTTCAGCAGCAATATGACCTAAGCATGTGATCATGGACAAAGTCACACCTAGGCCAAGAAATGTGTAAATGAACCTGCATTTTATGAATACATTGCTTTAAAGATAATCAGGCAAGAAAGAAGCAAACAACCATACACCATTCATTTACTGACTATGAGTTAAATAAGCTCTAACCAGCCGCATACAGACTATTACTTTAAAATCAAAAGTGAAAACAGCCCATGCCCCCTTATACCTCTTGTTTCAACTAACATCACAAATCAATGATCAAACACCAACCAAATTCTAGTTTATCTCCATTCAAAGAAGCAGCTTCATTAATAACACAGTTTTGTCAATTATTAATTCTCCTGCAATACAAACCAGAGTATGGCTTTAACTGTAGAATTACAAAATTTGTAACAACTCCATAGAAGCCATGAAAATAAAGCTCTTCTTGATTGTTAATAGCATTATGGGAAAGGTTAGGTAGTAAATCAAAAAATTGAATTACCAATTTGGCAATTGAGAAATAAAAACCTCCATTAAACTGAATACTTAATCAAAGAGACTCAAGTTTCATGCTATCACAAGCAAAATAGCATGACTAAAATCTTCCAAACTTCAATTTCCTATCCTTTTCATTGGTTGTCCAGCAACTTGATGAAAATGTTAAAAGCAAATAGAAAATGTACATGAATCACAAACCGAAAAGTTGTGAAGATATTTGGCCCACTTGAAAAGACCAGAAGCCCGCTCTATATTAGATAGAAGCAAACTTCCTTTTCAAATTTAATACACGTGCACTTCAAAAAATAGAGGCAAGCAAAGAAGATGCATATATTGACAGACTTCTGCCTCAATGATGTTCCATCCACAAGCAAGGCCAATCACACCTCCCCCTCTTAAAAAGTAATGGCATTAAGAGAAAATCACAGCCAGGCTCCTCTCTTTTCAAACAATAGAAAATCAGTCCTCAACTTTCTAAAGCTCCTCTTTTTCCAGCTTTCCCTCCACCCAAGCATCATCCAATTAACAAATAAATCAACCAATTTAGCAACTAATCAAACATTCAAACGAGACTAAAACATAAAATACCAAACCCAAAGGAACATCAAACAAACCAATCCTAAAATTCAAATACTTTCCTCACCAACCAAACAAAACCCACATTCCACAACCAAAAGAAAACATCTTTTTACAATTCTAACGCTGACCCATGAACCAAAAACACATAAAACAAAAAACCTACAAACCAAAATTTCACAAAAACAAGATAGAAATGCATACCATGGACTAAAGTCGTCGTCATCATCAAAAAACGGAAAATCACCAATTTCTCTTTGCCACACTCTGATAAGCCAAACTGCATACAACATCATTGCTAGGCCAACCATTCCTATCACACAATTCAATAACTTTAATATTGATTGTATGCAACTCCTCATGACACTGGCCATTTTTTCCCTCCTTTATTATTACTTCTTCAACCCAAACCAAATGGACTAATTTCACCAATTAAAAAAAAATATAACCTCAGAAAGCCCAAGATTTTAAGAATCTTAAGGGCTTAAATCACACAAAGAATCAAATGATTATTGTTCTCCTAGTCTTCAAGGTTTCACCCTCGATCTGTTGACGGTTTTTTCCGTGTTTAAAGGGCATTTGTAACTTGTTATCTAAGAATTTCACAATATTAACATGATATATTGTTGTTTGAGCATCTTGGACATGAAGTTGCTGTGGTGTAGTGGTTATCACGTTAGTCTTACACACTAAAGGTCCCCAGTTCGATCCTGGGCAGCAACACTATACAATTAATTTTCTAGTCAATAATATGTTGATCTTTTATTATAGATTGAGTTTTATAACAGTTTAATTTTTATTGTAGGATTCTTGATTCTCATTTTATTTCTTTTTTTATTTTTATTATTATATGTTATTTTATGTGATTATATATTTTTTTAGATTCACAGGTATTTATATAATACAAAAATATATCTTTTAAAGCTTTCAATAAAAATCAAATATAATAAACATATATCCAACATGATCGCTATAGCTATATTCTAAAAAAAAAAACTAATAATGCATTTTCTCACGAAGCAAATATACATTTTCATTGCTCTTAGAAATTGTTGCCTCCATTCGCTTCAATAGGGATAACTACAAATCAGCCCCCCAACTATAAATGGGTTTCACAAGTCAGTCCCCAGCCTATTGAATTTTGCCATCTATGGCTCAATTATCAACCATATAAGAATTTGGTCCCACGGTTTGAATCTGTTAAAATCAAAGCATCTCCAACATGAGAGCCAAAGAAAAAGCTTAAAGTAATAGCTAAAATAACTGGTCTTCAACTGTTTTTTGGTCTCCAACGAAGGGATGCCAAAATAGTTTTTTTTCTCTAGATTTTTTTCGGACAGTTCTTTCACTTTCTTCTTATATTCTCTTCATCCTTTGCTAATGAGATATATAATGATTATACACCTCAATAATTAATTTAGTTTAGGAATGAGTTTTGCTATGAGTTGAGGCGTTCTGGGATAGAGTAGCAGCGAAACTCGGTGGCTCCATCAATGAATTATTGTTATATATGAATTTAGGTTGATATAGTTTTATATTTGGTTCATGTATAGAATGTGTTTTAGTTTTGGAGTTGAAACAAAAAATATTGATTTACAGTTTTGAAATAATTTATGGCAACTCCAAATTAAGGCAGAACAGGAAAGTGGACAGGCTAGTCGTCTTCTTTACGCAGAAGATAATAGAACGATAAACTGATAAAGAACGCCAAGAACTCTGAGAAGCACTAGTAGGAAAGACAATTTTGAATCCAGATCTCCGAGAAAAAAACCCTTCTCAGGTATATTTGAAACCACTGGCATTAGCATAGTATTTCTTGGACAATCAACGAACTTGCTTTGAATAAAGGAAAGTAGTACAGACACATTCGATTCATTATTGCAATTGCAAATAGTCTTACTGATCCCAACAACTTTTAGAGGAGGAAAATCCCAGAAATCCTGACATCTGTTGAAGATCAACCTGAACTGCTCTCGTTGCTTGTTCTCCCTCTCTTGAGCTCAGAGAGTTTATCAGGCAGCCACCTCCAACTGTAGAATAGAAAGAGAAACGAGAGGAAGTAGACATAATACGAGAGCATTCCTTCAAGAATTTGGTTGACAGATGGTGGAAGAATCCATTGAATATAAAGCAATGTTTGAGCAATGAAAAACACAACCCCCACCACAATAATGATGATTGCTAACACTCCATAATCGGATCCACCTAATGCTATGCTCACAGCAAAAAAGAACGCCAAGCACATCATGTAAATAGCTCCACCAACCATTAAGGATGAAAACCAAACGACAAATGGTGCAAATTTGACATCATTCAAGTTCGTCCAAAGAAGGATTATAGCTGCCACCACAGAGGTATTCAAAGCCCACACATCAAGACATAAATAGCCATCCAGAAGGGATGAACCAGTAGGACTGCCGAAGGCAGTGATGTTATGGAAGACAGTGCTAGTGATGTTAAAGTCATGATGATGTTCATTTGAGTTGCTGATATTCTTTAATTGTGGCAATTGTATAGCACCAGAAAAGGTTACACCAGCAACAAGCACTGCTACCACAAGAAGATTCTGTATCCTGCTCTTTGTTTCCTCTTTCCTTGGTGGCTTGCCTTGAGAACTACTGAAATGCTCTTGTAGGGATTTTTTTGGGCGGGCGTTGAAGTATAGGATCGATAATGTTGTCATCTGCATAGCAAGAGGAAAAAAACTTAAATGGTTTTTATTAGTTTTTCGCACTTCGAAGATTATCCAAAAGCATCTGGCCTTGAAATGCCTTTTTGGGGACGCAAGATAGCAAAATTCTGGAATTGTTTCAGAATTTTGAATACTATAGAATACAAGTTAAGCATGTAGCTCAGCACCACTTTTAAACCAAGACACACAAGAAGCCATCTTTTTTCTTTTTAAAGTCTTACCTCTTCCGTAAACCGAAAAGATCAAAACCCAAAAGTATAGGAAAGAAGAAAAGAAACAATACCGCTCCATAATAATCTAGCAGTTTGTAATCCTTTGAGGGTTTCTTTTTATCTTGCTTCTTTGGATCAACTGCTTTGTCCTGTCTCAGAAAATAGAAATCATGGAGAAATGCATAAATGATAATTGTTCAAATCACATGACATCATTATACTCAAAAACCTTAAACGGTTAGGTGTTAAATCCTGAATTTTTTTCATCTCTTGATCTTGCTTGATTGTTTCCATTACTTGATAAAATATTCTTGTAATATTGAGTACATATCTTTACCCAGAATATTTAAAATGCAAGCGAAGAACATATCATTTGAACTCTTATACCTGGGTCCCGTCAGCAGGGGTGTTGTTCTTTGAATCAAACTGCTTTCGTTCCTCAGCAAGCTGGCAACAAAGAGTAATTAGCACAGATACAAAAATATTATTAAATCAATTATTCTCCTAACATATATACTTTTGTGGATCTTGCTAAATGATGATCAACTAGTGTACCATTTCATCTGTTTTTTCATATTGATCCACAGCAATTTTAGATTGTTCTTCAGCAATATCATACGGTGTCTTGTTATCATTGTTGACAATTGAACGCTCAACGTGCGTGTCGCGCACTAGAGCAAATGCAGCATTGGATTGGCCTGACTGTGTTGCCAAATGCAAAGGTGTGTTTCCATCCTCATCAATGCCATTTAGCAGTGGTTCGATGAGCTTCTGATCCTGTTTGAGTATGTGCCTAACCACTTTGCCTTGTCCACTTTCAGCTGCTACATGGAGAATGTTCTGCCCCTTTGTATTGAGGAACTCTTTTGGATATGGGAAGACATTCATAAATTCCTTTACTAGATCAACAGAGTCATTTTTGCATGCAAGATGGATAGGATAGTTTCCTTCTTTGTCTCTTTCATTTGCTCCATCAGGAAACTTCTGTAGTAGGAAGCGAACTCCTTCCAGATAACCCATGGACGATGCATAATGGAGGGAATTTCCCAACTCTTTGTCTTTGAAACGTAATAGCTCTGGCTTTGCCTTTCCAATTTTTTCCAATATATCTGAAAATCAAAAGAATTGGTTGCCAATGAACATAGCGATGATATATTTGCAAGAAATGTTTTTTATGTAAATCATTTTCTAATGAGCATAGATACACATTGTGATCACCTTTGTTACGTTGCTCGATGGCTGCATGAACAGGGGACTTTCCTTCTCGTAGCGTGCCAGAGGAAGCTTCGATATTCAGGAGATCATCAAGAATCCCATTCTTGTGGCCCCTCTCAACAGCCAGGTACAATGGAGACTTGTTTGTGGTCTTGTTGTTGTAATAGGCCGCTCCTGGATCTTTGCATACCAGCCACGCGACAGCTTCTTTATTACCCCTGATCACTGCATCATGCAAAGGAATGTTTCCTTTTCTATTTTTCAACTTCACCAAGCAGGGATTCGATCCGACCAGATTTTTAACTGTATTACTAAGCCTTCCTTCCCTGGCAGCAACATGAAGGATTGTGTCCTCCTGGTCGTTTCGACTGGTGATTAGCGAAGGAAACTCTTCTGCCAGATAAGCTGCAATATTATCACTTCCATAGCTTACGGCTACATGAAGTAGTGAATTCCCAGAGGGAGTCACTAGCTTATCCGGCGAATGTTTCTGAACACAGCTCTTAAAGGTCACAAGGTTGTCCTCCTTCACATATTCATACAAGAAACGATCCATCAATGCATTTTGATCATCATTTCTTGTGGTCAAATTTTCTTGTATGTTTATTTCTACGGGACACATTGCAAAAGAAAAAGAAATAGTGTTTGTACTTGAATGGATTTCTATTTGAACAGACTGGGAAGCATTTCAGTAGAATATATAGTGATGTGAGGTTACTTTGATTTCACTTGCATGGATATACTTTGAGTACTCCAAGACTCCACCCATTTGTTCTCCATGGAACATAGCAACAGAGAAAGCAAATGGCCATGGTTAGAGCAGCATCTAGGACAAGAAAAGGAAAAGGGAAAAATGTCCCGTAACAGGAAAAAGCCTAGACGATTGTGCTTATTCTTAACTTGAATAACTATTTTAGAAGAATAAGCTACAAAGCTATTTAAATAATTACTAAATTGATCTAACTAATTAAAACCAAATATTAAAACGCTAAGACCTAACTAGGAAAAGAATTAAGAAATAATTAGGAAAACAAAGAACCACTTTTATGTGTTCGTACTTTTTCTTAAAGTTACACTTGTTATATACACCACGTGATCGGTCGAATTACATAAAATTCAAATAACATGATGCACAATGGCTGTGAAAGAAATATACAATCCAAAATTTTAAACCATTCCATGAATATCAAGATGGTTTTAAATTAGAGGCAAAATACATTAACACTTGGATTTTTATAAAATCTTACAAATTAACCACTTGAAAATTTGATGTTGCATATTTTTCCTTTCATAACTAAAACTTTTTGTATATTTTAAGATTTTTTTTAGGGGTGTTTGTTTTTATAGTGGCACTGTACTTTTGAAAAAAATCAAAATTTATTTTTGTTTTAAATTATTTTTTTAATATTTTTAAATATTTTGATATGTTAATATCAAAATAATTTTTTTAAAAAAAATTATTTTAATATATTTTCAAACAAAACATACTTTAAAAAGCAATAACTACTATAATTTTAAATGCTATATTGATATTAAAGGGGAATGTTACCGGGATTTTGAGAGCAAATTTGAGTTTTAAAATATTTTTTAAAAAATATATAGTGGTTATTTTTCTAATTTTAAAAATTAAATTTAATGATTCATATATTAGTTTTAATGATTCACATAGTTTTACAATAACGAAGGATGATATATATAGACACACACTACAGCACCCTTAACTCTTTTTTTTTGTAGTTTGAAAGTTACTTGAACCAAATATATTGCGGTGAAATCCTGATTTAATATTTTAAATAGATGAAGAAAAGAGTTTATACTTAAATGAGAGTTTTTTTCTTAACTATATATATCGCATGATTATATAAAAAACATGGATTCTTGACTTGTAAAATGTAAATGTTAATTGAATATATATAAGATATTAATGTATGTTTTGGTTGCACAGAGCTTGAATTGCACAAGTTTGTAACTTTATTCTTTTCCTGTCTTACCTATTGATTCTATCAATTTTATTCTTCTCCTTCTTCTTTTTCACTTTACTTTGATCTTATTTTAGTATTGATTGACCCACGCATACTAGTTTAATGATATTTCTTATCACAAAATAAATAAATAAATAAATATTTTCAAGTTCATTAATGAAAACCCTTTTGTTCTGAAATCCAATGTCCTTGGACCCTTCTACCTTTTTCCTAATTGAATGCTATGTTCTGATTTTCCCGAGAATCCTATACCAATACACTAACATTTGATCTCGTTCAACTCAATCTTAGCATCAATTTACTCACTCGATTTTGGCCATTTATTGTTTATGCTTTTGATTTTCCAACTATTCTTTCTATTAAGAAAATAGAAAACATAAAACAGTTTCTAGGAATTAGTCAAAATGAATTGCTCTTATACATCACTAAAATGTTGTGACAATTAGGATTAATAATAATAGGAAACAACAATCAAGGTCCAGAATATAATCAAGTTAATTATTACTACAATAGCTATCAACAAACAACCTAATTAACAAAACAATCCGAGTAACTTCAAACCTGCATTATGCACTAGAACAGTGTTATGATGTTTTTTTATGTTTTTTTATGTTATACTAAAAAAACTTTGCATTGACTTAAAAGGGTATTAAAATCTTTCACATGATCATTTGCCATTTTTATATTGACCAAGGATAAATAAGTATTTTTCTTTCATCTTGATCGCACAGTAAAACAATCATAATACCTTTAGAAGCAAAAAATCTAAACCTAGTGTCAAAGGGTAGTTTTGTATTTTTACAATGGGTTTTTTGTTATTATAATTTAAGTCGAGGGGCAATTTGACATGTGATCAAATATAATCAATAATAAACAATTAAAATGTAAAGTAAAACGATAAAAATACCTTAAAAAAAAAGCCTAAGGTCAAAGGTAATTTTGGTTTTCATAATGGTTTTTTTATAATTAGAAAGTCAGCTTAGGGGCATTTTTGTATTTAGCTAAATTTAAGAGAAAAAAAGATTTGCGCGTGTGGTAAACCCTAGGGTGTATAAGAGGCATCCGTGCTCTTCGGTCGGTATGTGTTGTGCCTCTTGGCCTCCAAAAGTACCCTTTTATCATGTCTTTGGAAGCGTTATAGTATCCTCTTCATGTTGGTCCAATGCATGTATCTGGTGATGGTTCGGTTTGTTGTCGGTGAGACTTTTTTTCCTCTTATTTTCTCTCTCCTTCCCCAAAAATCACTGTTTTGCTCTCTTGGTTATTGGTATTTCAACTTCAGTCCCCCTTCTTTTGAATTCTCATTTTTAGTCTTAGTTTTTTTATAGAAGTTTTATTTGTTTTCAATTTCATCATTGAATCCTAATTTACCAAATATTATATATTCTCTAATTTGGTCCTCAATCTTTGAATTTCTATTTTTTTGCCTTGACATTTTTATAAAAGTTTTATTGGTTTTCAATTGAACTGAGCCATGAAATAAATCAGGAGGGTCAATGTGTTCTTAGCATTTTATATGATTCACCTTGGGGTTTAATCAATTTGTTTCCACGGTCAATAGTAAAAATGCTAAACATCTATTGATTTTAGAAGAAAAAAAAGATATGAAGAAAATGTATATTTCATTAAAAGATAGGATGTGACCCCCTAACAAACATGAAAAAAGAAAAAACAAGAATAACAAAGTTCTATAACAAAAATGATTGACAATGCAACACCCCTCTTAGACCAGCTTCTCTAGCAATATATGTGTCGCATCCGACATCGCGACGGCCCTAAAAATATAAAATCTCAAATACGGAAAAAGAACAAATTTCTGGTATCTTGTTTTCTTAGAGAAAAATGTTTTATTTGAGGTGTCGCCATCTAGTATTATGGTCACTAGGAACCCTAACTGGTCAGCAGATATTCTATGGTACGAGACTGGTTACGCAAAAGAAAAAATATTATCACCCCTTAAACGTCCTGCCTGAGGCAGGCTGCATTGCTAATTTTGTCATAAATTGCTAATGATTTGTTGGTTTATGCTATGCTGGTTTGCATGTGATATTCCTGACTCTGACGCTAGTGAATATTCTACTACGGATATTTCCAACTCTAGCGTTGGTAAATATTACGTAATTATAAAAACAAAATAAATTTAAATTTATATTTTTATTCCTAACTCTAGCATCAGTGAATTAAAAAAATAAAATAAATTTATTTTTTACATGCACACATATATTTTTTTAAGTTTTAAATAATTTTTTTTACTTAACCGGCCTGGTCACTGGCTCAAACCAGTGACCAAACCAAGTAGCAGGCGTGCATGGCAGCGCACGCCAGCTACAGAAACAAAGGAATTGTAAAAGTAAAATTCACTGCTACAGTAGCATGTGAATTATAATTCACAGCTACTGTAGCAAATGAATTATAAGGCAACAGAGAAGAACGAAGGAACTTACCTGGTGCAGCTGCGGGGTGAAGACGAAGACGATGGTGACGACCGGTTAGCTCTGGCCGGCAGACACCACCTCCTCTCCTCTGTTCCTTCCTCTGGTCTTGCTTTTCTTTGCTTGGTTTCGTTTTTTCTTGTCTTGTTCTCCCTGTCTCTCTAAGTGTCTCCCTGGTGCTGGAGCTTGATGAAGAAGACGATGGCGAATGCGTGCTGACTGGCCAAAGCCAACTTCTCTCCTTCTAATGTTTCTGTTTCTGTCTCTGCTGTATGCTCCTGTGTTTTTCTTTTCATTCCTTCTCAAGCAATAACAACAGTGGCTGCTGAAAATGGAGCCACCGAAGAAGAGGTTGAGAGCGTTCTCTTTTGCTTTTTTCACTGCTGTTCGTTCTTTTTCCCCTGTCTTCGTCTGTGTCTCCTGTTTCGTCCCTTTTTCTTTTTTTTTCTTCTCTGTGTTCTGGTTTTCGGTTCGTCCTCCTGTTCTATTTTTTTCTCTGCGTCCCCTTCCTCTGCGTCTTCTGGTTTTTTTCGTTGGGTTTTTGCTCCAGTTCCTCCCTGTTTCTCTCGGTTCGGCACTCAGTTTTGCCCCAGTTTTTCTTCCTCGTGTTCTTGGCTTTTCTTCGGTTTTTGGTTACTGGCCTCTCCCCCCTGTTTTTCTTCCGCTCTGTTTCCAATCACCCCTGGTTCTGTTTCTCCCCTGGTTCTGTGATTGATTTTTTTTCAGTCCCTTTCCCCTCCTGTTGGCTGCGATTCCCTCTCCTTTTATAAGGCCAAAATCAGTGGTAACGGCCGGCCTCCCCTATATGCCCTATAACCGACCCTTTAAGCGCCTTCAATGATGAAACTTAAACGTTTGCTGGAAATTGGAAACGGAGGAAGAAGACAGTGAACAGTTTTGTCCAAAAAACAGCTACGTTTTCCATTCAACTGCTATTTATGATTTGGTCCTTGAAGTTTTGAAATTTTTGTAATCAAGCCCTTGGATAAACTTTAATTGGACCCTTGGATTTCAACAAATTTTATGAAACAGTCCCTGGATGTTAATTTCTTGCAAAATTTACCAGAATCAGCCCTATACTTTGATAATTTTTCAATTAAGCCCCTGATTTTATTAATTAAATTAATTCCAATCTTAATTAAGTCTAAAACTTGTCAATTCTCCAATTAAACCCTAGATTGGATTAATTAAATTAATTCCAAGCTTAATTAAGTCTCAAAACTTCTCAATTCTCCAATTAAACCCTTAATTGGATTAATTAAATTAATTCCAAGCTCAATTAAGTCTCAAAACTTATCAATTTTCCAATTAAAACCTTGATTGAATTAATTAAATTAATTTCAAAGTTTAATTAAACCCCAAAAACTTCCAATCATGTTACCCTTAACCCAAATTTTAATTCATTCTTCATTTATTTCATTTTGCTTCTTTTTCATCATTATTATTTTTTTATCATCATTTTTTATCCTTTTCAGTAAATAAAATAATAATAATAATTAAAATAAAAAAGATCAAAAATTGGGTTATAACAGTATGTGTCTCGCTAGCATTTTCAATCACTTTGATATGTTGAGGATGGTCTGGTGACAATGTAGTAGGTACTATTATCCTTTACAAACTCAACTTGTTCATTGGTCAAAAGCTTCTAGACTTGATACTTGTAATTCTTGTAATTTAGTATTAGTGGCTGAGGATCCCATTATGATATTCATATTTTTCATTTGGATTATACCACTTAGAAAATGGTGATTTTATATGATCTAATGAAGTTAGGGTAATACGTCCGATATTGAAGAGACGCTGATAAATATCTTTGAGTGGTAAATGTATGCCAATCTTTGACAGTGGTGTTTGAGCAAAATCCCATAAATTTCTGTTAATAATTGTCTTCTTGACTTGGTCATGAATATTATGTAAGTAATTTGTGATACTATCATTTTGGACACTATTCAATACGAGGGACATGCATTAACTCCAACACTCTAGAAGTGTTTTGTCTATAGATGATCTTGAATGGACTTAGTTGGGTAGTCTAATTTCAAGATCTATTACACGCAAACTCTACTTGCAAGAAGGTTAGATCCCTCTATTTTGGCTTATCTTCATTTAAACTTCGCAATAAGTTACCAAGGCCTTGGTTAAACACCTTCATCTACTTATGTGCCTAGGGATAATATGATCTATCAATGTTTAGTTGAGTTCCTATCTTACTCCATAAACTCTTCCAAAAGTTACTCATAAACTTCACATCTCTATATGGAGTGACGAACCTACAAATGTCATGTAAACAAATCACCTTGTTGAAGTAGAGGTAGGCTTTTCATGTTGTATCCATGGTCTTTCAACAGGCTGCGAAACAACCATCTTTAAGAACTTGTCCACAACAATAAAAATAAAATCCATGGCTTATTAGGTACGGAGTAGACCTAACATAAAATCTATACTGACATCCAACCACCGAGCATCAAGAACCAGGTAATAAAGTAGAGAGTCCAACATTTGTTAAGGTTTCCTTAAAGCTTTGAGAAACAACACGTCTCGTTATAAAATTAGATATATGGTCAGACAACTTAGGCTGATAATAACTTACGAACATTAGGGCCAATGTCTTATCCCACTTAAAGTGTCCCTCAATACAATTCATAGATGATATGTTTCTGTAAGGAGCAACCTAGGATACAAAGCTGCAAATCATGAAATAGATAACCATTCATAAGTACAAAGTTATATCACTTACCTTCATTCGACAACTCAGCATAAATTTGTTTAAATGATGAATTACTTGAATACAACTCCTTGAAAGCATCAAACCTTGTCACTTAGGTACGTATAGTACTGAGTATAATAACCTATATACTAAGGACATTAACCACTTTGTTTAAGTTGCCCGGGTGGTGCCTCTACGAAAGGTGAACTCTTGTAAAAATGACACCCATTTTGTAAGCTAATGACTTAACTTATGTTGCCTATTTATATGTTTAAGAGCTCTATAATTTGTGATTAGGATAAACTCCTTATTTACTAGGTAATGTCGCCAATACTTAAGACTCTGAATAATAGTATAAAATTCTAGATCATAAATTGAGTAGTTTCCCTTTGAGCTAGATAACTTCACATTAAATTGGTTGCTCATCTTGGCTAAGAACCCCCTTAACGCTTAACCCAGATACATTAAGTTTACCTCAAATAGTTTTTCAAAATCTAAAAGTGTCAAAACAGTAGCTTTAGTCATCCTCTACTGCATTAATTGAAAGCTAGATTTGGCTTTATTTGTCCACTTAAAGGTATCCTTTTAGACGCTCCATAATAGGTGCAATAATAGAATTAAAGTTTTAGATGAATCTCCTATAAAAAGATGCAAGTCTATAAAAGCTTTGAACATTATGAACACTCATTGGAGTCGACACTCTATAATTGTAGAAATCTTAGATGGATAATCTTGAACCCCTTCAACAAACATAATAAAGCCTAAAAAAGTAGTAGTACTAATGAAGAACATATATATTTTTTTTATTCATATATAGTTGTTTATTCTTTAAAGTGTCAAAACAACATGTAGATGCTCTAAATAAGACTCTAGAGTGGGGTTATAAACCACAATGAATTTGCCCATGAATGATCTCAGTACTTGATATATGAATATCATGAAATAGAGGCATTAGATAAACCAAATGACATAACGATCCATTTGTATAACCATTGTTGTGTTTTCAAGTTTTTCCTCCACTCATCTCCAAGTTTGGTTCTTATATGTAACCACTTTTGAAACCAATCTTCAAAAATAAATTGGGACTTAACAACTTATCTAATATGTCATTAGCTATGGTATTGAAAATCTTTATTTTACTATGATTTGGTTAATAGCTCGATTATCAATATACAAACGCCATAAATCATAGATTTTTAAGGCTAGGAGAGCTAAGACTACACATAGACTCATACTTTTCTGAATGTAACCCTTACCTAACAACTCCACATCCCGCCTCTAAAGCTCTTTGACTTTCTTAAGAATAAGTCTATAAGCTAGTGAGTTATGAGACTACAACCTGGACTCAAGTCAATCTTGTGTCAGATATCTAGCATATAAGGCAATGTATGGGGTAACTTATGGACTCAAATGAATCAATTAAAAACAATTGGACTGAATTGAATTAAGTCAGTTTAATTAAATTGGACCTAATCGGAATAAATTGGACTGAAATGAAATTATGTAAATGGATTTAATTGGTCCTCAAAATATTTATCCCTTCTCATTATAGTCCTTGGCTTTCATTGTTTTTAATTCTATTCAATTAAGATGTTTAATTTTGAAATTTCTTTCAATTTAAACCCTAAATTGAATTAATTGATTTTTCTAGTTTTAATTTAGTCCTTGATTTCTCAAAATCTCTTAATCTCATTTTTCTTTTTAATTATGTCCCTAATTGAATCAATTTAAATCTCTAGATTTAACAATATGTTGTAAATTCATTCTTGGTTCCAAAATTATGCAATTTTGATCAATCTAACTTCCAATTCTGATTTTCTTCTTCCATTAAGCCTTTCAATGATTTCTAATTTTGCTATTTATTTCAAAATCATCCTTCAACTTTAATTTTTTTTTAACTTTAGCCAAATTAAATCAAATAATTTCTTCAATTTCCTCTTCAATTCAAATCTCAATTATGAGCCTAAAATTATTGAATCTTGTTTTTACCCATGATGTTCAATTATCGACCCAATTTCAAACTTAGATATATTTTTTATTTTTGTATTTTTTATTTGTTTTGTATTTTTTGTATTTTTTATGTCTTTCAAGATTTTTTTTAACACAAAACATTAAATAAAAAAGAAAAAAATAATGAAATGATTAAAATTAACTAAAATTACTAAAAGACATATTTTTAGATTTTTTTTCTAATTTTTCAAAATATATACAAAAATAGGGGGTTAAAATTTGAGTTACAACACATCATACTTCTATTGAATTATCTTGGCCTCCTTAATAGAAATCTATATACACAACATCACACCGAATATTATCAAAATGTTTTTGTCTAATGAAAAATAAAGCAAGGCAGTGTTTTGTTAATAATTACCTTAAAATCTCTATTCAACCATGCTAGTTTTATACAACTTAAAATGATTTTAAGTTATCATTTTAAGAGTTTTCATTGCCTTTGCAAACACTATGTTATTGCAACTAACATTGTCTATAATCAAGGCGCAAACCTTTTCTTTAATGATGCTCATAGAATGAAAGATACTATTACACCACCAATTCTCTTCTAAATTACTATTGGAAATTAACAAACTCTTTCTAATAACAAGAGTTGTATCACAATCTCTGTCGCACGTCAAAATCCGCGCGGCATCGGTTGATGATTTTTTTCTCGTTGTTGTGTTTACTTTAATTGGTTCGTTGGAGTCGTCACCTAGTAATTGATTGTAGGCTACTAGGAAACCCGATGTACTGGTCTTTTCAGAGATCGGGACTGGTTGTGGTTAGGGAAGGTATTAACACCCCTAACGCACCCTACCTGAGGTAAGCTGCTTCGCAAATTTGACATGTTAAAAAAGTTTTAATAATTGTCTTTTCATCATATATTAGAAATACAACTTACATATAAGTTAATAATTCTTGACCGTGATCCAATCAAAATATTAAATTCTTCTTTAATCTTTACAATTTTATCATAAAAAAAAGTAAAACATTCATAAAATAAATACAAACACAAACATACACTTTCACTATTTTTGTTTCTTTTCTTTTCTTTTACATCCATATTTACAAAGTACAAATGGTTCAAAAATCAACAAAACAATTACATTAAACAATTCAAAATTACAAAACAAATCCCCCAAAAATCATTAATAGTGTTGGGAAACATTCTAGACCTGCATGAACAGTGTTGGAACAGTGGCGGCGCGTTGCTCCACGCGCCACCGCTACTGGCGGCGCGTGAATCCCCACTGTTTGACCGGGGAAACAGGGGCTGCCCTGCTTTCTTCTTCTCTTCCCCACTGGCAGTGACCTGCGAAACACCAAGAAAACACAACATAACAGTTGATTTTAGCTTTTTTATTTCCTTGTTTTTGAAATTTGCTTCGATTTTTGCTTCTTCTTGTCAGATCTGGCTTCTCCTTCTCTTCTTCTCCGTTTTGGATCTGCTTCTCTCTGCAGATCGGTTCTTTTCCTCTTCTTTCACATTCTTCTCTGTTTCAGGTGGAGGCAAAGACACAAGGGGGCTGCCGGCTGCTAGGCTTTTGACGGGTTTGGCCGGCGGAGCTGGAGAAGAGATTTGCTGTCGCCTGCGGCCGCTGGAGCTACTGTGGAGGTGGGAGAAGAAAGGAGCCGCTGTGGGGTTGGTCTTCTGTGTCGGTGGGCCGTGGCTGGTCTGTCGGTGCTGCTTCGCCGTTGCTGTTGGTCGTCTGCTGAGGGAGAAGAAGGCGTTGACGGTCGGTCTGAGAGAGGAGAGGTCTGGCCGGCTCTGGTTTTTTGAAGGATGGGCGGCTGATGTTTTGTTTCTGTTTTGGGAGAGGAAGGGAGAAGACGAAAACGCTGCTGCTGGGGATAGATGAGATCGTGGCTGAGGGTCCGACTGGTTTTAAAAGGAAAAGGAGGGTCGACCGACCTTTGTGATCAGGGAAAGGGAGGCTGCAGCCGCCCCTGTTTTCTCTTTAATTTTTGACCGAGGCTGTGAGCGGCTGCCCGGGTAGGGAGGCTGAAGGAGTGTGTTTTTTAGGGTTTTTGTGGTATAGGGTTTTTTGTGGTTTTTTCTTTTTTGCAAAATTGCCCCCCACTTTGTGTGAGTTGAAGACCAGTATTTATAGGCAAAAATATTGCTAGGTTCCAAACTTGGTCCCTCAACTTCTTTCTTTTTGTAAATTTGATTTTGATTTTTTTGTATTTTTTAAAAACGAGCAATATTAACGTCGACTCGATGAGAAAAATCAATTATTTTAAAAATGACGCGTGAAAAGTCGAACGCGTTCAAAAGACCCATAAAATTTTTATTCTTTTTTAGACGACGTTGAAAATACTAAAATGATGAAAATATATTAAAAAACATATTTTTTGGATTTTCGTTGTTTTTCTTTATTTTTTGATTTTTCTAAAAATTTATCAAAACATAGGTCAAAAATTGGATAGCAACAATCTCCATGTAAAATCTCATTATCATTGCCCAAGTCATCATTATACTTAGGATCACTCACATTTGTAGGCTTATCTATTAGAAATTCCTACTAAAACATTTATCATAATAGCTATAGCAGTTTGTTACTTCTCTACTATAGAGACCCTCTGATAGGCCTTGCAAACTATCCATAAAGACTAAATACATAATACATCCTATATGGACTACCACAAACCACTCAGACACCTTGCCACTAATTATTCTTTAGTTTTTGCCAATCATTTAGAGCTACTAACTAGTAGAAATCATCAATACAATCAATGACAGACTTACCTTTTTATTTTAGCATGTAAAGCCTCTAGTATAAGGTTTAGGAATATTTGAAAGGAAGAAGTGCTCCCTCATCTTCTTCTTCATCTTATCTCAATCATTGATTTTCAACTTTTCTTATCTTTTTCATGTCTACTTCAACTGTTCATACTAGGCAGATATCCAACTCTTTAGTTTGATTGTGATTAACTTAACTCACGTCTGCTCAAAAACCTTATTACACTAACAAACTCTGTTAACTTCATTCAACCAGTTTATGAACTTCTTTGTTTGTAAAGTTCCGAAAAACTTAGGGATTTTGATTTGAAAACCTGAAATCCCCCTTATATTTGATCTCTTTCATTTCACAAGGTTGTCTCATTTGATCATGCCTTTAGTTTTTAGCACTAGCCAAAAGCCCATGGTCACTTTCCTAGGTCTTTACATGTCCACCATAAAAAGCTTATGAACATTTATCTTCTGAATAGGAGACTCCTTATCCCCCTAGCCATGCCCGGCTCCAAAACCTCTTTCTACCATGGTTGTTGGCAGCACATAGCAAACTAATAATTATCCATGAAATTGAAACACACAACAAGCACTATAAAACTTAGGATTGTTGGGCTCTGATACCAATTAGCACAAGATGAAGCTAATAGGATATCAATAACATATAAAACAAAAGAATTTTAATGAGCAAAAATAGTTGCAAATGTGAACCCTAAATTCACAATTTTATTATTTGAAATTTAAGTATATGGTGGTTGCCTCTTCAAAGGGTTTATAAGACCTTAATAGGCCAGGAAAATCTACCTCTATTAGGAAGTAACCTCAATTCTGAAAACATTAAGGAAATTAAAAAATAATCCAAAATAAAAATAATAAATCCAAAAAATCCTAGAAAAATAACAAAATTAGACCAAACAACAACTTCTAGGCCTAATTCTAGAGTATTCAACAGTCTAATAAACAACAAAATGGCTTTTTATTGGAAAACTACTTACAAAATCACTTGAAAAAATTTAAGCTCAATCCGATGGTCGAATATTCTTTTATCTCAGTTTTAAGGTGCTAACTTAGCATGGTGTAACTAGACCTTTTTTTATGTTTAGACTTGTCACATTGGTCCATAAAAATATATTTTAAGCCATCCACATTGTATACTTGGATCAAATTCTTATTTATTTATTAGTATCAGATTCTCACTCAAATGTTCAAAACCTTCTATCTATACAAGCCCAACCAACAAGAACTTAACAAATTGAAATATCTAGGTATAGGACAAAAATTTGTTTTTATCTTTTATAACAAAGAAAACATTGTTTTTTTTTTTAAAAAAAAAAAAAACCTTGAAATCAAGGAAGTGCATCTCATGGACAGTAATTGTTGTTAAATTTTGCATGGAATGCTAACATAGTATCACATTAATTTGGTTAAAAAAATTACTTTTATTAGGAGAAAACATTTCTTTTATTTAATTCATCAAAGAAAAAGCTCACCCAAGAGCCGTACATTTCCATAGAATTTAATACATTAAAATTATTACAAATATAAAATTATCAAATAATTGCTACAATCAACAAAATGAAATTATTACGATGATTAAACACAAAATCCATTGATCCGTAGAGCATCATATCAAGACTTTGTTTGTTGTAGCTCCCCTTTGTTCTTACTGCGTTTGCTAAATTTAGAAAGCAGCCACTCAAAAGCACAATAACAGATGAAGAACACGAAATAGAGGTATGGGGAAGCAATTCTTTCAATGATTTGGTTGGCATTCGGCGGAATAATCAATGGAGCAGAAAGCACGGTTTGGACAAGAAAAAGCGCTCCTCCGACGACAAGAGTGACAACGATGAAGGCAACACTGTTCCCTACATTAATAGCAACGGCAAAGACGAATGCTAAGCACATCAAGTAGATAGCACCACCTGTTAATATTGATGCCAACCAAACTGCATGTGCTGCTACTTTGACATCATATAGTTGAGCCCAACAAAGGATTATCGATGCCATGACCGCGGCATTCAAGGCTACCATGTCAAAATAAATATAAACATTCCTTAGAATGCCTTCATTTTGTGCTGATATGCCCTGGTTTTGGGTACTGTTGGTGGTGGTGGTGGTGGTGATGTTAGAAGGTCCACCTTCAGGCAGGTCTGCACTTCGAGGAAGTTGGAGTACACCAGCAAATGTTACACCAGCGATAAGCACGGCTACAACAAGAAGACAATCGATCCTGCCCTTGATTTCCTCTTTTGGTAGAGGCCTGCTCTTAATTCGGAAATATTCTATTTTGGATTTGTTAGGGCTAGCAAAGAAATGTAAGATCGATAATGTCATCATCTGGACAACAACAGATAAAAAGAGATAAGCCAACTATATATTAATTACTTGACAAAGAATATATGTATTCAGAATTTTCCTTCTTAGTTAGTTAAGAAGTGTCCGGGTTGGTTAAAATTCGAAATATTAAATTATCATATGTACCTTCGGTAATTTATCTCAAATGTCATACCTAAGCTCATTTGTTTCATATATTGTGGAATCTTTAAAATTAAATATGCAACTAGTTTTCTGATAACAAGAAAATGAAAGAAGGATGATGATGATGACGAAGAACAAGAAGAAGCAGAAGGAGAAGGAGAATACATACAACTCCATAATAATCTAGTTTTCCCTTCCCTCCACTTTTTTCATCTCGATCAACTTGGTTTCCCTACAATATTGAAAAACCAAAAGATGTTTTATAAGCATGATTTTAGGAAAAAGAACCTGAAAAATAGAATATGGAACTAGTTATGTCATAAAAGATCGAATGAAAGAAAAAGGCATACCACTCCATGATCTGATTTGTCCTTTGTTAGTGGCTTCTCTCCATTGTTTTCACTCTTATGATCAACTTGGTCGTCCTACAGCAAAAAAACCCACCAAGAATATTTGGAGAAAGATGTTTATGTATATGATTTAAGGAAAAAGAATAAAGAAAAAAAACTTCGAAAATTTATTTTGTAGAAGTACTGTTAAGCTAAAAGCCTACTGATTTGATGTGTATAGCATTCAAATAGTTGCTGCTTTTTCATCTAAGCCAAAGTAGTTTAGTTTGGCAATTATTACTTAATACCTTCCCGTTCGGAATTGGTTCACCTGAGTATTCTGCTCCCACTATTTTAGATTGCTTCTCTGCAACATAATATGGTGTCAAGTTTTCGCCATTGGCTATGCTTTTCATAACCATAGAGTTTCGCACAAGAGTAAATGTTGCAATGGATCGGCCATTCTTTGATGCTAAATGCAAAGGTGTATTTCCATCTAGATCCTGCTCATTTATAAGTGGTTCCAGATTCTTATTTCCTAGGATAGACTTCACCACTAGATGCCTTCCACTCTCTGCGGCGACATGAAGAATGTTCTGCCTTTTGCTGTTGAGAAATTCTGTTGCATCAGTCCAATTGGAAATGTATGCATTAACTACAACAACATGGCCCTTTTTGCTAGCAACATGGACAGGCATGTTGCCTTCATCGTTTTTCTGGATTGCACCATCACGATATTCATGGAACAGGAATTGAGTTTCCCAAACATAACCCATGTATGCTGCACAGTGAAATGGATTCTCCCCCTTTTCATCTTTCCGGCGCAAAAGGCCTGGCTTTTTTTTCGCTATTTGTTCCAATATTGCTGAAATTAATTTAACTCGAATGAATAATAGATCAAATAATGAAAGAAACACTAGCTTGTTAGAAGGGAAAATATATGAATGAGAAGGGAAAAAAATCATTTTACTTCTCTTTCTTCCCTGGACAGCGGCGTGCACAGGAGACTTTCCTTCTAGCTTGTATAAATCAACATCATCAGGTATAGCATCCAAAAGAATAGTGAACATCTTATCATCACTCTGCTCGTCAATTCTATTCTCGACTGCAAGATACAAGGGAGACTTGCGTTCATTGTTTTCAGTACATAAAAGCTTCGAGCTTTCCGAAACCAGAAAACGGGCAACTTCGTGGTGACGCTTAATGACTGCATCATGTAAAGCAGTGTTTCCCCTATCATTCTTCATCTCCAAAAAACTAGAAAAGTCGCTGGCTTCTCCATGGCCTTTTGCCTGGTTGATAAGAACTGTAATAGTTCCCTGCTGTCCAGCTCCGGCTGCTAAATGAAGTGCAGTATCTTTGTGGAAGTTTTTCCTTGTCATTAGAAGCGGAAAGTGCTGAAGAAGGAGCTCTGTCACATCTTTACTTCCATGTCTCGCTGAAACATGAAGCAATGAATTTCCAGAGGGGCTAACTTGGGTGTAAATGATGGATGATAGCTCCGCTGATGAAACACGACGCAGTTCACCAAATAATTCATCAAATTTGTCTTCTGCTGCGTACTTGTATAACTCCTTATCCATCATCTTCTTTGGGTCATCATCACGTGGTATTTGTGATGGGAAACTCTCTGACTTCCACTTTCGGAAGTTCCTATCTCTCTGATTCGAGGATTTTCCGGG
Source organism: Populus tomentosa (assembly GCA_018804465.1). Taxonomy (NCBI): domain Eukaryota; kingdom Viridiplantae; phylum Streptophyta; class Magnoliopsida; order Malpighiales; family Salicaceae; genus Populus; species Populus tomentosa. The sequence continues at coordinate 15,280,462 of CM032005.1, read as the reverse complement.
TATGTTTATCGATAATTCCATAAGTCTGATTATGAAATGGTTCTTGGATGTAGCTCTATTGTTGCAAACAATGGAAATGAGAGGCTTTCTAGAAGGTTTTTAGTGCAACGATGACAGTTTATTTCTTGAATTAGCTTTGTTGTTGCCACCAAGCTGGTCTTCTACTTATAGAAGGAGACCCGTAGGCTATAGATGAATAGAATCCGAAGTGAAGTGAGGTTCACTCTGATTCACCTGCATCGATACCTTGTCTCAACTCGAGAGGAACCAGCTGATAGAATATGTCTGGACAAACTTCACCATGGCAAAAGGAGCTGTTATTAGCATACAAGTGAATAGAAAAATGGAGGGAAATTTCCAGAACTCAAAAAGAGCAATGGTGCTCTTACTTAGAATCCAAGCACAGTACTGTTTGCAATCGGGCTCAAACAATATACACGCTGGCCTTAATTAAACTAATTAAAGCCATCACTTTAGGAGTCAAACTGATATTCTTAAAAAAGAAGAAGAAGCAAGGCTTTAACAGAATCATCGTACAACACCATCCCTGTAATAAAATAATTAACATTTAACAAGGAGAGTGATCTTTTGAAAGTAGAAAAAGAAGGCCTAAAAACAATGAGATGAGACGCGCGACATTAATTTATCCAACTTTGTGGATTCTTTTACAGTCTTTAATTAGCAAAAGGACTTAACTTTTGCATGCAAGAAATTATATAAATTAATGTGCGATATACAAAGAAGATCACCTTCTGCATGCAGAAAGATAGTAGGAAAAAAGTGAAGAAAGGTCCATTTTGATTCGCCAGCAATGATACCAAGAGTACTTACCCTTCCAATGATTAGACGAAATTAAGAGAATTGTTGATGCTGCCTAAGCACTTGCAGATTCTGAAGTTGTGAGCTTTTGGATGGAGATTGTAGTAACTAGATGGAAATATATCATAGAGAAATTATTTGAAAGGCTTGGCATATATTTTTATGAATAAGTTTAAATCCAAAAGAAAATCAAGTCATGTTGAAAAATCTGATCATAGAAAATCAAGTCACTTATCACACTGTTGGATCTTCTAGAATTAAATCCAATAGTTGTTGTGTTTTCTAATTTTATTATTTTTTCTAGTTTTTTGAATTTATTGTTTTAATTTGGATTTTATTAATTTCCTTTCTGCTTTCAGATTTTTAGTTATTTCTCGGTAACAATAATAAGGTTTTCTAACTTATTTAAAATATCTTGAATTTTCTCAAGAGAAAGACTTCTTTAGCTTTATTTTTTAAAAGAATAAATTATGAATTTAGAGCTTATATTTACAATAATTTTTACTAATCGAGATTTCTATGTTGTTATTCTCCTTATAATTTCCGCGTGGGTCACATGTATGCAAAGAAAAATTCTTTAGGTTATCAGGTTTCTTTGCTTCTCTCTTTTTTCTCATGAAAGCATCTCCTCTGGTTGGTCCTTTTGAATGCAATTCATTTTTTTACATTACTTTATTCTTTTACACCATTCGTTTCTTTTTAAATAGAAATTGTGATGAACGTGCAACACATAGCATCCAAGGTGGAGTGAGTGTTTCAATATTACTTTTTTTAATAATACTTTTCTCATATCACGCGTAAAGTTAATGTCTAGCAAATATATATTTTTATAGATTAGATTAAAAAAAGGTTTGAACTTGTCAAACAATTTTTTTTAACAAAAATAAACATGATTGAATCATAATTGAACTATGCTCATATTTAAAATTTAAACAAAATGTTTAGCCAATGAAATCGGGAATTCCTCAAAATAGTATTAGAAAATATTGTCTTTGAATTTTTATTATTTTATTAGATAATTTTAGATTATTATTATTTTTTAACTATTTTAGGGTTTCTTTTCTTTTCCAAATTAGATTTATTTAGTGCCTATTTAAACAATTATAAGTTATTTTTAGACCACTCTTTACTAGATTATTCTTTTTCTCCTTGTGTGAGAATTTAAGTAAGCTTTAGGTTATCTCAAGTCCCCGATTTTCAATCTTTCATGATTTTCCTTTCAATCCTATTTCCAAAGTTCAGGTTGTATGCCATTTATTATCATAGAAATGCATAACTTCAATTACAAACAACACTAAAACTGCACTGGTGTCACTATATGTTGTAAAATTGCTGTAACACTCATATATAAGATTTCATCATAACCAAGTCATAGCTAGCATAAACTAATTAAAATAAGATTTTTTTTTAATTTTGATAAAACTCTAATGAATAATTATAAACCAATTACAATACCTATATTATATTTTAAAAAATATGTTAAAATGATTTTCTCTTTTTTCTAGAAAATATATATTAAAAACTTTTAGGATTTAGTTACGTACAAAGACAAAACATATTTTGTGTTTTTGGAAAGAGGAAATTATTTTTAATTTCTTTTTAAAAAAGTTTTGGTGAAAACCGAATATTTTTAATACCGAATCTACATCTTACAATATAATTCTACAACTTGATATTATGAAAAATACTTAGAAAACATGCAAGGGACCTGAAAATATTTTTAAAATGCCCTTTTGAATTTTTTTTTCTTTTTTTTAATATGTTTTTAATATTTTAATATTATTATATTGTATTATTTATTAAGTGGGTTAGACCTGACCCATCCATCTGGGCAGGACCCGGTCAGGTTGGGTTAGGCCGATTAACAGTTCAACATACCTTTTCCTTTTTCTTTTTTTACTTGGACTTGGTTGAAATAGGGCTAACCCGGCTGGATTGGGCTGACTGATAATTCAACAACCTTTGTTTTTTTTTTTTAATGTTGGACCAGGCTAGAACGAGTCCAACCTAACTCATTCGGATTGGGCCTATTGTCAGCCCAACATCCTTTTTTTTTTTTTTTGTTTTTTAATATTGGGCTTGACTTATTCCAACCATCTAGGCTAAGATGAAATGACTCCAGCCCATTATTGGATCTGATGGCAAAAACCAACAGTTGCAAGACATGAATTATTTCATATCCTATATGCAAAAGGAAAGGAATGCAGGTGGGGGAAGAAGGTAAAGGTGAGGAAAAGAAGAAAGTTACCAAGTGTGGAGGTGGTGTGGCAGCCGCTACTAAAAGTCCGACGTGGGGTTCTAGCGACTAAAAAGGCTGGGGTGGAGAGGCTAACATTGCTGGAGAGGAAGAAGTAGAAACTAACGCGGCTGTTAGAGATGGTGGTTGTTGTTGGATCACGACGCTGCTAAAGGAGGAGCTGTCGATCACAATGGTGCTAAGGGAGAGGATTTGGTCAATTGGTGGTTGTTTTGGTAAATGTAGGAGGTGGTGTGCCAGTGGGGAAAGAAAGAAAAACAATGTCCAAAATGCTTAAGGAGGCTGGTTTTTTTCTCACTTTGCACTCTAATTTCTTAATACTCAATGTTTGAAATCCACCTCTATTTACAAGGGGTGGAAAAGAGACACTTTATTTTTATTGGGGACAAATCTTGACTCTTGATTCAACTGAAAAGGATCTCAACCATTAGCTTAAAGGAGTAATCATAGACTAAAAAAGTTGGTAGCTAAAGGTTGCTTGAATTGGCATTTTTTTGGGACTGCGTCGCGGCAACCATAAGGGCAGTTACCTGACGAGACATTTTCTAGGGTGTAGTACAATGTGGTGGTGTATGGTTTGCCCATTTTAGTGGGAGAGAAAAAGCATTAAATGAACTTAAAAAGTAGTCATTCGAGCATATTTCAATCAATTGAGTTCATATAATTTGGCATCTTTTCCAAAAAGATCATTGGCTATAAATTTTTTTAATTTAACTCCTAATTGACCATAAACTTTGATTTTGTTGTAATTTTACCCTTGATTTCAACCAATTAACTTTGTACAAATCAGGCTTGGTCCTCTAAAATCTCAATCTTTCCAATTAAGCTCAAATTGGGCTCTCAAACTTAATTTTATCTATTAAGTCCCTAATAAAATTAATTTGACCTATTTAAACTATAATTAAGTCCTTGTACTTAATTAAATCCTTGAATTCGACCCAAATTAATTCTTAAACATAATTAAACTTTTAATTCGACCCATGATTAAATCAAATTGGCCTATTAAAAATTTAATTGTCCCTAGATTTCAGTTTTATGCAGATTCATCCAATAATCATTTAATTTGACATTGAATTCGCTTTGTCTATCTTGTCTTAGGTACAATAGGGGTATAATTAAGCTACTAGTCCCATCCAAAATTGCACCTTGATTTTTTTATATATTTGAAATTATTATTAGTCTATTTTTGCCAAATCGTTAGTCTTCTTGCTATTAGTATTTTATTTTTTTATAAGGAAGAAAAAAATAGGTAAACTTTAGAAGAATAACCCAAAAAAAAATTATAATAGTTGCCCCCTACTTACGAGAGAAAGTTGGTTTAATAGGGACTACAAAGAATATATTTAGCCATGTAAAAAGATGATCAAAAATGGCTTTTCCCCATTTAAAATCGATAAAGTTTGCTTTTTTTTTCATGTTATCATGCAAAATGGTTTCTCATTATTTATTCAGCTAAAATTCAGCTTTGAAGTCATCTCATGGTGTTTAGATTGTTCTTCAGGTTTTTTTAGGTGTATAGTCACTTTTTTAGAAGATCACTTGAATTTTCAGAACTTTTTGATTAGAACAAACACCAATTTAAATTCTGTTTTTGTACTAAAACTTTGATTTTTCAAAAACTTTTGTGAAAACATAAGATCATGTATAGTTTTTTTTAAGAAAAGGGAATACACCAAAGAATTCTTGGTTCTTTGGCATAGTGGTTTTGTGATTTTATGAAAATTTTAGGATTCCTAAAAGTATAGGGTGTCTTTGTATAAGTGTATTATTTGCAAAGAAAAAATAATAATAAAGGCACATCATAAACACAATAAAACATACGATTTCATTAAAAAAAAAATAAGGGTTCATTTGACAGAAAAAGTCTTGTGGCATTATAAGTCAAACTACCATCAAAACTAAATTAGATCAAAAAATCATTGCAAGTCAAAACACTTTTGCGAACATGATCAAATAGAAGCAATTATTTTTTGAACACAATAGGCACAAACTTCATCTTTCAATTCTATTATATTTTTTCTTTGGTAAACCTCCTCATAAAAGCTCTTGCAAGGATCTCATCTATATGGTGTGGACAGAAATTGAGCGTCTTAGTATTCAAATAAACTTGTGATGTGGGTTATGCTAGCCTTTAGAGACTCCAATCATTTTTGAAAATGAGCGAGTAATTAAAAAAATACTATAAATTGATGTAACACTCATAATCAGTTAATATACACTTATTTTTTTGTTCTTAACAATTGAGAAAATTTATTAGTAATTGAGAAAATAACAATACTTTTTTTTATATATAAAATGTTCGCATATCATCCCAAAAAACTTCAATCATATCAAAAATATGTTGTAAACTTGAAGTACCACTCATACTCGCATACAATTTTTCAATAATGCCAAAAAGTAATTAGTTTAAATAATATGTTTTTTAATTTATATCATGTAAATGCAACTATTTATTTATTTATAAAATCAAACCAAGAAGATTTATTTTCGTTATCGTCATGAAAATGTGCATCTGATGGAAATAACTTCATTATTTAATGAAAATTATACAAATAAAAATGAGTTTTTTTTCATTGGGAATTTTGATTTTAAAAAAAGAAAAAAGAAAAAATAACAGTGTAAAGAAGAGAAGGAAAATAAGAGAGGAAAGATGGGCTGGGTGTGCAATAGGCCAACGCGCAAGGGTCTAGAATAAACAAGTGCATGCCTTTGGGCCCTGTACGCCAGCTTAAGAGGAAAAATAAAAATAAAATGTGAGCCCTAGTGTTGTTTGGGAGCTGCATTGTGGTTGCTGAAGAATTGGAGAACATCGGATTAGGCCTCCCAAACCTCATTTCTCCATTCTTTTAGCTTCTAAAGACATGTATAAATTGTTATATAACCTTAAAACAAATCTTTATTCACCTTAGAAATTGAAAGAAAAAAAAAGAATCAAGTAAAAGAAATCTAATTATTTTCCTGGCCCATCTAGGGAAAATAATTACTATTATTTGTCCATGTAGGGAGTCGTAATCACTATTAACAAAGTGGCTTTATAAGGAAGAACAAGGGGACACCATGATAGCAGGACTGCATTGTCATGAACTTAGACTAAAGTTTGATTCTCCTCTCTTTACGTATTAATTAGGGACTGAATTTTAATACAAATCAAGTGCAGGACCATTCGATGGCTGAATCTTAAGGATTTGATGCTGCTCTTGATTGCAAACATAAGGGTAAATGCGGTTGAAATTGAATTTTTTATAAAAATCATCAAATAATTTGAAGAAATAATCGAATCAAGTTTGATTGACTTTGGCTCCAGATGTTAAGTGCAATATCTTAGGCGAGTCTACACCTAGAGGCTTGTTTTCCTTGTTCTTCTGGTAGGAAACTTAATTCTGGATCTTCAGAAATTAATGAGGAAACAGGCCAGCTCTTGGCAACCCTCGATGACGGCATCATGCAAAGGGGTGTTTCCCTAAGCATTCCTCATCCTCAGCACGCTTGAAACTTCAATTGTTTCAGGATGATATTTTATATATGAGACATGAATTTTCATAATAGAAAATGAAAATGTGAAAAGATATGGTTTATAATTATAATTAATATAAGGAATGTGATTAAAAGACATTTTTTCTTACAAAGGTTTAATGAAAGGAGATGAAATTTTAATAATATTGTCACCTTCTTCTTCTTCTTCTTTTATTTATTTATTATTATTTTTTTTTGTAGCTAGCGCAAGCTTTAATTTTTGTTAATTTGTTTATTTTTATTACGAAGAAAACATTATTTGTTTTCTGAACTTCAGATCAAGAAAGTGCATCTCATGGACAGTAAATATTGTTTATTAAATTTTGCATGGAATGCTAACATAATTTCACATTAATTAATTTGCATAAAGAAATTACTTATATTAGTAGAAAACATTTCTTTTATTTTATTCAATAAAGAAAATGCTCACCGGGAGCCGTACATTTCCATGGAATTGAATAAACTCAAATTATGACAACAAAGCAAATATCAAATAATTAATACAATCAACAACATTAAATTATTACGATGATTAAACACACACAATCCACTGATCCGAAGAGCATCATATCAAGAAGACGTTGTTTGTTGTGGCTTCTCTGTTTTCTTCAATTTAAATGACAAGCAGTCCAAAACGAAATGTAAGTAGAAAATCAGGAGATAGATGCGAGGTGAAGCAATTCTTTCAATGATTTGGTTGGCACTCGGCGGAATAATCAATGGAATAGAAACCAAGGTTTGGAAAAGAAAAAACGCTCCACCGACGGCAATGGCGACAACGAAGAAGGCAAAGCTTTTGCCTACATCAATAGCAACGGCAAAGACGAATGCTATGCACATCCAGTAGATAGCACCACCTGTTAATATCGATGCCAACCAAACTGCATGTGCTGCTACTTTGACATCATATAGTTGAGCCCAACAAAGGATTATCGATGCCATGACCGCGGAATTCAAGGCAACCATGTCAGAAAAAATATAAACATTCCTTAGAATGTCTTCATTTTGTGCTGATATGCCATGGGTACTATTGGTGGTGATGTTAGAAGCTCCACTTTGAGGAAGTTGGAGTACACCAGCAAATGTTGCACCAGCGATAAGCACGGCTACAACAAGAAGAGAATCAATCCTGCCCTTGATTTCCTCTTTTGGTAGAGGCCTGCCCTTAATACGGAGATATTCTGCTTTGGATCTCTTAGGGCCAGCCCAGAAATGCAAGATCGATAATGTCATCATCTGGAAAACAACAGATAAAAGAGAAATGTAACCTCCAAATTATTTGACAAAGAAAATTTGTAGTCAGAAGTTTCCTTTTTAGCTAGTTAGGAAGTGTCCATGATAATGTCTTCAACGAGGAGGAGGGGGAGACATACAAATCCATAATAATCTAGTTTTCCTTTTCCTCTATATTTTGTCAAGAAGAAGAAGAAGAAGACATAGAAATCATAATAATCTAGTTTATCCTTCCCGAAGAAGAAGACCATTAATCTAGTTTTCCCTTGCCTCCATTTTTGTCGAGAAGAAGAAGAAGAAGAAGACATACAGCTTCATAAAAACCTAGGTTTTTCTTCCCTCCTTTTCTGTCATCCGGACCAACTTGGTTTCCCTACATCAAAAAACCAAAAAATGTTTTTATGCGTATGGTTTTCTGAAAAAGAACCGAAAAAATAGACTATGGACAAGTTATCTCATAAAAGAAAAGGAAATGAATGAAAGAAAATGGTATACCACTCCATGATCTGGTTTGTCCTTTGTTTGTGGCTTCTCTCTTTTTTCGTCACTCTTTGGATTGCTGTCGTCACTCTTTGGATTGCTGTCGCCACTCTTTGGGTCAACATTGTTGTCCTACACCAAGAAAATTTGGAGAAAGATTTTTTTTTTTTTTTTGCTGATTTGTATATGATTCAAGGGAAAAGAAAACAAAAAACCTTGAAATGTATTTTATAGAAGCACCATGCATTAAGCTAAATGCCTACTGATCATTTGATGTGTGCAGCAGTCGAATGATTGCTGCTTTTTTCATCTAGGCCAAAGCAGTTTCTTTGTACATTTATTACTTAACATACCTTCCCATTCGGGATTGGTTCTCCTGAGAATTCTGCTTCCACCATTTTAGATTGCTTCTTTGCAACCTCATATGGTGTCAAGTTTTCGCCATTGGCTTTGTCTTTCATAACCATAGAGTTTCGCACAAGAGTAAATGCTGTAATGGATCGGCCATTCTTTGATGCTAAATGCAAAGGTGTATTTCCATCCAGATCCTGCTTATTTATAAGTGCTTCCAGATTCTTATTTCCTAGGATATACTTCACCACTCGATACCTTCCACTCTCTGCGGCGACATGTAGAATGTTCTGCCTTTTGCTGTTGAGAAATTCTGCTGGATAAGTCCACTTGGAAATGTATGCATCAACTACGTCAACATAGCCTTTTTTGCTAGCAACATGGATAGGCATGTTGCCTTCATCGTTTTGCTGGATTGCACCATCACGATATTTATCGAACAGGAATTGAGTTTCCCAAACATAACCCATGGATGCTGCACAGTGAAGTGGATTCTCCCCCTTTTCATCTTTCCGGCGCAAAAGGCCTGGCTTTTTTTTCGCTATTTGTTCCAATATTGCTGAAATTAATTTAACTCGAATGAATAATAGATCAAATAATGAAAGAAACACTAGCATGTCAGAAGGGAAAATATATGAATGAGAAGCGGGAAAAAAATCATTTTACCTCTCTTTTTTCCCTGGACAGCGGCGTGCACAGGAGACTTTCCTTCTAGCTTGTTAAGTAAATCAACATCATCACGTACAGTATCCATTAGAGTAGTGAGCATCTTCTCATCGCTATTCTCGACTGCAAGATACAAGGGAGACTTACGTTCATTGTTTTCTGTATATAAAAGCTTCGAGCTCTCCGAAACCAGAAAATGGGCCAAACTGTCGTGCCCATTAATGACTGCATCATGTAAAGCTGTGTTTCCTCGATCATTCTTCATCTCCAGAAAGTTAGGAAAGTGGCTGGCTCCTCCATGGCCTTTTGCCTTGTTGATAAGAACTGTTGTAGTTCCCAGCTGTCCAGCTCCGGCTGCTAAATGAAGTGCAGTATCATCGTGGAAGTTTTTCCTCATCATTAGAAGCGGAAAGTGTTGTAGAAGGAGTTCCGTCACATGTTTGCTTCCATTGCTTGCTGAAACATGAAGCAATGAATTTCCAGAAGGCCTAACTTGTGTGTAAATGATGGATGATAGTTCCGCTGCTGAAACACGCCGCAGTTCACCAAATAATTCATCAAATTTGTCTTCTTCTGCGTATTTGAACAACTTCTCATCCATCATCTTCTTTGGGTCATCATCACGTGGTATTTGCGGTGGGAAACTCTCTGCCTTCCACTTTCGGAAGTTCTCGTCTCTCTGATTCGAGGCTTGTCCGGATATGTTTATCGATAATTCCATAACTATTGTTATGAAATGGTTCTTGGATGTAGCTCTGTTGTTGCAACAGTGGCAGTGAGAAGCTTTTTAGAAGGTTTTTAGTGCTACGGTGACAGTTTATTTCTTGAATTAGCTTTGTTGTTGCCACCAAGCTGGTCTTCTACTTATAGAAGGAGACCCGTAGGCTATAGATGAATAGAATCCGAAGTGAAGTGTGGTTCTCACTGATTCACCTGCATCAATACCTTGCCTCAGCTAGAGAGGAACCAGCTGATAGAATATGCCAGGACAAACTTCACCATGGCTAAAGGAGCTGTTATTAGCATACAGGAGAATAGAAAAATGGAGGGAAATTTCCAGAACTCAAAAAGAGCAATGATGCTCTTACTTAGAATCCAAGCACAGTGTTTGCAAGCGGGCTCAAACAAGATACACACTAGCCTTAAATTAATATGCATGGATATACAAAGAAGATCACCTTCTGCATGCAGAAGATAATACGAAAAAGTGAAGAAAGGTCCACTTTGATTCGCCAGCAATGATACCAAGAGTGCTTACCCTTCCAATGATTAGACGAAATTAAGAACTTGTTGATTCGGCCTAGCTTGTAAAAACTAAAAGTTAGCATTTGGATGGGGATTTTTTCTTTAGACATATTGATTTACGCAGATTATTTGAATGGCTAACATATATATTTTATGGAATAGTAGCAAAATCTAAATGCAAAAGGAACCTTATTTTTGTGTGAGACTATGATAATAGCTTAAAATAGAGTTGACGAGAGATTTACTTATAAAATTGAGTTTAAAATTTTTCAAGTGATTTTATTAATAATTTTTTTTAAGAAGAGTTGCTTCGTTGTTTATTGAACCATTATATCTTTTAGAATTAAGCCTATAGATTGTTTTCTTGATCAATTTTGTTATTTTTTTTAGTTTTTTGAATTTATTATCTTCATTTTTTTATATACTTTGAAAGTCTTAATTGTTTTTTTATAGATGTAGGATTTTCTAACTTGTTTAAAACATCTTGTAAATCTTTTAGAAGAAATACTTCAATAGCTTTAGTTTTTAGAGGAATAAATTACAAATTTATAGCTAATATCTATAATCATTTTCGCTTATGAAATTTTCTTGTCCTTATAACTTCTCTGCATCAAGAGTATGCAAAGAGAAACTCTCTCTCTCTTTTTTTTTCCTTTTTTATCATGAAAGCATCTCCTCTGGGATGCAGTTCTTTTTTTGGATGCAGTTCTTGTTTTTTACAGTACTTTATTCTTTCACATCATTCTTTTCCTTTTAAATAGAAATTGTGAGGAACGTGCAACACATAGGCCTCCAAGGTGGAGTGACGGGGTTGTTTTAATATTACTTTTTTTTTTTTAATACTTTTATCATATCAAGCATAAAGTTTGGACTTGTCAGACAAAAAATTTTAAACAAAAATAAGCATAATATTTGAACCACACTTAAATTTAAACAAGATGTTCCACGTTGAGATCGGGAAGACTTTTAAATTATATATGGTTAGAAAATATTTTTTAATTTTTTTAGTATTTTCTTAGATAATTTTAGATTTTTTAAAACTATTGTATGTTTTCTATTCCTTTCCAAATTAGATTTGTTTAGTGCCTATTTAAACAATTATAAGTTATTTTTAGAGAATCATTCTTCTCTTTTTAAATAGAGATTGTGATGAACGTGCAACATAGAGGCATCCACGGTGGAGTGAACAGGTTGTTTTAATATTATCCCTTTTTTTTTTAATAATAATACTTTTATCACATCAAGCATAAAGCATAAAGTTTTGGTCCGGTATATTTGGATTTCTTGCATCAGTACATGGAATATGGAATATATAGCAAATATCTTTATGGATCAGATGACAAAAAAAGTTTGTACTTGTCAAACAAGTTTTTTTTTTTAACAAAAATAAGCACAATTATATTAGCTCATATCTTATACCTATATAACTAGATAAGATCGAAAGATTTTCGAATTAGGATTAGAAAAAGTTGTTTTTGAATTCTTAGTACTTTATTAGATAATTTTAGATTTAATTTTTTTTAACTATTTTAGGGTTTCTTTACCTTTCCAAATTAGATTTATTTAATGCCTGTTTAAACAATTATAAGTTATTTTTAGAACACTTTTTGCGAGATTATTTTTTTTGCTCCTTGTGTGGGAATTTAAGTAACCTTTAGGGTTATCTCAAGTCCTCGGTTTTCCATCTTTCATGATTTTCCATTCAATTCTAATTACAAAGTTAGGTTGTGTCAAGTATGTCATTTATGAACTATTTGTTTTTGTTTTTTAGAAGTGTTTTTTAAAAAAATTTAAAAAATATTTTAAATTATATTTTTTTAGTATTTTCAAATTGTTTTGAAATGAGCTAATATAAAAAATAATATTTAAAAAAATAAAAAAATATTATTTGATATATTTTCAAGTAAAAAATACTTAAAAAATAATCATTACTATATTCTCAAACACCTCTTATTAGGAGAAAAATGCATAACTTCAATAATTACAAACAACTCTATAATTTGCAGTTTCAATAATACATGAATCTTCAAAACCACACACCCACGAAGAATCTTTTTTTATATTAATTTGTGCTTAGCAAATGCTTATTATATTTCCCACACCATTGTGAATATATTGTCATGTTGGAATGAAAATATTTATTTACTTATATATATAAAAAAGGAGTTTCTTTTTGTTAGCATTATGAAATTATGAAATTATGAATCTATTGAAAATAATTTCATTATTTAATGATAATTATGAAAATAATTTTTTTTATATATTTTTTCTTTTTATAAAATGATTATAATATTCAATATATTTTTTGTTTAACATGGTTAAGCCATTATTATATAAAATTGCTAATTTAGACTATGATTTTATTTTTAGTTTCCTAACAATTGATAAGAAAACAACAATGTTTCTTACATAAAATGTATGCATAACTTCACACAAAAAAAAAATGCATTCATGAGAAAATATGTTGTAAATTTGATGTAACACTCAATATTTAATACTTATTACACAATGAGAGTTAATGATAATAATATTTATTACAAGTCAATTTTTAAAAATTTAAAACACTAGAACTATGGAGAGATATCTAAAATATTTAATTTTTATTTATCTGAATCTTCACTTATAAAAAAGTACTATCATGACCTTTTATATAAAAAAAATAGAAAACCATAGTAATATTTAATTTTCTAATACGGAATAAAAAAATAATGCAGAAAAGCTATTCCCTAAAAAAACATAATAAAAATATAAAATAAATAAAATTAGAAAAGAAAAATATATATTTTTTCAAACAAAAAAACTCCTGCATCAACTTGTTTGCATTGTAAAAAGTAATTTTTTATATATAATAAAAGTAACCCACTTTAGTTTCAAATTATATTGCCATGTTTGAAATGAAATTATTTATTTACTTAAAACATTAAATAAATTTGCTAAATTGGAGCATGAGTTTTTTCCCCCCCCTAACAATTGAGAAAACACATTGGTATTTGAAAAAAATCAACAATGTTTTTTATATAAAATGTCTACGTAACGTTTGGAAAAAACAGATTTAACACAAAATAAAGGGTAAAATTGATGTAACATTCCTATTCAGTTACACTTGTTTTAGGTTTAGGCCCAACTCGACCTTCAAGTTGAATTTTAAAGCTAGAATAATAATTATTTTTATCTTTATGTTGACCCGGGTGTCAACGGTCAACCTGACAAGTCTCACTCCGGGTCAACTCCCGAGTTGAATTTTAAAACTATAATAATAACTATTTTTATCGTTAAGTGACTCGAGTCATAGTCAACATGACCAAAGCTTGGCCCCAAGTTAATCTCTAAGTTGAGTTTTTAAACTGCGATATAAAATAGTTATTTTTATCTTTACATTGACTCAATTAGTGGTCAATCGAACCTGTGATCTAGGCCTTGTCCCGAGTTGACCCCCGAGTTAATTTTTTAAAATATGATATTAACCATTTTCATTCTTAGATTGAACTGGGTCAATGGTAAACCCAACTAGAGATTGGCTTTAGATCGACTCCCAAATGGGTTTAAAACTATAATAATTATTATTTTTATCCTTGTATTGACTCAGTCAATGGTCAACCCGAACTATGACCTAGGCCTTCTCTTGAGTTGATTCCCGGGTCGGGTTTTATAATTATGATAATAACCACTTTTATTTTTATATTGATCCATGTCAATGGTCAACTCGATCCGAGCCTGACCCTAAGTCAATTTTTAAGTAGGTTTTAAACTATTATAATAATTATTTTTATCTTTACGACCTATATCAATGATCAAAATGATTCACAACCCGAGCCTTACCTTGGAATGATTATCGAATTGAATTTTAAAATTATGATGATAATTATTATTTTTCTTAAACTTATCTAAATCAATGGTCAACTTGACCTAACCTGATCTCAAGTTGATCCATGGTCAGGTTTCAAAACTATAAAAATAATTTTTTTAATTTTTATGTTGATATAGATCAACTTAGGTGAACTCTTACATATGCATAGAACTAAATAAGCTTGTTATATCTTTTTAATGATATAAATGTTTTTTTAATTAGAATAGCATGAATAGAATAAAAATTGATTTTTATATTATTTAAAAATACACCAAACAATTTTTCAAAAAAAATTATTATGTTCAGTTTATCATTATCCGTCGTAATAAATACTGCCTTAATTTCTATAGTTTGATTTCATTTTCTCCCACGTATAATAAGTACAAGAGAAAGTGAGTGAAAAAGGGAGCGAAGCAAAGGCGTGCTATGGCGCCTTATCTAACCGTTGGTATACTACCCGCCAAGTTTGGGTTCAGTTTTAACAAATCGTTGATTCAAAATCCAAACCCTCTCCGCCACACCTCCAAACTCAAATTCAAATCCAATCTCGGCTTCAAATCTTCTCTCAAATGCCGCTGCATCAAGAAAGAAATCACTGATAAACCCACTGAGGTATGTATAATTTATTCAAAACCCGTATATCATGATATTTTCTTGCATTAAATTGTAATATAAGCTTGCGTAACTTGTAACGGTTAGACAAGAGAGCAATTGGTAGGGTTTGTTCTTGTATAATGAAAATGACCTATGTTTGGATTTGTTTAGTTTTTGAGTTGCAGAGTATGTAAATTGGTAGTTCTCAGTAAATTGCTTGATGGGTTTGGTTTGTTTCTTCATTTTTAGTCGTTGTCAAGTTATATTTTTGAAATGGGGTTTTGTTGTAATAAGTAAACGTGGGTTTATCTTTTTCTTGTTTTTTTTTTTTTTTGTAAGTATTGGGGTGAATGCTAACAGGACTTGAAAGAGAATTACGGAATAGGGTTTGTTCTTGTATAGTAAGGATGACCCATCTTTGGATTTGTTGAGTTTTACAAAAGCAAATTTCTTAATGGGTTTGCATTTTTTTTCCACTTTTAGTTAATTTCTAGCTAAATTATCGCGTAATTGGGTTTGTTCTGATATGTAAGCATGGTTTCCTTTTTCTTTTAATTTGTGGGGTGGATGCTGACAGGAATTTTCAGTGCTCTTGTCGGATATTCCATGGGAGAGAGGGAGTATATGGCTTTGTACATGTTCAATTTGCATGTCCCTTTGGGTATTGGAGGATTGTCTATAGTTGCCAATGTATTGCACCAACCTGTTCTTGATCCTCAGACGGAAGTGAGTGAGTTTCTCTTACCTTCATTTTGCATGGTAGAATAATGTGTTCCATATTGGTCTCAGCACCATATGTCTAAACCCATAGCTTGTTGAGGCAGGGTGTGGCCGATTTGGTAACCATGCATTGAACCTTTCTTGATTAGGACCAGATTTATGATTTTCGTTTATGGGGGAACCGTCATCGAACAGAGACTAATAATCCACAACTTAGACAAATTCAAAAACCAAATGCAGGTGCTAGTACAGAGCTTTACGCAATACAACTTGGTGTTCTTTTCATACAATGGAATCTGCCATGGGGGTATCAATTACAATGGATCTATGGATAGTATTAATAATTCTTCGTTATGCAATAAATCATACAAACCTTATTGGACCATGGGGGTTTCGGCTTTCTTATTCTGTTGGTGTTCCTTACATCACTTATTGCTGACAGACTAATTGGACCTAAGGTTGGTTTTTGGATTTATCTATTTCTTTTCTTAAATGCTTTCAAGCCTTCTTTATATCATTGATGGTGTGCATTGACAATTTCCGGATGAGGCTTTATTCAAATTTTGTATACGAAGTCAGGGCATAATGTACTATCGATTAATTGGCCGTCTATTTGTTTTGGCGCTGCTGATTTTCATTTGCTTTTATAAAATATGCACAGATCTTTCTGGCTTAGTTTAATTTTGACTGGCCTCAATCTTGAAGATTCCTTTTTGAGATCAATGACTATAAGCTCATTGGTACAATTCTAATACCTATTATTAAGATTAACTAGGTTATAAAGTGTTTGAAATTTTTTTAGATGAGATTTCATAACAATATACAATGAAATGAAACCATACAAGTCATGGTTATATTATTAAAAAAAGTTAAAATAATTCAATTAAGATTAGAGAGTTTTATGCGCCATCCAGTAGGCTTGAGTTGTTATCTTAAGTAGCTTACTTTTTCTTTCAATGGATTGAACAAATATGAGTTTCCCGCTGCCTTGACTTTCTAGGTATCTTTTTATTTGATGCAGGATGATTTTATGGATTTTAATTGTTGTTGATAGATCCTGTGAATTTCTAAGTGATGAATAGTTTACTGTAACTCTGTTTTGACCATTTTAAACCAAAGTGGTCAACAATATTGTGAGCTGTTCATCTGACTAATTTTTTTATGCAAAATAGATAGTTTTATGGACAGGGGAGTCCAGAAAGCATCATCTCTTCTGGAAAAAATCCAAAATCGATTTCATTGGATCCTAACATAGATTCAAGTGGGATTTATACCAATTTACATGATAGGGCATGCAAAGTTTTCCATTATTTGTTGCTTCAATAATATGGATGAACTCGTCACAACAATACAAATATCAAATAATTAATACAATCAACAACATTAAATTATTACGATGATTAAACACACACAATCCACTGATCCGAAGAGCATCATATCAAGAAGGCTTTGTTTGTTGTGGCTTCTCTTTTTTCTTCAATTTAAAATACAACCAGTCCAAAAAAAAATGTACGTAGAAAATCAGGAAATAGATGAAAGGTGAAGCAATTCTTTCAATGATTTGGTTGGCACTCGGCGGAATAATCAATGGAATAGAAACCACGGATTGGAAAATAAAAAACACTGCTCCGACGGCGCCAATGGTGACAACGAAGTGGGCAAAGCTTTTGCCTACATCAATAGCAACGGCAAAGACGAATGCTATGCACATCAAATAGATAGCACCACCTGTTAATATCGATGCCACCCAAACTGCATGTGCTGCAACTTTGACATCATATAGTTGAGCCCAACAAAGGATTATCGATGCCATGACCGCGGCATTCAAGGCTACCATGTCAATATAAATATACGCGTTCCTTAGGATGCCTTCATTTATTTCTGATATGCCCTGGATCTGGATATTGTTGAAGGTGATGTTAGAAGCTCTACTTCCAGGCTGGTCTGTACTTTTAGGAAGTTGGAGTACACCAGCAGACGTTACACCTGCGATCAGTACGGCTACAACAAGAAGAGAATTAGCCATATCCTTGATTTCCTCTTTTGGTAGAGGCCTGCTCTTAACACGGAAATATTCTACTTTGGATCTCTTAGGGCCAGCCCAGAAATGCAAGATCGATAATGTCATCATCTGGAAAACAACAGATAAAAGAGATATGTAACCTATTAATTATTTGACAAAGAAAATTTGTTGTCAGAAGTTTCCTTTTTAGCTAGTTAGGAAATGTCCAGGATAATCTCTTCAAGGAGGAGGACACATACAAATCCATAATAATCTACCCTTCCCGACAATTAAAGAAGACATATTCTGGTTTTCCCTTGCCTCCATTTTTGTCAAGAAGAAGAAGAAGAAGACAAACGTACAACTCCATAATAGTCTAGTTTTCCCTTCCCTTCTTTTCTGTCATCTGGAGTACCATCTTGGTTTCTCTACATCAAAAAACCAATAGATGTTTTTATGCGTATGATTTTAGGAAAAAGAACCGAAAAAATAAACTATGGAACTAGTTATCTCTTAAAAGAAAAGGAAATGAATGAAAGAAAACCTTATACCACTCCATGATCTGATTTGTCCTTTGAAGGTTTACATATTTAATTAAAATCTTGACTAGTTTAATTAATCAATTCAAGAGTTTAATTAGAGAATTGATAAGTTTTGAGACATAATTGAACTTCAAATTAATTTAATTAATCCTATCAAGAGTTTAATTGGAGAAATAATAAGTTTTGAAACTTAATTAAACTTGAAATTAATTTAATTAATGAAATCAGGGGTTTAATTGAAGAAATATCAAAGTATGGGGTTTAATTGGGGTCTAAATTGTAATAGATTAAAGTTCAAGGACTAACTTGTAAAATTCACTGAAATGCAGGGGTCCAATTACAATTTAACTAGGGGCTTAATTACAAAATGTTTAAAACTTCAAGGGCCAAAACGCAAATAATCATTAACACGGCGCCGTCTGTGGGGATGCGCTGTTCATCTTCTTCAACGGACGCCCACGCCACCATTACACCTGCAATTAACACACTTTATGGCTGGAAGAAACGGCATTGTTCTCTGGCCATAAAAGCCAGAGAATGAAAGGTCACAAGGGGAGGAGAAGAAAAACTAAAAAAAACTGGGGAAACTGAGAGAAAGGGAGAGCCAGAACAGGAGGAACAAAAAAAGGGAGGGGAACTGGCAGTGAACAAAAGGAAGGAAACAGAGAGCTAAACCCATCTTTGGTTTAGTCCCAGAATTCAAGCATAACGTACAAATTAAAAAAAAAAACAGAGAAAAGACGAAAAAAAGGGAGAGAAGGGGAACGAAACAGAGAGCAGGAATCAAAATAAAAAAAAAAAACACAGAAACAAGAAAGAAAGGAGGAAGGAAAGGGGATCGAAGAAAACAGGGATCAATATTTCTAGCCCTGCCTTGGTCTCAAAACGCAAGCAAATAAAAAAAGAGAGAAGCCGCACGCATTGGATCAGTTTCGGTCATTCGCCGTTCAGTTTCAGCCTCGGGTCATTAGCAACAGAAATAGTGCCAGGAGAACGCAAGGAAAGAAGGAAGGTTGCCCTGCCAAGCGTGGTTCAAGCACACAGAAGGAACTTCACCATCGTCTTCATCGCCTCCCATACCAGGTAAGCGAACCTTTCCTTCTTGCCTTCTGTTAACTTAATTGGCATTGGCTCTGTGCAAGTGAATTTTAATTCACTTGCACATTGTTGCAACACGGGCATGTTGCTCAGCCCAATCTTGTCACTAACTTGGACCAGTGATTGGGATGGGCTGGTTGAATTCAACCCAGCCTCTAAAAAAATAAAAATTAAAATATAAAATATAAAAATTAAAATTTTACATATCTTAGAAAAAATATATTTTTATCAATTTATTCATTGATATCAGAATCAGAAATAATATATACATATATATATATATTGATTTTTTCGTAGCTACAAATTTTTATCTATGCCAGAATTTGAATTATTCATGGTAGAATTTTTACCAATATCAGAGTTGGAATTATTCAAAATCGAATATTTACTGACGTCAAAGTTAGAAATATTATAAACAAATCATAATAACATAAGCGAATACATGTTTAGCAGTTTAAGACAAAACAAGCAATGCAGTCTGTCTTAGACAGAATGTTTAAGGGGGTAATAATATCTTCCTTTTTATGTAACCAGTCTCGTATCATAGAATATTTGTTGACCAATCAAGTTTTTTAGTAACCATAATACTAGGTGGTGACTCCTTAAACAAGATATTTTTTTCTAAAAAAACAACATGTCATATATATATATATATTGAGATTATTTTTAGAGTCGTTGTTATAATGTCAGGTGCGACAATCATGATCTTATACTAAAGTTTGATTCTCCTCTCTTTCCGTATTAGGGACTGAATTTTAATACAAATCAAGTGCAGGACCGTTCGATGGCTGAATCTTAAGGATTTGTTGTTGCTTTTGATTACAAACACAAGGGTAAATGTGGTTGAAATTGAATTTTTTTTTTTAAAAAAAGAATTTAATTATTTTTTTATTTTTAAATTGCATTAATATGTTACTGTCAAAATCATTTTTTAAAAATAAAAAAAATATTATTTTGATGTATTTATGATTAAAAAACACTTTGAAAGTATTTGGAAGTATGATAGTAGTAGTTGCTTTTCAAAGTTATATTCATTCGGAAATATATCACAATAATATATTATTTTTATTTTATAAAAATTATTTTAACATCAAAATATAAAAAAATAAATAATAAATAATTTAAAGTAAAAATTTTTTTATTTTTTTTAAAACGTTTTAAAAACAATCAAAATCTTAAAAAAATAATAATAATAAAAAAACACTGCCACAATTCTAAACATTAATAAATAAATGACGGTAATTGGAACTCGATTAAAAAGAAATCATCGAATCAAGTTTGATTGACCATCTTCTTCTTTTGGCTCCAGATGTTAAGTGCATGCAATATCTTAATTAGGCGAGTCTACACCTAGAGGCTTCAGAAAGTATTTAAGCTTTCAAGTGCATGACTAATCATTTACTTCTAAAGTTGGATTTGTACGCCTAAAGAATAGATTGAAAAACGAGCATACACGACCATCTTCTTCTTCTTCTTCTTCTTCTTCTTTGTAGTTAGCGCAAGCTTTAATTTTTGTTAATTTGTTTATTGTGTATTTTTATTACGAAGAAAACATTTTTTGTTTTCTGAACTTCAGATCAAGAGAGTGCATCTCATGGACAGTAAATATTGTTTATTAAATTTTGCATGGAATGCTTACATAATTTCACATTAATTAATTTGCATAAAGAAATTAATTACTTATATTAGTAGAAAACATTTCTTTTATTTTATTCAATAAAGAAAATGCTCACCGGGAGCCATACATTTCCATGGAATTGAATAAACTCAAATTATGACACCAATACTGTCATAACCCAATTTTTAAATAAATAATAAAAATTAAATATAGTTGACAATGGGGTTAAGACAACAAATTTTAAAGTTTAGGGATGTAATTTGAGAGTTAATTGAATAATTTTAAATGAATTGAGGACCTAATTGAATAATCCTGGAATTAAGGACTGTTTTATAAACAGTATACCAATTTAGGGATTTAATTGAAATTAATAAAAAAGAGCAAAATTAAAAGAAATTTTTTATTTGCTTAGGGGTCCAATTGAGAAATTTCCAAAGTTCAGGGGTCAAATTGAAAATGTCCATGGCTGCTTGAAAACGGCGCCGTTGCTGGGAACAACTGCGTTCGTCTTCTCCATCCCGGTTTAGTAGCCTGAAGATTTGCAACAAACTTGATCCGATCGTGGACCACGATCCCTCTCATGATTTGAATAAAAGTCCTGCAAAGATGGCATTGATTGGGCTATAAAAACAGGGACGCAAAATACCAGAAAAAAGGACAAGCAGAGCAAAACAGAGCATAAACACACAAAAAAAATACACAGAGAGAATGAGAAAAGAGAGGGGCAACACAGAGACATGAATTAGCCTCGCTATTGTCGTCGTCCCTACAGAAAAAAGAAGAACCCGAAGTCAGTAAAAAATTCAGAGAAAGCCGGCATATCCATTACCTTCCTCAAGAACTGAGAAGAAGAGAGAACAGTGGACACAGAGACAGAGAAAAACGAACGGAGACAGAACGAAAGCAGAGTGAAACAGGAAAGGAGACGTACAGAGCAAAGGGTTGAAGGCATAAAAAACAGAAAGCAAAAACCCAGCTTTGTCTTTGTCCCCGGATTCAAGCAGAATAGGAAAACTAGAGAGAAAGCCTAGGAAAGCAGAAGAAGGAGCAGAGAAGAGGAGGCAGTGCCGGCCAGCCAGAGCTTCGCCATCGTCTCCATCGATTCCAGCAGACCAGGTAAGCGGCTTCTTCTTCTACATTATTTCAAATGACTTATACACTGCAACACAGTGCAGCAGCGCACGCGTGCTGCTGAGCCCAGCCAGTGGCCGGGCCGGGCTGGCTGGGCTTAGCCCAGCCCATGTGGGCTGCTCTGGGCCTAGCCCAGCCCAAAAAAATAAAAAAACAAAAAAATAAAAAAAGAGGCAGAGAAAAAAAAAAAAAAAAAATGTGTATGCATAAATAAAAATAATGTAAATTTATTGGTTTATTCACTAACGCCAGAGTTAGGAATAAAAATACCGATTTAAATTTATATTATTTTTATTTTTTATGTTTTATTTTATTTAGCTAGAAAAATAAAAAATATGTGCATGCGTAAAAAAATAAATGTATTATTATTTATTTATTCACTGGCACCAGAGTCGGGAATAAAAAAAACATTTGATTTAAATTTATTTTTTTAGCTACGTGATATTTATCAACGCTAGAGTTGAAAATATTCGTAGTTAATATTCACTGGCGCCAGAGTCAGGAATATTGTAAGCAAATTTTTGTAACAAAAAAAAAATAAACATTTAGCAATTTAAGACGAAACTAGCAATGCAGCCTGCCTCAGGCAAGACGTTTAAGGGGTGATAATATCTTCTCTTTTACGTAACCAGTCCCGAACCATAGAATCTCTGTTGACCAGTTAGGGTTCCTAGTGACCATAATACTAGGTGGCGACTCCTTAAACAAAGAATATTTCCCATTAAAGAACAAGATGTCAGAAATCCGTTCTTTCCTAAGATTTTATTATTTTTTGAGGCCGCCGCGATGTCGGGTGCGACAAATACAAATATCAAATAATTAATACAACCAACAACATTAAATTATTACGATGATTAAACACACACAATCCACTGATACGAAGAGCATCATATCAAGAAGACGTTGTTTGTTGCGGCTTCTCTTTTCTCTTCAATTTAAAATACAACCAGTCCAAAAGGTAATATACGCAGAAAATCAGGAGATAGATGTAAGGTGAAGCAATTCTTTCAATGATTTGGTTGGCACTCGGCGGAATAATCAATGGAATAGAAACCACGGTTTGGAAAATAAAAAACGCTCCTCCGACGCCAATGGTGACAACGAAGAAGGCAAAGCTTTTGCCTACATCAATAGCAACGGCAAAGACGAATGCTAAGCACATCAAGTAGATAGCACCACCTATTAATAATGATGCCACCCAAACTGCATGTGCTGCTACTTTGACATCATATAGTTGAGCCCAACAAAGGATTATCGATGCCATGACCGCGGCATTCAAGGCTACCATGTCAAAATAAATATAAGCATTCCTTAGGATGCCTTCATTTATTTCTGATATGCCCTGGATCTGGATATTGTTGGTGGTGATGTTAGAAGCTCTACTTCCAGGCTGGTCTGTACTTTTAGGGAGTTGGAGCACACCAGAAAATGTTACACTTGCGACGAGTACGGCTACAACAAGAAGAGAATTAATCCTGTGCTTGATTTCCTCTTTTGGTAGAGGCCTGCCCTTCATCCGGAAATATTCTACTTTGGATCTCTTAGGGCCAGCCCAGAAATGCAAGATCGATAATGTCATCATCTGGAAAACAACAGATAAAAGAGATATATAACCTATAAATTATTTGACAAAGAAAATATGCAGTCAGAAGTTTTCTTTTTAGCTAGTTAGGAAGTGTCTAGGATAATTTCTTCAAGGAGGAAGAGGAGGAGACATAGAAATCCATAATAATCTAGTTTTTCCTTCCGGAAGAAGAAGACCATTAATCTAGTTTTCTCTTGCCTCCATTTTTGTCAAGAAGAAGAAGAAGAAGAAGAAGACATACAACTCCATAATAATCTAGGTTTTCCTTCCTTCCTTTTCTGTCATCTGGACCAACTGGGTTTCCCTACATCAAAAAACCAAAAGATGTTTTTATGCGTATGGTTTTCGGAAAAAGAACCGAAAAAATAGACTATGGAACAAGTTATCTCATAAAAGAAAAGGAAATGAATGAAAGAAAATGGGATACCACTCCATGATCTGGTTTGTCCTCTGTTTGTAGCATCTCTGCATCGTTGTCCTACACCAAGAAAATTTTGAGAAAGATATTTTTTGTTTGCTGATTTGTATATAATTCAAGGGAAAAGGAAACAAAAAACATTGAAATGTATTTTATAGGAGCACCATTAAGCTAAATGCCTACTGATTTGATGTATGTAGCAGTCGAATGATTGCTGCTTTTTTCATCTAGGCCAAAATAGTTTCTTCGTACATTTATTACTTAACATACCTTCCCTTTCGGAATTGGTTCTCCTGAGAATTCTGCTCCCACCATTTTAGATTGCTTCTTTGCAACCTCATATGGTGTCAAGTTTTTGCCATTGACTTTGTATTTGGCTTTCATAGCCATAGAGTTTCGCACAAGAGTATATGTTGAAATGGATCGGCCATTCTTTGATGCTAAATGCAAAGGTGTATTTCCATCCATATCCTGCTTATTTATAAGTGCTTCCAGATTCTTATTTCCTAGGATATACTTCACCACTCGATACCTTCCACTCTCTGCGGCGACATGTAGAATGTTCTGCCTTTTGCTGTTGAGAAATTCTGCTGGATCAGTCCACTTGGAAATGTATGCATCAACTACGTCAACATTGCCTTTTTTGCTAGCAACATGGATAGGCATGCTGCCTTCATCGTTTTGCTGGATTGCACCATCACAATATTCTTTGAACAGGAATTGAGTTTCCCAAACATAACCCATGTATGCTGCACAGTGAAGTGGATTCTCCCCCTTTTCATCTTTCCGGCGCAAAAGGCCTGGCTCTTTTTTCGCTATTTGTTCCAATATTGCTGAAATTAATTTAACTCGAATGAAAAATAGATCAAATAATGAAAGAAACACTAGCATGTTAGAAGGGAAAATATATGAATGAGAAGGGAAAAAAATCATTTTACTTCTCTTTTTTCCCTGGACAGCGGCGTGCACAGGAGACTTTCCTTCTAGCTTGTTAAGTAAATCAACATCATCAGGTATAGTATCCATTAGAGTAGTGAGCATCTTCTCATCGCTATTCTCGACTGCAAGATACAAGGGAGACTTACGTTCATTGTTTTCTGTATATAAAAGCTTCGAGCTCTCCGAAACCAGAAAATGGGCCAAACTGTCGTGCCCATTAATGACTGCATCATGTAAAGCTGTGTTTCCTCGATCATTCTTCATCTCCAGAAAGTTAGGAAAGTGGCTGGCTCCTCCATGGCCTTTTGCCTTGTTGATAAGAACTGTTGTAGTTCCCAGCTGTCCAGCTCCGGCTGCTAAATGAAGTGCAGTATCATCGTGGAAGTTTTTCCTCATCATTAGAAGCGGAAAGTGTTGTAGAAGGAGTTCCGTCACATGTTTGCTTCCATTGCTTGCTGAAACATGAAGCAATGAATTTCCAGAAGGCCTAACTTGTGTGTAAATGATGGATGATAGTTCCGCTGATGAAACACGCCAAAGTTCACCAAATAATTCATCAAATTTGTCTTCTTCAGCGTATTTGTACAACTTCTCATCCATCATCTTCTTTGGGTTATCATCACGTGGTATTTGCGATGGGAAACTCTCTGCCATCCACTTTCGGACGTTCTCGTCTCTCTGATTCGAGGCTTGCCCGGATATGTTTATCGATAATTCCATAACTATTGTTATGAAATGGTTCTTGGATGTAGCTCTGTTGTTGCAACAGTGGCAGTGAGAGGCTTTTTAGAAGGTTTTTAGTTCTACGGTGACAGTTTATTTCTTGAATTAGCTTTGTTGTTGCCACCAAGCTGGTCTTCTACTTCTAGAAGGAGACCCGTAGGCTATATACAAGTCTAGCTACGCTACTCTAACAACATCACAGGAAAACACAGATTCTTATTGTACACCAAAATTAATATTCTTCATTTTGTCAAGAGTTGAAAATGCACTCATTAATTAGCAATGCTCTGAGAACTACAACTTCTACTTTCCTCCAAGTTCTTTCGGGATATTTTCCATTTCTCTTCGTATATTTGGAACAGCTGCTGTTCAAACATTAAGAAAAACTTAAAATCAAACCAAACCAATGACTTTTCCTCTGTGTCGAAGAATAGTTAGTTCGGTGTAGGAGATTTCAAATTCCACTCATCTAGATATCTTGAATGCCTTTTAATTTTGCTATAATAAAAAATGTTAAATATTAAAATATTAATTTTCTTACATCACATTACCCCCAACCCACGAATGTTATTTTGAATAGACAAACAATATCTTTACTTTTACCAATATTAATAAAATTGGTGTTGACTTGTAACTTATTTGAACAACTAATATATATTTAAATGATTTTATTATATGTGTGAAGTAATTTGGAAGCTGATTTATTATCTTATCGTGTAATTTTATTTCTTTTATAACGTTAAATTTATTATTAGATTCTGTAGATTCAATTTATAAAGGTATAATATTAATAATATATTTGTATAAAACTTCCTTATAAACAAAACCCAATAAAAATATATTATTTAGATTTTTTATTTTAAATTAAACAAAAAATACTACATTCTCACCAATTATATTTCTAGCAATCATATCCCAAGAGAACTATGAGAATCCAAAAAACCTAAATTAATGCTCATTTGATATTGTGTTTTAATTTTAATTATATTTGAGTGCGTTTTAAAATTACATTTACTTTAAAAAAATATTAAATTAATATTTCTTTGATGATTATTCCTATAATTATAATGTATTGATATTAAAAATTAAAAAAAAATCCATACTGTATTTTTATTAATTAAAAGTAAAAACTATAAAAATATTAAAAGTAAAAAACGATTTACAAGAGTTGGTTCAAAATCACATCAAGATTTAACTTGTCATTTTATAGAATAATTATCTTTGAGTGATTTTCGAACTAGTCATTTTATAAAATCACGAACTCAAAGTGATTTAATAAGAGTTCTCTAAGACTCAATTGTGGAAGCTTTATATCAACAAAGTTTAACTTAACTTTATAAGAGTCGTCTAGGACTCAAAAAAAATACCTTGCCTGCATCAATACCTTGCCTCAACTCGAGAGGAACCAGCTGATAGAATATGCCAGGACAAACTTCACCATGGCTAAAGGAGCTGTTATTAGCATACAGGAGAATAGAAAAAGGAGGGAAATTTCCAGAACTCGAAAAGAGCAATGGTGTTCTTACTTAGAATCCAAGCACAGTGTTTGCAAGCGGGCTAAAACAAGATACACACTGGCCGTAAATTAATATGCATGGATATACAAAGAAGATCACCTTCTGCATGCAGAAGATAATACGAAAAAGTGAAGAAGGTCCACTTTGATTCGCCAGCAATGATACCAATAGTACTTACCCTTCCAATGATTTGACGAAATTAAGAACTTGTTGATTCGGCCTAGCTTGTAAAAACTAAAAGTTAGCATTTGGATGGGGATTTTTTCTTCTGACATATTGATTTAAGCAGATTATTTGAATGGCTAACATATATATTTTATGGAATAGTAGCAAAAATCTAAATGCAAAAGGAACTTTATTTTTGTGTGAGACTATGATAATAGCTTAAAATAGAGTTGACGAGAGATTAACTTATTAAATTGAGTTTAAATTTTTCAAGTGATTTTATTAATAATATTTTTTAAGAAGAGTTAATTCGTTGCTTATTGGACCATTATATCTTTTAGAATTAAGCCTATAAGTTGTTGTTTTGATCAATTTTGTTATTTTTTTTAGTTTTTTGAATTTATTATCTTCATTTTTTTTATATACTTTGAAAGTCTTAGTTGTTTTTTTATGGATGTAGGATTTTCTAACTTGTTTAAAACATCTTGTAAATCTCTTAGAAGAAATACTTCAATAGCTTTAGTTTTTAGAGGAATAAATTACAAATTTATAGCTAATATTTATAATCATTTTCGCTTATGAAATTTTATTGTCCTTATAACTTCTCTGCATCAAGAGTATGCAAAGAGAATCTCTTCTTTTTTCTTTTTTTTCCTTTTTTATCATGAAAGCATCTCCTCTGGGACGCAGTTCTTTTTTTGGATGCAGTACTTTATTCTTTCACATCATTCTTTTCCTTTTAAATTGAAATTGTGAGGAACGTGCAACACATAGGCCTCCAAGGTGGAGTGACGGGGTTGTTTTAATATTACTTTTTTTTTTAATACTTTTATCATATCAAGAATAAAGTTTGGACACTTGCAGTAATAACTTCGGCCTAAAAAATCTTATATTATTTATTTTATTGGAAGTTGTCAGTGTTCTGGCCAATTGGATTGAAGTGAAGGCTTTCTTTCCTTATGCCAAGCTATCAGTTTAATTAATTTACTAAATTATGTAAACGTAAGATGATCAACGGCTTGTCTTGAGCAAGCTGGAACAGTCACCATGAACCGTGGTCCATAGCCATGAATGCTCTTTCTCCAAGCCTGCACCAGTCAAAGAGTTGTCCTTTCTAACAGTTCTAGCGAGCGTAGGAGGGGTTGAGAGGGAAACTCTAGTTGTTCCACGTAGTCGTCGGTCAACATTTTGGACATGAATTTGAGTTAAAAAGTGGTCTGAATTTCGTGGATGGAGGGATGCATTTTGATCGATTGTCATGCTTCTTAGCAGTAACTGTAAGGACAAACATGTAGGAATGGGCCACCCTCCCTAAAGTCTACAAGGGGGCCACCCTGTACTGTATACTATTGTCGTTTGTGATGTGACTACCCTTAATTTTAAGGCACTGATTATATATATATATAAAAGATAATTTTAGTTTAATTATTTTGGTCTAACGATTTGGTGTGTGTTCATATTAAAAAAAAAAAGATTTTTTTTAGTGATTCTGTTGTGATGAAATTAAAAACATAAAAAAACTATTTTAATTTCTTTTTAAATAAAAATACATTTAAAAAGTATTGTGCATCATGATAGTCTTGTTATTGTTCCACGTAGTCGTCGGTCAACATTGACACTTGAGTTAAAAAGTGGTCTGAATTTCGTGGATGGAGGGATCGATTATTACACTTCTTAGCAGCAACTGTAAAGACAAACGAGTAGGAAGGGGCCACCCTCCCATAAGTCTACAAGAGGGCCACCATGACTATAAACTATGGTCGTTTGTGATGTGACTACCCTTAATTTTAAGGCAATGGTTATACATATAAAAGATAATTTTAGTTTAATTATTCTGGTCGTTTGGTTTGAATTTTAAAAATGTGTTTATCTAAAAAATAAATTTTTAGTGTCTTCTTCTATGATTTTAAGATGAAGATACTACAGTTAAAAAAAATATAAAAAACT
Source organism: Populus tomentosa (assembly GCA_018804465.1). Lineage (NCBI taxonomy): Eukaryota > Viridiplantae > Streptophyta > Magnoliopsida > Malpighiales > Salicaceae > Populus > Populus tomentosa. Next base: position 15,251,052 of record CM032005.1, on the reverse strand, counting down.
ATTTTAATTTATTAAAAAAACACATTTAAAAATATTATACACCATAATATTAAAATACAATTCGAGCAAAAACTTTTTTGGGCTGGGAGCTGGGCCCAGCTCAGCCCACATGGGCTGGGCTGGACCCAGCTGATTCGGTTGGGTCACTGTTCTAGTCCAGTGACCTGGCTGGGTATTACAAATCACTTGTTATAGTAAAAAATGAATTAAGTGAATTAAAATGCATGGGAGAGAAGAGAAGACTTACCAGTGATCTGCTGCTCTTAAAGGTGAAGACGAAGTTGAGGGCGATCGGTGCTATTCCTCTTTTCTATTCCCCTTGCTGTGTTCTGTTCTCTCTGCGCTTACTCCCTTGTTCTCCTTCGTGTCCGTCTGTTCGGAGTGGGGAGAAGGTGGTGCCACTGGAGATGAGGCTAACACTGGTCAGGACAATGATGAAGATATATGAAGGTGTGGTGGCTGGCCAAAACTTCTCCTCCACCTCTGTTTCGTTCCTCCGTGTTCGTCTGTATTTGTTTTTGTTGCTGCTCTGTTCATGTTCTCCCCTCTGTTTTCTGGGTTTCTTCTCTTCTGGTTTTTCGTCTGTCTTCCCTCCTGTCTTTGTCTGTGTCCTGGCCTCCTTCTCCTTCGTCCTTCTTCTGTTTTCTTCGTATGCCGCAGTGTTGTTCTCCTGTTTTATGAGTTTTTCCTATGGGTTCTGCTCCGGTTCTCTCCTCTGGTTTTCGGTCCAATTCTTCCCCACTGGTTCCCTTTCTCCTCAATTTTTCTTCCTCCCCCCCCCCCTTTTGTTTCTGTGATCCCCCCTGTTCTATGTTTCTCTAGGGGCTTTTCGGTTATGCCCTCTTTTCTCTTTTTTTTTTTTTTTTTTTTTGCGCTTTCTCATCTTCTCTGGCTTTATAGCCAGAGAATGCCAAGCATTTTGAAACGGCTTCCACCCTTTACTACAGCAACTGCTCCAGCGAAGAAGATGAACAGCGCTACTTCAAACGACGTCGTTTGATTGCTAATGGCCATTTGCGTTGTTGTCCTTTAAGGTTTGGAATTGTCAGTCCAGTCCTTGGGTAAATTAAAATTGAACCCCTGTATCTCAGCGCCATTTACACATTAGTCCTTGGGTTTTAATTTCTTTCAAATTGGACAAGAATCAGCCCTATACTTTGATCATTTTTCCATTAAGTCCCTGCTTTTATTAATTTATTTAAATCCAAGTCCAATTAAGCCTCAAAACCTATCAATTCTCCAATTAAACCCTTAATTGGATTAATTAAATTAATTTCAAGCTTAATTAAGTCTCAAAACTTATTAATTCTCCAATTAAACCCTTGATTGGATTAATTTCTCAAAACCTATCAATTCTCAAATTAAACCCTTGATTGGATTAATTAAATTGTTTCGAAGCTTAATTAAGTCTCAAAACTTATCAATTCTCCAATTAAATCTTTGATTGGATTAATTAAATTAATTCCAAGCTTAATTAAGTCTCAAAACTTATCAATTCTCCAATTAAATCCTTGATTGGATGAATTAAATTAATTTCAAGCTTAATTAAGTCTAAATATTTATCAATTCTTTAATTAAAACATTAATTGGATTAAATAAATTAATTTCATACTTAATTAGATTAATTCCAAAGTTTAATTAAACCCCAAAACTTCCAATCATATTGCCCTTAACCCAAATTTTAATTTATTTTTTATTTATTTCATTTTACTTGTTTTTTCAATCATTATTATTATTATTTTCATCAATTTTTTCTTTTTCAATAAATAAAATAATAATAAAAATAAAAATAAAATAGTCAAAAATTGGGTTATGACAACCTTTTATATAAAAAAAAATAAAAAACCATAGTAATATTTAATTTTCTAATACGGAATAAAAAAATAATGTAGAAAAGCTATTCGCTAAAAAAACATAATAAAAATATAAAATAAATAAAATTAGAAAAGAAAAATATATATTTTTTCAAACAAAAAAACTCCTGCATCAACTTGTTTGCATTGTTAAAAGTAATTTTTTATATATAACAAAAGTAATTTTTTATATATAACAAAAGTAACCCACTTTAGTTTCAAATTAAAATTATATTGTCATGTTTGAAATGAAATTATTTATTTACTTAAAACATTAAATAAATTTGCTAAATTGGAGTATGAGTGTTTTTTTCCCCTAACTGAGAAAACACATTGGTATTTGAAAAAAACAATAATGTTTTTATATAAAATATATGCGTAACGTTTGGAAAAAACATATTTAACACAAAAAAAACGGTAAAATTGATGTAACATTTCTATTCAGTTACACTTGTTTTAGGTCTAGGCCCAACTTGACCTTCAAATTGAATTTTAAAACTACAATAATAATTATTTTTATCTTTATGTTGATCCGGGTGTCAATGATCAACCCGACAAGTCTTATCCCAGGTCAACTTCTGAGTTGAGTTTTAAAACTATGATAATAACTATTTTTATCCTTAAGTGACTCGAGTCATAGTCAACATGACCAAAGCTTGGCCTCAAGTTAACCTCTAAGTCGAGTTTTAAAACTGTGATATAAAATAATTATTTTTATCTTTACATTGGCTCGATTAGTGGTCAATCCAACCTGTGATACAAGCCTTGTCCCGAGTTGATCCCCGAGTTAGTTTTTTAAAATAAGATATTAACCATTTTCATCCTTAGATTGGAATTGGGTCAATGGTAAATCCAACCAGAGATTGGCTTTAGAACAACTCCCAAATGAGTTTAAAACTATAATTATTATTATTTTTATCCTTATATTGACTCAGTCAATGGTCAACCCGAACCATGACCTAGGCCTTCTCTCGGGTTGATCCCCGAGTCGGGTTTTATAATTATGATAATAATCATTTTTATCCTTATATTAATCAATGTCAATGGTCAACTTGATCCGAGCCTAGCCCTAAGTTAACCTCTAAGTAGGTTTTAAACTATTATAATAATTATTTTTATCCTTACGACCTATATCAATGATCAACATGATTCACAACCTGAGCCTTACCTTGAAATGATTATCAAATTGGGTTTAAAAACTATGATGATAATTTTTTTTTAAAATTGACCTAAATTAATGGTCAACTTGACCTAACCTGATCTCAAGTTAACCCCATAGTCAGGTTTTAAAACTATAAAAATATTTTTTTTAATTTGTATGTTGATACAGATCAACTTGGATGAACTCTTGCATATGCATAGAACTAAATAAGCTTGTTATATCTTTTTAATGATATAAATGTTTTTTAATTAGAATAGCATGAATAGAATAAAAATTGATTTTTATATTATTTAAAAATACACTAAACAATTTTTCAAAAAGAATTATTATGTTCAGTTTATCATTATCCGTCGTAATAGATACTGCCTTAATTTCTATAGTTTGATTTCATTTTCTCCCTAGTATAATAAGCGAAGCAAAGGCGTGCTATGGCGCCATATCTAACCGTTGGTATACTACCCGCCAAGTTTGGGTTCAGTTTTAACAAATCGTTGATTCAAAATCCAAACCCTCTCCATCACGCCTCCAAACTCAAATTCAAATCCAATCTCGGCTTCAAATCTTCTCTCAAATGCCGCTGCATCAAGAAAGAAATCACTGATAAACCCACTGAGGTATGTATAATTTATTCAAAACCCGTATATCATGATATTTTCTTGCATTAAATTGTAATATAAGCTTGCGTAACTTGTAACGGTTAGACAAGAGAGCAATTGATAGGGTTTGTTCTTGTATAATGAAAATGACCTATGTTTGGATTTGTTTAGTTTTTGAGTTGCAGAGTATGTAAATTGGTAGTTCTCAGTAAATTGCTTGGTGGGTTTGGTTTGTTTCTTCATTTTTAGTCGTTGTCAAGTTATATTTTTAACATGGGGTTTTGTTGTGATAAGTAAACGTGGGTTTATCTTTTTCTTGTTTGGTTTTTTTTTTTTTGGCAAGTATTGGGGTGAATGCTAACGGGACTTGAAAGAGAATTACGGAATAGGGTTTGTTCTTGTATAGTAAGGATGACCCATGTTTGGATTTGTTGAGTTTTACAAAAGCAAATTTCTTAATGGGTTTGCCTTTTTTTTTCTCCACTTTTAGTTAATTTCTAGCTAAATTATCGCGTAATGGGGTTTGTTCTGAAATGTAAGCATCGTTTCCTTTTTCTTTTAATTTGTGGGGTGGATGCTGACAGGAATTTTCAGTGCTCTTGTCGGATATTCCATGGGAGAGAGGGAGTATATGGAGCACTATGGCTTTGTACATGTTCAATTTGCATGTCCCTTTGGGTATTGGAGGATTGTCTATAGTTGCCAATGTATTGCACCAACCTGTTCTTGATCCTCAGACGGAAGTGAGTGAGTTTCTCTTACCTTCATTTTGCATGGTAGAATAATGTGTTCCATATTGGTCTCAGCACCATATGTCTAAACCCATAGCTTGTTGAGGCAGGGTATGGCCGATTTGGTAACCAGATGCATTGAACCTTTCTTGATTAGGACCAGATTTATGATTTTCGTTTTTTGGGGAAGCGTCATCGAACAGAGACTAATAATCCACAACTTAGACAAATTCAAAAACCAAATGCAGCTGCTATTACAGAGCTTTGCGCGATACAACTTGGTGTTCTTTTCATAGAATGGAATCTGCCATGGGGGTATCAATTACAATGGATCTATGGACAGTATTAATAATTCTTCGTTATGCAATAAATCATAGAAACCCATAGGATTCACGTTTTTCCTTTTCCTTTTCCTTTTCCTTTTAGTGTCAAAATGAACTCTTTCTAAATAATTCGACTGTCAGTTGGCTTTCATTATTATACAAATTGATTTGCTAGGATTTTCCTGGCAAGGACTTCATCAATTGCATGTTTAGCTACACCAGTGGTATGGTCATCTTCTGATGTGCCATCATCAAACATTCATGACTAGAACTTCATTCAGCAGAGGGTAACTCGATATATTTTGTATTAGAAGCAGTGCAGGTGTTCATCTCTGTATCCAAGCAGTTGCATAATGATGTTTGTTTTCTATACTGCAGGTGTTATCACTGCTTGCAATCCAAATTTTAGAACTCACTGCTTCTCTGCTTCTACTTAAGAGCACTGCTAAGCCAGAATATGAGGTAGTGAGCTTCTTTAGAACTGATGAATTATCAAAGAAGAGGAACTGGCTGCTGGCTTCATCACTAGGTTTCGGCTTTCTTATTCTGTTGGTGTTCCTTACATCACTTATTGCTGACAGACTAATTGGTCCTAAGGTTGGTTTTTGGATTTATCTATTTCTTTTCTTAAATGCTTTCAAGCCTTCTTTATATCATTGATGGTGTGCATTGACAATTTCCGGATGAGGCTTTATTCATATTTTGTATACGAAGTCAGGGCATAATGTATTATCAATTAATTGGCTGTCTATTTGTTTTGGCGCTTCTGATTTTCGTTTGCTTTTATAAAATATGCACAGATCTTTCTGGCTTAGTTTAATTTTGATTCGCTTCAATCTTGATGATTCCTTTTTGAGACCAATTACTTTAAGCTCATTGGTACGATTCTAATACCTATTACTAAGATTAACTAAGTTATAATGTGTTTGAAATTTTTTTAGATGAGATTTCATAACAATATACAATGAAATGAAACCATACAAGTCATGGTTATATTATAAAAAAAAAAATTCAAGTAAGAGTAGAGAGTTTTTATTCGCCATCCAGTAGGCTTGAGTTGTTATCTTAAGTAGCTTACTTTTTCTTTCAATAGATGGAACAAATATGAGTTTCCCCCTACCTTGACTTTCTAGGTATCTTTTTATTTGATGCAGGGTGGTTTTATGGATTTTAATTGTTGTTGATAGATCCTCTGAATTTCTAAGTGATGAATAGTTTACTGTAACTCTGTTTTGACCATTTTAAACCAAAGTGGTCAACAATATTGTGGGTGTACGGGTTATATTTCAGACTCATTGAGTTGACCAGAACTGCTATATTTTTTCCATTCCCCCTAAGACTACTGATACTTTTGGAAAGATGATATGCCATTCACGTGAAAGGAAGACTGATATATCATGAAAGAAAAAGGTTGGGAAATAAGGGGTCGGGAGGAGTTTCATTTTCTGCTATTAGAGCATTCATTAAGTTGCATTAGGTATAGGTATGTGCAACAGAAACAAAATAGTTTGCCCGTGTTGTACATATAATTTGAAACAAATTTGTTATAACTTTATAAGGTTTGCTAGTTTCTAAACGCATCATTTGGAAAATAATCATAACTATGCCTGTAGCTCGACCTTATGTTGTGAGTTGTTCATCTGACTAATTTTTTATGCAAAATAGATAGTTCTATGGACAGGGGAGTCCAGAATGCATCATCTGTTCTGGAAAAAATCCAAAATCGATTTCATTGGCATTTATGGTCCCACCATAGATTCAATTGGGATTTAGACCAATTTACATGATAGGGCATGCAAAGGTTTCCATTATTTGTTGCTTCAATAATATGTATGAACTCATCGTAACACCATCCTGTAAATTTATTCTGTAAACAGTGTATGCTTTCTATTTCTTTTATTTGAGTTCTTTGTGACTTATCCTTTTGCTGTGATATTTCTTTCTTGGTTGAATGATGATAACAAATTTGGCCTCCAGAGATGTGCTGACATTAACATTCTTGAAATGATGTTTTCAGGCTGTGAACAACCCTATTGTGAAGGAGATTCTTCTGAGCAGCAGCACCTCGAAAGTTGCCTGCGTCCTGGTTTATTGCCTTGTCACCCCCCTGCTGGAAGAAATTGTTTACAGAGGCTTTCTATTGAAATCTCTTGCCTCTACCATGAACTGGCAGCAGGCAGTTTTACTAAGCTCAGCTGTTTTTAGTGCTGCTCACTTCTCTGGTGAGAATTTTATACAGTTGTTTATAATTGGGTGTGTCCTTGGATGCTCCTATTCTTGGTCTGGGAACTTGTGTTCTCCCATTCTAACACATTCCTTGTACAATGCCCTGACACTGATCTTAACATATTTTAGTTAAATATAAATTTTTGAGCCATTTTAATATCTTTGATCTTCTTATAATATTTTACTCAGAAGTTACCGTTGGATTATTGATGCGTAGTTCAAAGAGGGTATCTGGAGTTATGGTGCAACCTGTTTTTTATTAAAATTTAAATTTTTTTTGCTTTAAATTAATTTTTTTAGTATTTTCAGATAGTTTTGATATACTAATATTAACTATTAATTTTTTGAAAATTAAAAAAATATTATTTTAAAATATTTTAAAAAATAATTTTTACCACACTTAGATAAAAAGAAAAATTTATATTAATTGGCGCTGCATTATTGGCATTGCCATCCCCAATTTCTTTGGCCATTTTGCAGTTCTTGCACCTGAAGTTTTGTTGTGGTAAGGGGGTATCGAATTACCCATTTTGATGGTAGTTTGAGAGTGTTTCTATTCTGTTTTTAGGTATTTTTATTTTAAAAAGTTTTAAATTGATATTTTTTTTAGTTTTTTTTTATAATTTTGATATATTAATGTTAAAATAATATTAGATATACACCAAGCATAGTCTGAAACTAAACCAACATGGGTCATTTGTGTTTGGCATTGAATTTCAATATAAATAACTCAATGGAATTAATAGATATTAAAAGGGGTGTTTTTTTAAGATAGTAATATGTTATGGTCTTGAAATAAAAATGACTGAGATAATTGAAAAATAAAATAAAAAACATGTTTTTTTTTCCTGTTTAAAAATGATAAAATAACATTTTAAAACTATTTTAATAATAAATTTATTTTTTATTTATTTTACCATTTTTTTAATCAACACGTTTTTATTTTGAAAATTAACCCAACACGGTTATTTTTCCAATCAAACACCAATATACTTTTTTTTATTATTATTATTTCAAAACACTAACCAAATATAATTTAACAGACAAAAATATCCATGTTCCCTCATGTTTAGAAATCAGCGATACTCTCATGAAGCTTCCACATTGAATCCATATTTGATTTTAAGGGGACACAATTATGATCGGACCAAAAGTTTTGGTTCCTGTGATGATGCAATCATTCTCCTTCAAACACTCTCGTCTGTCTTCCGCCTCCCTCCTTGGAATACAGCCATCAAAGTCATTTTTTCTCTGCTTATATCAGACGTCCAATAATGCTGCTTGATATAAACAGCAAGATCAGTTGGCCCACATCATGAATATTCTAAAGAATCTAAACACACTGTGGACCCAAAATCTTAAAAAAAGACTTGAAAGTCGAACTCACAAGGACGATTGATCTTATCTGCAGCTTGATGTCCTCCTTGTATTTTTAAATTCGAAGTGATGCCAACTTCAGCTTAATCCATAGCCGTTGCAATCCTCCAAGTGTTCACTGTCCGATAAAGAGATAGTAATATTCCCAGTATGCTGTTAAAGTTCAACTCTCAGGCTGTGAAAAGTAAAACATAAAACTCAACATTGTCGGTGGACAAGGGACCTTCATCATCATCATCATCCTCCTGGCCAGATAAACTCTGGTTGCATGGAAGCTAAGCTGTGCCATGTGCTTGAAAAGTGCATCAATTTACTTCTCACATGATTTTTTGTCTTTTATCGTGGCATCATTCACCTGGAGGTCTGTGCAGATAGAAAGGAAAACAACCGATTTCAAGCTTTTCTCTTGTGCTCCAAGAAAATTCATGGTGGTCCACCATCGGATACTAAATTTAGTATAGAGATGGTGAAAATATTAGTTGAAAAGTGGTAAATATAAGGGTTCTTGTAGCAAGAAAATAATTTTTTTTAACAAGTTCGACTCCTTTCGGCTTGTTCCAGGCTGGTGAAAAACTTTTTTAGAACACTTTTAACACCTCTCAATGAGCTGTTCCGAATTCCCAAACCATTTTTTTCTCTCATTTAATAGTATTTATGATTTAAAGCATTTGGCGTTTATGGTCCCAAGCAGAGAGAGATTAAGTCAGTGCTTTGCCGTTGGAGCAATAATCTAAATTAATTGCCTCGTAAAGGAAAAACAAGTGCACCCATATTTTACGAGAAAGAAGAAATTCCCACTGAACAAGAAAAAGAATATTACATTTAAATTTAAATTTCATTTTCTTCATTAATTATTCTGCTGATCTGGATATCTAATCAATCCCAATAGCAATGCTTCGGAATCTTGTTTTTTTTATTTTATTATTATTAGTAGTATTATTTAAGATGGGATTTTAAAGTGAAAACTAAAATCTCTTAAATTTTCCAAGAATGAACTTCATGAGAGACGAAAGTTAATTTCGTTAGCAATATTTCAAGAAAAATCAAAATTTATACATAAATATTAAATAGAAATGACCGAATTATTAAATTAATATATTTATTTATAAATACTTATTTATTGCTTAAGAAGATAAGAGTAGTTTTTTTAAAAAAAAACTATAAGAATTCATTTAAGGATTATGATTTTTTTAATTAAATACATTTTTATTTCTAATGTCTTTTTTTCTAAATAGTAATCAAAAGTAAATTTGAAGAATTTCTTATATATAGAATCTATTGGAGGCTTCTGTTTTTTTAGAAAATATCTAAATTTACCACAATTCAGCAGAGAAACAATAACAAAAATTTACGTGTCATAAACACGAATCTCGGACAAAACTAATGCCTCTTGCCTGACAAAACGAACCCTCCAGTTCGACCAAGACCTTGACACTCAACGTCTAATATGAGACAATCAGGAGCTAAAAAGTCATGTAACCCACTTGATCTTTGCCACGTGTCCTTCAATGCGTTGGATCCCACGTTATTACCTTAACATTAAGTAGCCTCCAACCAAGAAGAGCCATCACTTCTTTCCTTGGAATCTCTCTCTCTCTCTCTGCTAGGCTTGCAAAGCAACTATCTTTACTCGTTAACAGAAAGAAAACACCCAAATCTTAGCTTGCCCTAACTTCCTCTTCGTCCATATATACCTCTAGATTCTCTACTAAAAGGTTATTCCTTTTCTTGTGTTAATTATCTTCTCTCCCCTTCTCGCCCTTTCTCCATCTCTAGACATGGGTGATTTTGAGAACAAGGTGAAGGTGAGAGCCAAGGAGCTCACGGTTTTTTTCAAGAAAGGAGTCAAGATCGTGGGAGAATCATGCAAGAAAGGATGGATTAAGGTCAAGAACATGAAGAAACGTTGATTGATGTTGTTATGAATACTATTACCAACAAATCCCATGTTTGATCTTGTTACTCTCTATATATATGAATGGAAAAGGATCTCATGTGGGTGTTATTTTGTTTGTTCTTGTAATATTTAAGACATTATAGGCTTGCTTTTTCTTTATTAATTTTGTTTCTGGGTTGGTCCTTTATATTGTTCTAATCATGTTTGTGTTGCGATCTTGCCATGTTGATGATTTATTATTGGATTTATTGATGTAGATTTCTTTACTCTACTGCTTTGTCTCTCTTCATCTTTTTTGTGGTGTTGTCTCGGATGCTAGCTGACCAAGATTCTAGTGTCCACACTTCATAGAGCCATCAAAGTATGCTATTATAATGGTAGTTCATATGTCATCAATCAGATAATTTTAGAACAAATTATGCTAATTAATCTATTTTAAAACAGCCCACTAGGATTTGCCTAACATAAGGTGAAAGGATGACAGAATGGGTAGCTCATGTCATGTTCAATGCTGGATCTTGAGATTGGAAAACCCTAGATTCTTAATTGTGTGAATGTTGCTGAGGAGTCAATGTCTTGAGCAGGAAATTCTTAATTGTGTGAATGTTGCTGAGGAGTCAATGTCTTGAGCAGGAAATTCTTAATTGTGTGAATGATTTGGGATATTTTACTAATTTGCGGCTTTGAAATATTGGTTTCATATTCAAAGTAAAGCTCCCACCTGTCTACTAAGCATTCGTGAGCCTATCAATTTTATGCTTGGGAAGTTGGGATCCTATTGGCTTGTACACATGGAAAAAAAAATCACATTTGAGAAAAAAATTTCCAGCTAACATGATTTCGTCTTTCACATGCCAAAAAATAAATCTAGCCCATTTCTTTATTTCATTCCTCAATGTTATATTTAGTCAACTCTAATTTCATTAGTGTAATAGTTTCATCTGTTATTTTCGCACAAAATAAAATTTAACTGAAATTAATATTTATTTTCAAATGCAATTACTAAAAAAAAAGTTTTAACTTTTGCCTAAAATATTGTTATTTTTTGCCAATTCAATTAAAAGTAAGTTTAATTATTTTAATTAATGAAATGATAGAAATAATGGAACTAAAGTTAAGATTATATAAAAGTTGAGGACCAAATAAAGAGTTTAAGTAGAGAGAGAGAAAAAGTATTAAACTTGCACAATAATGAGAGTAGGTGAGAAAAAATAGAAAAGAAACAAAATATGAGATGCTGGATACGAAGAATCTTTCATTACAACTTTATTAATATCATGAAAAAAAGAAGGCGGTGATGTACTCACTCACTAGCGCGTGTAATTAGCTAACAATTTAATTTATTTATTTTTATGTTTAGTGTGATACACACGCTAGAATAATTTTTTTTTTTTAATTGCTGGGTTACACATGCGAAAAAATAAAAAAAAGTTGTGAGAAGTGCACGCGAGATTTGCATAACTATTTAAATTAGGATAGTTATTTTTTACCTGATTTGACTTTTATAAAATAAATTAATTACATTAATTTTCTTAAAAAAATTCAAAACCAAATCAGAACTAGTTCAACTCAATTTATTTTAGTTTAGTTATTTTAAAATAAAAACTGGTTCAAATAGACTGGTTCCAGTTTAATTATGTTATTTACATTTACAAATAAAAAATTATATTATTTTTTTGGATTATTTTTGTATTTTTAATGGGTTTGATTTCGGTTTGGTTTTTTTTTTTATTACTTGGTTTTTTCCAGTTTTTTTGTTTGGGTTTGATTCGGTTTGATTTTTTATTTCGGTCTTATAAAACCTAAATTGAATCGAACTGGTCAATTTTTTAAAAATTCTAATTAGTTTTTTTTACGATTTGATTTTTTAATTGTTTTTTTTCTAGTTTTTTCAGTTTAATTAATTTTTTTATTTTTTTTTCCAAACTCCTAATTTAAAATGCGATAATTTGTGAAATTTGTTATGAATTGTGCTGTGGGAAATATTTTTGCCCCGTGTGCTCATCTAGGGGGGGAAAAACACTGTAGTTCAATGTGGTTCTCACGCTTTTGCTCTTGTTTTTCGTTTTTGGACGAATCATGCTTTTGAGAATTTTGTATGGGCAAATTGTTGGGAACCGGACAAAAGTTTATTCAGCTTCATTAGTGCAGAATATTATGAGGAGTAAATTGTTGGAAAATAAAAAAATAACTCAGGTTATTACTTATTAGGTTAAATATTCTTGATTGATTTATTTGAATTTTTTACATAAATAATGATCCAATAAAATAAAATAAAGAGAGAGAGAGAGAGCCGAAAGGCTTGATTCAGCGAGCTTGGGCCAGCCTAGACGACCAATGCATGCCCTTGGGCACAACTTGGCTAGGGAAAAACCCGACCCCTTCTGTCTATTTTTTAATTTTATTTTATTCTGACTTTTATTGTACAAATACTTTTCTATATATAATCCCATAAATTCTACCTGATTTTATGCCAACATTTCTACCAAGGATAGACGCGATGAATCAGTAGTCATTTTATAAATCAATCAAAAGTTTTTCTTGGCTTCAAAACCAATCCTTCTTTTAGACTTGTTGGTTCACATTAAAAATGATGAACAGTCATGTTCTGAAGCCCGCAAATCGTGGAAAACAATTTAGATGGAACCCTGCTATTGGCATCAGATTTTTCTTGGCTCGTAGAAAAAAAGGATTTGAAAGGAGAGAATCTCTTCATCATTCTCTTGTACAACTCAAGTCTCAAGGTCCAATTCAAATATACATACATACATATGTATAAACATAACATACATATACATAACATTCTCTATCTTACCTGGAATTTCTTCAAGATTATGTTATCTCCAGTAGCTTTTAAATGCATTGTCATACTTGTTGTGACATGCACTCCTTATGAGTTACAAAATTTATTTCTGTTGATTTGATTTGACATTAAAATTTGTTGAGTTTATTTTTAAAAGAATATTTTTTGTGTGTTGCAGGCATTTCATGTACCACACTTCATGCCTTATACTCTGGATGCTCAGCATTGAGTTTGAGATTGTTTGCAATCAGTGAGTCAGTCATAAAGTGGGGAAAGATGTAGGAGAAAGAACGGAGACAAATCTAATACAGGCATACAGCAGGGAAGGATGGAACAGTGAACACTTTCTCAAACCCGATTGCATCTGTGCCATGTCCAGAGTGCCAAGGTACTTGTGTGAACATTGAGGGAGATGAGCTTGAGAAGACACCAACCTCTCATTCAGAGGTATGGTTTCTGTCACTCGTTCATGCCATTGTGATGTTTTTTTTATGTTCTTTCTGTGCACTTTGCCAATGATGTCAGCAAATTACAGAACTTTCTCTCCAGTTAAATGATAAATTTCTATTGTCAAATATTTGTTGTTTTTATGGAGTGAATTTGAAGGGAAGACTAATTAGCTTTCAGCTTTGGGGTTCTGATTAGTTTTCCTTCAATAAAAACGGTTTTCCTTTCCAGAAAATCTTTTGGAATAATAAAACAGAGAGGTTCTTAGAGGAGTCTTGTTCATTGTATCATGATCTTCTTGTTTCAGGTGTTCCAGTACCAGATGAACGTGTGTAATGGATATAGAGGATGGATGAAAAGTCCTGGGTTCTTGGAGAACTGCTCAACAGGTTTTCACTTCCCTCCAGAATCTGGAGAGCCAGTTCAGGTATTCTGATCTCTGTTTCCAACTTTTATTGGTGATGAATTGGTATTGTTAATATAAATTTTTGTTTCTTCAACTTTTTTTTTTGTGTTGGTACCCAGTTATCTGTTCTTGAATGAAGAATTATCATCATCCTATCTCGAATTTTGATGGATTAGCCTCCATTTGTCTGGGTTGGCTGGAGGCTAGTAACTGACGGTTGTTTCATTACCTGTTATCACGTACTTGCTCTTGTACTGAGGCTCGAGATGTCTGTTTATTTTCCATTGCATGAAGTTCTTAAGCTTGGTGTCTCTTTATGATCTTCTTGACAAGGCTGAATCATATCTTTGTTGGAGATCATATCACTCTTGGATTGATGTATATAATTAGTTTATTCTTTTGTTCCTGCTGGCTTGGAATTAACAATATTAATTTGCCTTAAACTTGTTGGGAGACATGCAAATTATCCAGGCCATTTGTCACCTGGAGCTCCATCCCGGACCAGGAATTTTATACCTGATGTCACTTTGTTATCAAGTTATTTGACAATTCCATAAAAAATTAAGTCTTCGACCGTGTGCTTCAAGAAACTATGACCTCACCCTACCTCTAATGAGTGTTGATGTCATGCAACTAGAGCTCAGCTCCAAAATGATGTCCTGGTCGGAAATTGTATGAGCATGGAGTTGCTCGTGCTCCTTTTCCTATAGAGCCTTTTGAAAGTTTAGCTACCTTGGATGAAGTCTGGACAAGCTAGGAGGGATTGGGTGCAGCAGAGGTCAAACCTGGTTCAGAAACCATGTTTCACAGTTAATAATCTCGTGTACCTTGGAACTTGTTGCACCTTGAAGTAGCACTTGTGCCAAGCTCATGAATTAGAATGATGCAAACAGGCCAACTCAGAACTAACTTTATCGCTATATACAATTTAATAACAATGGTTTTACGTTTATGTCGATGTGATAGTTTACCTGTACATGCAGGTAAAATCTTATCACTTGCATTAATCTATGAGCTTAGAATACTTAATCATCACTCGAGGCAGCTCTTAGGACCCTTTCGGCTATGTTACCAAACGGTGCACCCCCGCCACCTTCTGGACCTAGCCCTGGCATCAGCTGATTCAGTTTTAGACGTTCGACGATGGCATTTGCTAAAGTCTCTGCTGATTCTTATGCATGATAAATAGGATGTATTCTAAGAGAGGTTAAGTTACTCTTGGTAGTTATGAACTAAAACATGTTTGTTATGTTCTTTGTTGTCTAGTTTATACCGTCTTTGATTATTCATTTCTCTACGTATCTACTTTCATAGTGGATGTATGCAAACAAATTATACATGAATTAAGCTGATATAATACAGGTTCATTTTTTTTTTGTTTCTCAAACTGCTTCTGCTTTTCGCTAACGCGATTTCATAAACTATCCACGCTGGCTGCTATGATACCCCAATGCAACAACTGCAGTAATGTTCTTCTTCATAGAAGCTAGAGAAAATGTCAAGTAGATCCTTTACAAACCGATACATTTTGAGCTCAAATGGACGATCTTTGTCCTACTTGGTTAGAGTGACAAAAAAGCACCATAGGTTTTAGGTGGGATGAGTTGTGTGACAGTGTAGATCAAGGTTGTTCCATGTCTCTTAAATTTTACTTATATATATTGGTGACTCGAACCATGCCGCACGCTAGTTCAAATTTTTTTAAAGTATAAAAAAGATGCTAAAGTGATAGTAGTGTTTTAAAAAAGCAAGAAAAGCTCAATACTCGGATGTTAACTACTGAATTCAATAAAATAAGGTAATTTAATAATTTGATTTAAATTATAGGCAATAATAAAAGATGAATCTTTAAAAAAATATTTTGCGATAATTAACTAAAACAAATGAATTATTAATATCATATTTGTAAAGAGGAAATAAAAAATTTGTTGGAGAACAACTTTCACTTCATTGTTAACATCACTCAAAACCAAAAGAATTTATTAAGATGGTTCAAACTTTACTACAAAAGGTTGCACAATAACATCTAAAGAAGTCAAATGGGTGCTAGAGCAACACCCTAGAAAAGAAAACTGAACAAAAAAAAAAAAAAGTGAGCATCTATATATTCATTTAATCAATTCGATTTAATTCAAGAATAAAATTTATTTTAAAAAATAAATTTAATAAAATACCCAGAGATAACTAGATGAAAAAAAACAAAGCATATAGAAAGCCGGAAAAAAAAAGCCCAATATCAAATTAATTAAATATTAAAGGATGAAATTAAAAAATATATTAACTTAAAAAATAATTAAAAAAACCAAAGCAACCCTGAGCAAACCTCTAAAAACTTGGTTAATTTTTAAAACTTGCAACCCATAAAATCCAAGACACGAACATAACCGAGAAGCCCAAATCCAAAGCATTAATTATAGAAAGATGAAATCGAGTAAAAAAAATCCAATCTTATAAACTTTGCAAAGCATGAAAAAAAAATCAAAAGAATGATACTAAAATCTAATAAGAAAAAAATAGAGATGATCTTGCTAAAATAAAAAAAAATTATTCTTTTTTTTTTTTTTTTTTGTGAAGAGATCTGGAATATAATCTTACTCTGATAGTACTTAATAAAAGATAAATATTTCTTACATCTATATTAATATTTGATGAGAATATAATGAATTCTTGAAGAACTTTTATATACCTAAAAAGTATAATCTTGCTATTATAACATTTAAAAAATAATAAATATATTTTACTTTTATATTAATATTTGATGAAAATATAATAGATACTTGAAGGATTTTTATAGACTTAAAAAATATAAAAAAATTAAAATCCAAAGATGTTAAATGTAATCATGCTATACCATGAAA
The DNA here is from genome assembly GCA_018804465.1 of Populus tomentosa. Lineage (NCBI taxonomy): Eukaryota > Viridiplantae > Streptophyta > Magnoliopsida > Malpighiales > Salicaceae > Populus > Populus tomentosa. Next base: position 15,234,373 of record CM032005.1, on the reverse strand, counting down.
AATATAAAAGTACTATATAACCCGTCCTTTCTTGCAATGTCCAATGTATAATGCATCTAGTGAAAAAAGATTTTTCTATCTATAGGACCTTCGAAGCTTAATGTAATTATGTTTAAAGGATAAATATATAGTTTTACTGTGCAAAATACACAGTATTACGTAACACTGAGCTCTAATTTACAGGTGATCGATCCACTTTTTGAGTAAAATATATTCGATAGGCAAGTGGAGCCTTTAGATCCCATTTTTTGTGTTAAATATCATAATGCATGATTGAGATGAAGAAAGAGGTTCTGGCGATAGATATAAAATGAGAGGATACCATAGCTTCCGGCCAACTTGCCCATCATCCTCAACATCATGCCCACTTCAACTTTATCGGCACATCAAATCATACAGTGATCAACGGCTGATCTAACTGCACGATGACTGAAATGACAAAGCAGTTATCCCATGTGTGTGGAACTGTTTGTTTGCTAATGTGATACTAGCTGTCTGATTTTATAAAAATATTTTTTAATTAAAATTGTATTAATATAATATTTTTAAACTTTTAATATTAATAAATTAAAACCATATATATAAACATTTAAAAAATATCTTGTGACCTATCTTTACTAGAGTATGTGTTTTCATGGTTTTTGCTTTCAAAAAAAGTAAAATAAAAGCTTTGCTAGCTTTGGTTGAATCTACAGTTATTGTACACGATCCTGCGTCTTATTTGGACTACGGACCGGGTCAAGAGTATATCAGTGTTAATTCGATTTTACCTTACGATAATATATTTTTTAATTTTTTAAAATTACTCAAGTTACATTGTTTTGAATATAATTATTTTTAAAAAATAATTAAATGAATTAGAGTTGAACGCGGGCGGGGGGGGGGGGGAGTGCTAGTATAAATTCAACAACATTTTCCACAAGTGGGGAGTGAAATTTTCCACAATGCTGTGATTGTTATCAGGAAATGAAGGCGAGCACTTGAAATTTTCCACAATGCTGTGCTAGGGTAAGGATTAATTTTACAATTTAGAAAATTTAGAATAAAATTTCAGAAACAATTCTAACAATTAATCGTTGTGTATATATTATTTAATTTAGTTTCGGAATCAATTATCATATATTTGAAATTCATTCCTTACCTCTAAAAATGAATTTTTTCTGAAATTTTATTATAAATTTTCTAAAATCGATTCCTACTCTGTAAAATTAATCCTTACCCTCTTAAATTGAGTTCCAGTATCTTTTTTTATATCAACTCATGTCTTATCACCTTGAATTCTTACCGTCTTGAATTTTGTTCCAACTGTTTGAAAATTAAGGGAGTGAAATTTGGAAATCATTTGTTTTGTTCGCATGATTCCTGGTCCACATTAGTGGGGAGATTTCTTGCAGTTTTTGCACGGTAGAAAACGTCTTCATGGGAGCTCGCCTTCATTTCCTGATAACAATTACAGCATTGTGGAAAATTTCACCCCCCACTTGTGGAAAATTGTGGCTCGCACTTGTGGAAAATGTTGTTGAATTTACACTAGCACTTTCCATATATAAAAGAGCACTTTAAGCATATTTTTAATACTTGAGCTCTAAGATCCATCACATAAAAATAAAGCAAACAAGCATGAGTTTGTGGTTACTTTTGTTGCAAGTGACTGTTTTCTGTTTTTCCATCACGATACATGGAAGAAATGAGACAGACAAACTCTCTTTGATAGCTTTCAGGGCTCAAATTATAGGAGATCCCTTTGGAGCAATGAACTCGTGGAATGAATCAGTACCCTTCTGCGAGTGGTCAGGTGTTACCTGTGGACGTCGGCATCAGAGATTGGTAGAGCTTGACCTTCATTCTTATCGACTGGTGGGCAGCCTATCTCCCTCCATTGGCAACTTGAGTTTTTCTCAGGGTGCTAGACCTGGAAACACAGCTTCGGCCACAGTATCCCTCAAGAACTGGGTCAATTGTTTCGCTACAGAGGTTTGAGACTAGGGATCACTCTTTTTAGTGGTGACAATCCCAGTCACATTTCAAGTTGCTCGAATCTCCTCAGTCTTCATTTGGAGCGTAACAATCTTACTGGTAACTTCCCTGCACACTACTACTTGGATCATATATCAAAATTGCAAGTACTCATTTTTACCAAGGAACCAATCTGGTCCGGTGAAAAACAACCACCTCATTCGGAAACCTTTCATCTATCAAAGAAATTCCGTGGAGCACTGAACAATTTGCAAGGAAGTATTCCAAATTCTATAGGGCAATTGAAAAGATTAAAAATCTTTTCATTCGGTGTCAATAATTTGAGTGGTACAATTCCTCCTTCCATATTCAATCTCTC